>JAEHOC010000071.1:0-463794 GCA_016834605.1 Chlamydomonas incerta | reverse complement strand
GGTACTGGCGGTCATTACAGCAAGTAAGCCCGAAGTCCCCGGGCTGGGACGGCATTCCCACTGACGTCTACAAGGCCGCCCCAGGCGCATTCGCTCCCCTCCTTGCGCTGGCTCTTCACATCCCTCCATCGGCACCACCCAGCACAACCGCTGGACTTCACCAAGGGCATCAGTCACTGTGATCTACAAGGGCCGTGGTGACCGCATCAACGCCGGCAGCTACAGGCCCATCACCCTCTTATGCTCTGACTACCGTCTCCTCACCAAGGCGTTGGCCAACCGCATCAGCCCAGCCCTCGCCGCCACCATCCCACTTGAGCAGTCAGCGTTCCTGCCCGGGCGCGACATCGGCAGCAACGCCCTCTTCCTCCGCTCCCTCCCCCTGCTCCTGTCACAGCAGCGGCGGTCCGCCATTCTCGCCTTCTTGGACTTCGCCAAGGCGTACGACACCATCGATCGCAGCTTCCTCTATGAGGTCATGGCCACAATGGGCGCCGGCGCCGGCTTCATCTCCTGGGTCCGGCTACTGCTCACCGACACGACGTCGATGGCACAGGTCAACGGGTTCCTCTCCCGCCCAGCCAAGATATTTGCAGGTGTCCGCCAAGGCTGCCCCCTCGCGCCCCTGCTCTACCTCTTCATTGCGCACGCTCTATTCGGCTGGCTGAAGGAGTGTGGCGTCGGCATCCCTCTCGACCCCGCAGACCCGCATTCTACCGCTGTCGAGGCTGCCTTTGCCGACGACACCGAAAGCAGCACTGGCCTCAGCTGCGGATGTGCCCGCCTTCCTGGGGCACATGGACCGCTTTGCGCGCGCCACTGGGCAAAAGCTGAATCTGGACAAGGTGGAGCTGCTACTGGTTGGCCACACTGCCGTTGGGTCTACAGCGTCCGCTCCTGCTCCAGCCGCTGGTCATGCCCCCCGCCGTCGCCGCTGCCCCCGTCGCCGCCACCATCCCCGCCCCCGCACCCTCTACCGCGCCCGCCGCCATCCCCGCCGCCGTTCAGGCCCCGCAGCCGCCGCAGCCGCCGTCACCGCCCGCCATCCCCGTACCCGCGCCCGCATCTGCCACCATCCCCGCACCCGGCCCCCTCCGCCGTCGCCACCACCGCCACCGCCCCCCTCCGCCGTGGCTACCCTGCTGTCTATGCCGCCGTCCGCATGCCAGCCGCCGCCCCCGCACCCGCCACCGTCCCGCACCCGCCCCAGCCCCCCCTCCCCGCCGCTGGACCCGCACCCGCCCTCGTTGCCGCCGCGACCCCCGCCACCTCCCCCTCCGTCGCAGCCGCCCCTGCCGCCAATCCCGCCGTCCGAACGCCAGCCCCGCCACCGCCGCCGCACCCGCACCCGCCACCGTCCACGCCCCCGCCCCGCCTCCCGCCGCTGGACCCGCACCCGCCCTCGTTGCCGCCGCGACCCCCGCACCTCCCCCTCCGTCGCAGCCGCCCCTGCCGCCAATCCCGCCGTCCGAACGCCAGCCCCCGCCACCGCCGCCGCACCCGCACCCGCCACCGTCCCCGCCCCCGCCCCAGCCCCGCCTCCTGCCGCTGGACCCGCACCCGCCCTCGTTGCCGCCGCGACCCCCGCCACCTCCCCCTCCGTCGCAGCCGCCCCTGTCGCCAATCCCGCCGTCCGAACGCCAGCCCCCGCCACCGCCGCCGCACCCGCACCCGCCACCGTCCCCGCCCCCGCCCCAGCCCCGCCTCCCGCCGCTGGACCCGCACCCGCCCTCGTTGCCGCCGCGACCCCCGCCACCTCCCCCTCCGTCGCCGCCATCCCTGTCGCCAATCCCGCCGTCCGAACGCCAGCCCCCGCCACCGCCGCCGCACCCGCACCCGCCACCGTCCCCGCCCCCGCCCCAGCCCCCGCCTCCCGCCGCTGGACCCGCACCCGCCCTCGTTGCCGCCGCGACCCCCGCCACCTCCCCCCTCCATCGCAGCCGCCCCTGCCGCCAATCCCGCCGTCCGAACGCCAGCCCCCGCCACCGCCGCCATCCATGCCCCCACCGCCACCGCCTCCCCCGCCGTTGCCCCCGCCCCCCCTCCCGCCGCTGGACCCGCACCCGCCCTCGTTGCCGCCGCGACCCCCGCCCCCCTCCCCCTCCGTCGCAGCCGCCCCTGCCGCCAATCCCGCCGTCCGAACGCCAGCCCCCGCCACCGCCGCCGCACCCGCACCCGCCACCGTCCCCGCCCCCGCCCCAGCCCCGCCTCCTGCCGCTGGACCCGCACCCGCCCTCGTTGCCGCCGCGACCCCCGCCACCTCCCCCTCCGTCGCAGCCGCCCCTGTCGCCAATCCCGCCGTCCGAACGCCAGCCCCCGCCACCGCCGCCGCACCCGCACCCGCCACCGTCCCCGCCCCCGCCCCAGCCCCGCCTCCCGCCGCTGGACCCGCACCCGCCCTCGTTGCCGCCGCGACCCCCGCCACCTCCCCCTCCGTCGCCGCCATCCCTGTCGCCAATCCCGCCGTCCGAACGCCAGCCCCCGCCACCGCCGCCGCACCCGCACCCGCCACCCGTCCCCGCCCCCGCCCCAGCCCCCGCCTCCCGCCGCTGGACCCGCACCCGCCCTCGTTGCCGCCGCGACCCCCGCCACCTCCCCCTCCATCGCAGCCGCCCCTGCCGCCAATCCCGCCGTCCGAACGCCAGCCCCCGCCACCGCCGCCATCCATGCCCCCACCGCCACCGCCTCCCCCGCCGTTGCCCCCGCCCCCCCTTCCGCCGCTGGACCCGCACCCGCCCTCGTTGCCGCCGAGACCCCCGCCACCTCCCCCTCCGTCGCAGCCGCCCCTGCCGCCAATCCCGCCGTCCGAACGCCAGTCCCCGCCACCGCGGCCGCACCCGCACCCGCCACCGCCTCCCCCACCGTCGCCCCCCGCCCCCCGCCCCCGCCCCCTCCGCTGTCTCTGCCGCCATCCGCACACCAGCCCCCGCCGCCCGCCCCACCACCGCCCACGTCCCCGCCCCCGCCATCCGCGCCGCCTCCCCCGCCGCCGTCACCACCGCAAATGCCGCTGCCTCCGTCCCCGCCCCCTCTCCAGGTCCCGCCGTCGCCACCGTCACCGCAACCACCATCGCAGCCAACCCCGCAGCAGCGGTCCCCACTCCAGGCCCCGCTGCCGGCCCCATCCCCGCCCGCGTCCACACCCTCGCCTTCGCTGCCGCCTCCACCCTTGCACCCACCGCCGCCCCCGCCATCATCCCCGTCCCGGCCCCCGTCCTCACCACCGTATCCGCTGCAGCCCCCACGCCCGCTACCGCCCCCCCGCCCGTCCCAGCCTCTGCCATTGCCGGAATCCGCGTTGTCACGTCCGCCACTGCCCTGGGGGTCCCCTTCACCAACCCGCCCTGCCGGCCTGACCTGGACTGGAAGCAGCGGACTGATGAGGCCGTGCGTCGCCTGGACAAAATCAGCCACATGCATCTGTCCATGTTCGGGCGAGCCTCAACTGCGGCTGCGTACGGGACCCATATGGCGACATATCATATGGAGCACTCTGGATTACCGCCGCCTGACACGCTCGCAGCCTGGGAGGCGGCGGTGGCCAAGCTCGTCGACCGCAGTCAGGGACCCTCGCAACACGACCGAAGGCTGACAGGCGTCCCAGCCCACCTCCTGCCTGGTCACCCGGTTTCAGGTGGATTTGGCAGCCTTCCATTACAGCAGCACATCTACGCCCGCTGGGCAAAGCGCGCGGCTGCATACGCTGGCCGGGATGGAAGTGGCGTGGCACCTGCAGCGCAAGCCCCGTGGCAGCGGGTTTTTGGGTACCTGCTTCGGTCCTACCATCCCTGCTTTCGCCCCATGGCGCTGCTGACGGCTCGTGCGGACGGGCCCTGGCTTGGCACCCCGTCCTTGCCTCCCGACGTGCACCGCATCGTCACAGCCCTCTCCCACCTACCCCCAGCAGTCGACATTGGTACCTCCTCTCTCACGCCCGGCGCGTGGTGCGTCAACACGCCACTATGGGGAAACCCGCTGCTACCCAACGCGCCACCCTCTGGCCGCCGCCCCGGCCTTGAAGCCTACCACCTACAGCTCACGGAATGCCGCCGCCTGCGCACGCTGGGTGACGCCGTGCGTGTCTACGACGCCTTTGCTGCGTATGAAACATCGTGGCGTCACCGCCTGGCATCGACTCCGGGCATCCACATCTTCACCTTGCTGGCAACCGAATGGACGCAGCTGGTGCGGGAACAGCTACAGCCATCTAGCGCCGTGGCGGGCGCTTTTGCGGATCGCGTGCCGGCCATCGCCGCCATTAATGCCCTGCTCTTGGACATCAACCCCTCCTGGGCTGCTGCTGCACGCATGCACCTTCCTGCGCCCCCTGCGCCCCCAGCGTCGCCGCGTATCGTACCAGCGCCGTCAGCGCGTCCCCCCGCCCCAGCAACCGCCCCCCTAGGTCCCGCCGCCGCCCAGCCAGCCCCCGCCCCCGTTCACCCGCCTACCCACGCAGCCACCCCTGCCCCAGCATTGCCCACCGAGGACCAGGTCGTGGCGATGATTGTCAGCCGCATGGGATGGTTCATCCAGGGGCACCAACGCCCCGTTCCCCTGACCGCCTTGGCTGTCCGCGACGGCACAGCAATGCAGCTAACTGGCGTCAATGAGGACCGCACACGTCTTCACCATGCTTATGTGGCTGAAGCCCTGGGCGTCACACTGCCTCCCGCCCCCGGGCGCCAGCGCCTGGTCCAGTTCCGGCGACACATGGCCTCGGTGTGGCAAGTACGATGGGAACTGAAGCACAAGGAGGTGCTGTGGCGGTTGGCGGTTGACGGTGTGGGCATGCTGGGAAATACGCACATCCATGGCAGCTCGCCGGAGCCGTGCGTATGTGGCGCATACGCCTCTCCCCCGTTACCGGCGGTGATACCGCCCTCGCCTCGACTGCATCACTTTTGGGAGTGCCCCATCGCGCAGAGTGTGGTGGAGCTGCTACAGGACACCATCAATGCTGGCCGCACCGACGCGGGCTGCCCTGTCCGGCGGCATCACGTCTGGCTGCTGGAGAGCCCGGACCCAACGCAGATACAGCAATGCGTATGGGAGGTGGTGGCCCTGGCCGCACTTAACGCGATGGAGAGTGCACGGCGGTACATGCGCGCACGGAAGCCGTTCACTGAGGGGGCTCTGGCCCGGGCCAAGGCGGTAGCACTAGCTAGCATCAGAGGCTTGCTAGCCGACTTCGCTTCGCTTGGATTGCCACGGCGCCGGCGGGATAAGGCCTGGCTGAAAGTGTCTGACACACACCCCTTCCTGCGTGTGTGTGGGGACCGGATGGAGGTGGCCATTCCGGATGTGTGTGACCTTGACGACATGTGATTCCTGATCTATCTGAAACCAAACACTAACAGTCTGTGATGCTGCGCTTACGACTATCTGACTTGACCAAACACGGACATGCGAGTAGTATTATAGCCACTTTTGTGCGTTTGAGATGGGGTGGGGTTGCATGCAACCGTAGGCTGGATTGAGGGGCCGATCGCAATCCAGGCTAGGTGGGGCGCTGGTTTCAACGGGTTCCACTGTATGTGCCTACTTTTCTGCCTGTTGAACAGCATTGCGCGCCACCGCTCTGATTAGGTGATGCGCCTGCTAGTCCTGCTACTGAATTGACATCAAACCTGCCTAACCTGCCTATGAAACACATCTCTACGCGCGCTCAGTGACATGCGTACGGCTAGCAAACTTTGCCAGGTGTGATGGTCAGGGGAGTGACCCGAGAACCCGAGAAGGGACCACCTGTAATACTCACTCACTCACTGGACAAGGTGGAGCTGCTACTGGTTGGCCACACTGCCGTTGGGTCTACAGCGTCCGCTCCTGCTCCAGCCGCTGGTCATGCCCCCGCCGTCGCCGCTGCCCCCGTCGCCGCCACCATCCCCGCCCCCGCACCCTCTACCGCGCCCGCCGCCATCCCCGCCGCCGTTCAGGCCCCCGCAGCCGCCGCAGCCGCCGTCACCGCCGCCATCCCCGCACCCGCGCCCGCATCTGCCACCATCCCCGCACCCGGCCCCTCCGCCGTCGCCACCACCGCCACCGCCCCCTCCGCCGTGGCTACCCCTGCTGTCTATGCCGCCGTCCGCATGCCAGCCGCCGCCCCCGCACCCACCACCGTCCCCGCCCCCGCCCCAGCCCCCCCTCCCGCCGCTGGACCCGCACCCGCCCTCGTTGCCGCCGCGACCCCCGCCACCTCCCCCTCCGTCGCAGCCGCCCCTGCCGCCAATCCCGCCGTCCGAACGCCAGCCCCCGCCACCGCCGCCGCACCCGCACCCGCCACCGTCCACGCCCCCGCCCCGCCTCCCGCCGCTGGACCCGCACCCGCCCTCGTTGCCGCCGCGACCCCCGCCACCTCCCCCTCCGTCGCAGCCGCCCCTGTCGCCAATCCCGCCGTCCGAACGCCAGCCCCCGCCACCGCCGCCGCACCCGCACCCGCCACCGTCCCCGCCCCCGCCCCAGCCCCGCCTCCCGCCGCTGGACCCGCACCCGCCCTCGTTGCCGCCGCGACCCCCGCCACCTCCCCCTCCGTCGCAGCCGCCCCTGTCGCCAATCCCGCCGTCCGAACGCCAGCCCCCGCCACCGCCGCCGCACCCGCACCCGCCACCGTCCCCGCCCCAGCCCCAGCCCCGCCTCCCGCCGCTGGACCCGCACCCGCCCTCGTTGCCGCCGCGACCCCCGCCACCTCCCCCTCCGTCGCCGCCATCCCTGTCGCCAATCCCGCCGTCCGAACGCCAGCCCCCGCCACCGCCGCCGCACCCGCACCCGCCACCGTCCCCGCCCCCGCCCCAGCCCCGCCTCCCGCCGCTGGACCCGCACCCGCCCTCGTTGCCGCCGCGACCCCCGCCACCTCCCCCTCCATCGCAGCCGCCCCTGCCGCCAATCCCGCCGTCCGAACGCCAGCCCCCGCCACCGCCGCCATCCATGCCCCCACCGCCACCGCCTCCCCCGCCGTTGCCCCCGCCCCCCCTCCCGCCGCTGGACCCGCACCCGCCCTCGTTGCCGCCGCGACCCCCGCCCCCTCCCCCTCCGTCGCAGCCGCCCCTGCCGCCAATCCCGCCGTCCGAACGCCAGTCCCCGCCACCGCGGCCGCACCCGCACCCGCCACCGCCTCCCCCACCGTCGCCCCCGCCCCCGCCCCCGCCCCCTCCGCTGTCTCTGCCGCCATCCGCACACCAGCCCCCGCCGCCCGCCCCACCACCGCCCACGTCCCCGCCCCCGCCATCCGCGCCGCCTCCCCCGCCGCCGTCACCACCGCAAATGCCGCTGCCTCCGTCCCCACCCCCTCTCCAGGTCCCGCCGTCGCCACCGTCACCGCAACCACCATCGCAGCCAACCCCGCAGCAGCGGTCCCCACTCCAGGCCCCGCTGCCGGCCCCATCCCCGCCCGCGTCCACACCCTCGCCTTCGCTGCCGCCTCCACCCTTGCACCCACCGCCGCCCCCGCCATCATCCCCGTCCCGGCCCCCGTCCTCACCACCGTATCCGCTGCAGCCCCCACGCCCGCTACCGCCCCCCCGCCCGTCCCAGCCTCTGCCATTGCCGGAATCCGCGTTGTCACGTCCGCCACTGCCCTGGGGGTCCCCTTCACCAACCCGCCCTGCCGGCCTGACCTGGACTGGAAGCAGCGGACTGATGAGGCCGTGCGTCGCCTGGACAAAATCAGCCACATGCATCTGTCCATGTTCGGGCGAGCCTCAACTGCGGCTGCGTACGGGACCCATATGGCGACATACCATATGGAGCACTCTGGATTACCGCCGCCTGACACGCTCGCAGTCTGGGAGACGGCGGTGGCCAAGCTTGTCGACCGCAGTCAGGGACCCTCGCAACACGACCGAAGGCTGACAGGCGTCCCAGCCCACCTCCTGCCTGGTCACCCGGTTTCAGGTGGATTTGGCAGCCTTCCATTACAGCAGCACATCTACGCCCGCTGGGCAAAGCGCGCGGCTGCATACGCTGGCCGGGATGGAAGTGGCGTGGCACCTGCAGCGCAAGCCCCGTGGCAGCGGGTTTTTGGGTACCTGCTTCGGTCCTACCATCCCTGCTTTCGCCCCATGGCGCTGCTGACGGCTCGTGCGGACGGGCCCTGGCTTGGCACCCCGTCCTTGCCTCCCGACGTCCACCGCATCGTCACAGCCCTCTCCCACCTGCCCCCAGCAGTCGACATTGGTACCTCCTCTCTCACGCCCGGCGCGTGGTGCGTCAACACGCCACTATGGGGAAACCCGCTGCTACCCAACGCGCCACCCTCTGGCCGCCGCCCCGGCCTCGAAGCCTATCACCTACAGCTCACGGAATGCCGCCGCCTGCGCACGCTGGGTGACGCCGTGCGTGTCTACGACGCCTTTGCTGCGTATGAAACATCGTGGCGTCACCGCCTGGCATCGACTCCGGGCATCCACATCTTCACCTTGCTGGCAACCGAATGGACGCAGCTGGTGCGGGAACAGCTACAGCCATCTAGCGCCGTGGCGGGCGCTTTTGCGGATCGCGTGCCGGCCATCGCCGCCATTAATGCCCTGCTCTTGGACATCAACCCCTCCTGGGCTGCTGCTGCACGCATGCACCTTCCTGCGCCCCCTGCGCCCCCAGCGTCGCCGCGTATCGTACCAGCGCCGTCAGCGCGTCCCCCCGCCCCAGCAACCGCCCCCCTAGGTCCCGCCGCCGCCCAGCCAGCCCCCGCCCCCGTTCACCCCGCCTACCCACGCAGCCACCCCTGCCCCAGCATTGCCCACCGAGGACCAGGTCGTGGCGATGATTGTCAGCCGCATGGGATGGTTCATCCAGGGGCACCAACGCCCCGTTCCCCTGACCGCCTTGGCTGTCCGCGACGGCACAGCAATGCAGCTAACTGGCGTCAATGAGGACCGCACACGTCTTCACCATGCTTATGTGGCTGAAGCCCTGGGCGTCACACTGCCTCCCGCCCCCGGGCGCCAGCGCCTGGTCCAGTTCCGGCGACACATGGCCTCGGTGTGGCAAGTACGATGGGAACTGAAGCACAAGGAGGTGCTGTGGCGGTTGGCGGTTGACGGTGTGGGCATGCTGGGAAATACGCACATCCATGGCAGCTCGCCGGAGCCGTGCGTATGTGGCGCATACGCCTCTCCCCCGTTACCGGCGGTGATACCGCCCTCGCCTCGACTGCATCACTTTTGGGAGTGCCCCATCGCGCAGAGTGTGGTGGAGCTGCTACAGGACACCATCAATGCTGGCCGCACCGACGCGGGCTGCCCTGTCCGGCGGCATCACGTCTGGCTGCTGGAGAGCCCGGACCCAACGCAGATACAGCAATGCGTATGGGAGGTGGTGGCCCTGGCCGCACTTAACGCGATGGAGAGTGCACGGCGGTACATGCGCGCACGGAAGCCGTTCACTGAGGGGGCTCTGGCCCGGGCCAAGGCGGTAGCACTAGCTAGCATCAGAGGCTTGCTAGCCGACTTCGCTTCGCTTGGATTGCCACGGCGCCGGCGGGATAAGGCCTGGCTGAAAGTGTCTGACACACACCCCTTCCTGCGTGTGTGTGGTGACCGGATGGAGGTGGCCATTCCGGATGTGTGTGACCTTGACGACATGTGATTCCTGATCTATCTGAAACCAAACACTAACAGTCTGTGATGCTGCGCTTACGACTATCTGACTTGACCAAACACGGACATGCGAGTAGTATTATAGCCACTTTTGTGCGTTTGAGATGGGGTGGGGCCGATCGCAATCCAGGCTAGGTGGGGCGCTGGTTTCAACGGGTTCCACTGTATGTGCCTACTTTTCTGCCTGTTGAACAGCATTGGGCGCCACCGCTCTGATTAGGTGATGCGCCTGCTAGTCCTGCTACTGAATTGACATCAAACCTGCCTAACCTGCCTATGAAACACATCTCTCCGCGCGCTCAGTGACATGCGTACGGCTAGCAAACTTTGCCAGGTGTGATGGTCAGGGGAGTGACCCGAGAACCCGAGAAGGGACCACCTGTAATACTCACTCACTAATATATATACATGCACTGATAGGTTATCGCCTTCATTCAGCTGACCGGTACTACTGAATTGACATCGAACCTGCCTATGAAGGACATCTCTGCGCTCAGTGACATGCGTACGGCTAGCAAACTTTGCCAGGTGTGATGGTCAGGGGAGTGACCCGAGAACCCGAGAAGGGACCACCTGTAATACCACTCACTCACCTGACCGACCCGCGGGGTGCGGCGGCGTCACCGCCTCACGCGTCTCGCCCCGTCAGCGCCTCGTCACCCTGCCGCGCCGCGCCGCGATTGCGGCCGCGATGGCGCCGCGGCGCCCCTCAAGTCGCGCCCTTGATACCTCCCTTGATACCTTTGGTTGCACCACACAACCATGCTGCCTCCCATGACGCTGCCGCGCTTCTGCTACGACCTGCAGCACCACCGGCGCGTGCGTGGCGACCGCCCGCAACGCGCGCCTACACGCCTCGGCGGCGCTGTTCGAGCGCTACGCCTGCGTGCTGCGCGCCATCGTGAAGGCCAAGAAGAACGAGTATGCTCGCGCCTGGTACGCCGCCAACCGCGCGGTCCAGATGGCCAAGCAGCGCGCCCGGTACGCTGCCAACCGCGCGGTCCTGGCTGCCAAGAAGCGTGCCCGGTACGCCGCCAACCGCGCGGTCTGGGTCGCCAAGCAGCAGGCGCGCCGCGCTGCCGTGGCGCCCACCGTCGCCCACCCCAACCCGGCCGACTACCAGCGCTTCCTGCAGCTGGCCACCGCCCACCTCGCCACCACCCACCTGGTCTGCTGCTTCTACATCGGCTGCGGCAACCCCTACACCCTGGCCAACCACGACCACCCCAAGTTCGACACGCGCTACACCACCCCCAAGCGCGGCAGCGGCGGCAAGATCGAGGTGGACCCCCTGACCAAGCAGCCATAATAAAACACGCTCATGACCGGCTGGTTGGTTACGGGGTCCACCTCGATCTTGCCGCCGCTGCGATGCTTGGGGGTGTCATAGCGCTTGCCAAAACTGTGGGTGGTCGTGGTTGGCCAGGGTGTACGGGTTGCCGCAGCAGATGTAGAAGCAGCAGACCAGGTGGGTGGTGGCGAGGTAGGCCGGGGCCAGGATCGAGGTGGACCCCCTGACCAAGCAGCCGGTCATGAGCATGTTTTATTATGGCCAGGAATGGTTCAAGCAGGTCAGCAAGTGCATAGGCCATCGCTCTATCTCCAGGCACTTGCCGACCTGCTTGAACCACTCCTGGCCGTAGTGAAGCACGCTCATGACTGGCTGCTTGGGTCAGCGGGTTCAGGTCTGGAAACAGCAAACACATCCTCAAACAGGCACGCGCACAGCACGGGCTGGTGGCACTGGTCAACGGACATCTGTCACAATTCATGGAACTTACAGCTGGCGTACGGCAAGGATGCCCACTTGCTCCACTGTTATATCTTGCAATCGCTCAAGCGCTTCTCTCATGGCTCAATAGCAAGGGGTTTGGTATTGACGTGCATAAACTAAAAGCCTCACAATATGCAGATGATTATTCACAATTCCTACGCAAATTGGCTGAGATACCAACGTTCATTGACGCTATGGTAACGTTTGGCAGGGCCTCAGGGCAGCAGCTGAATATTACAAAATCTGCAGCTAGGAGCGGGTCCCCACAGCGCGATCGCCTAGGCGGTGGGGAGCGCTTGAGCGCCGGGTTCTCCGCTGGGTGGGGAGTTCCCACCAAGTTATATAATATATTGTAAATATGAATCTGGACACCAATGACTTCTACAGCTCAATAATAGTGCCCTTGAGCCATCGCACGAGTCTCCCCCGCCCTAAGGCCCCCGCCCGTCCCCATTCGCACCTGCGGCCAGCCCATCATGCGCGTGAGCTGCTTCAATAGTATTTATCTGGCATAAACTGACTAGTGCATGCTTTCTTGCAACTACTAGCGCCCCGCACAGTCCAAATGCTCTACCATGTCCAACTTCTCTTACGCTGGGAAGTACGCCAACAAGAAGAACATACCTAGGGCACTGCGGCTTACTGAGGAGGAAGAGGAAGACTTAAAACAACTTGGACTTAGGCAGAGGCGCCAAACTAGTTCTTCGGCGGCGGCATCGCGCAAACGAGCCCCAGACGGACGCTTCGCCTCAGCTGCGGAGGATCCCCACCCAGTTGACGATGCTGCCGAAGTGGACGGCGCCGCCTATGGCGGTGACGAGGGCCCGGACGCTAGCGGCACGCAAGGCGGCACGCGTGGAGCAGCAGCGCGCACTGACCGCGCACCTGACCGCGAGCAGTCGGTCGCCCAGTCTCCCGACCTCACGACAGCTTTCCTTCGGGATCTCGCAGACTCCCAGTCTGCACGTCAGCTGGTGCTCCAATCTCAAGCAACCGCAATCCGCAGTCTGGTGGCGGCGAGGAGTGGCGTGTGTCCCGAGTGCAGCAGGGAGTGCAACCCGACGCACCACGTGCGTGTCGTGGTTGTCACCTGGGAGCAGCCCGTCCTCGTAGAGGTGCCCGTGCTGTACTGCGAAGGCTGCATGCAGAACGTTAGCATGCGGCCGACGGTCGTGGACTGCCTGCCAGACACCACAACATCGTGGAATCTGCCCAAACACTTGGATGGGACCACGGTGTTGTGGTGGCAAGCAACCACGCTCCAGCAGTTCTCCCGCGCCTGCTACTACAGCCGCCACGAGAGCTCGGAGGCATTTGCTGCTTCCATGATGGAAGTGTGGAGGCTCAACGGCACTTGGCCAGTCAGCTCGCCCGCAGCCCCTAAGCTCAGCCGGGACTTGTTGCGGCAGCGTATGCGCTTCGCGCTGAACGCCTACTACCACCTGGACGGTGTTGTCCGCGACTATCCAGAGGGCTTGGAGGGCTGGCCAGCTGCGGGGGCGCTAAACGCGTGCCCCTGCTGTGGAGACTGCAGTCACTCATCAGCAAGGAGCTGCGGCGGCAGTGACGTGCAGGGGCAGGGCGCCGAGCCTACCGCAGGCACGACCGCAGTCACGACGGCTGCGGGCACAGCAGCGGAGCCTTCGCCAATTCCAGCAGCAGCAGCAGCAATAGCTGGGGCTGTGGCGGGGACAGCAGCAGATGGCGGCGAGCAGCAGCACGGCGAGGAGGCACGGACAGCAATAGCAGGACCCAGCGGGCAGCAGCAGGGCGAGCAGCAGCAGGGCGAGGAGGCAGGGCCAGCAGTAGCAGGACCGAGCGGCCAGGGAGGCGGCCAGGCAGGGACCAGCGCGCCAGGGGGGTGGCGGAGTGCAAGGGCCACGGCAGAGCTGCACGGAGGTGCAGCTGCGGCAGCGTGCGCAGCTGCGGCAGCTAGCCCTGTGTTGCTGGGCTTACCCGTTCCAACACGACGGCCGGCGGGGGGTTTGCTACCGCTTCCCACCCGCTGGCTGTGCGTGGAAGACGTGCGGGCAGGGCCTAAGTGGTTTCACTCACTGCACTTTGACGGCTGCTTCAAGCTGAACCTTCTGTCCCGGGGGGTATACCGGGACAAACAGTACGTGCAGTGGGGTGGTCGGCGTTTCTTCTTGAGCAACAGGGCGGTTCAGGACCTGGACGAGACATGGGCGTCGGACAATGGCCCCAGCCGGTGTTCATCATTCCACGCCGATCGTGTGTTTGCCACAGAGCACGGCAAGGTGCGATGCTGAAAGATATGGCGCTGTATTGCAATGAAATGTAGTTGTGTTCCTTACTTCTTAAATTTCTGTCGCAGAATCTGATCACGGGAGCAGGCGTGGTGCTGTGTCGGCACGGCATGCTGATGCGCCTGGTCAACTTCTTCACCGGCGAGCGGCATATCTATGCCATTGCCGCCATACACTCACTCCTCTTCGCAGGCACAGCCGTCCAGTTCTGGTGGTATGATATCGCATGCCGCTGGAGCAAGTCCCTTGCAAAGTGGCTTGACGCCCCAGGCCAGACTCCTGACCTGGTGGCCCTGGGCCGCGCAGTGACTTGTCTCATTCAGCCGTGGCATCGTTATGCGCACAAGTACGTAGGCGCGTTAGTTAGGTCAATATGGAAACGCGACTAACAGTGCTATCCGCGTGCAGCTTCGCCTGTCAGCAGGAGTTTGGACATACGCAGCAGCCGGGGGCAGGCCGGGGCACAGGAGAGCCCGCGGAGGTGTTCAACAGTGTAGTGGGGCCGCATGGAGCCGCGACGCGGTACATGGCACCCGCCAATCGTGAGGCCCACCTGGAGCATATCTCGCGCCTCTACAGCGACCAGGTAGAGTGCACGGGGGAGCGAGCTCATAGTTAATAATGGTGCATGCGTCTGCGCCTCCTGGCGTCACGCCCCAACCAACTTCCCTAACATTTGGGTGGCGTTGCCTCATGCACGCAGGTGCTGCTCGGGCTGCCTGCGCGCCTGTGGCGTGCCAGGCGCAAAGCGGACCTGATAGCCTCCGCCATGCGCGACCGCATCAAGCGGATAGAAGGCGGGCTAGGCAGCAAGGCCGCTGAGGTGTGCGGGAGTGCTCACGGACTCTGATTGTCAGGTCGCATGATGTCAAGTCGCCCTGAACGTTCACGCTGCCCTTTGCTTGCGTGTGCACAGGTGCAGGCTGACGTGGAGTCGCTCATGGCACGGGGCCCACGGGCTCCTGAGGCGCCGCTTCCATCGGAGCCCCTCCCTGCTCGCGCGCAGTATGTACGCAGCCGTGCGGTTGTGGAGAAGCTGTCGCGCCCAGACGCGCTGGACGCCTCAGGGGAGGTACCGCTGGATCTGCTGTATGGAGGGGGCGACGACCTGACCGTGCGGCAACGCCCGCAAGTAGTCAAGGCCATGAAGGAGCAGGTGTGTTGAAGGGAGAGGGGGGCTGTGCACGCATGGACGGGTGACGAGCGGCTGCCCGTGCGTGTGTAAACACAGTGCCTCGATTGCTGCCCCTATTGCAGGTCCAGCGTTATGAGGCCGAGAACCCCGCTTGGAAAATGTGGACTCCCGATTCACCTGACTTCGTTGCAGGCCTGCACGAGGTTGCTGCTAGCAGCCTGCAAGAGCTGTACGTGGAGATTGAGGTGAGCTGGTTGGTCATGGGTGGGAGCGGCGCGGCAAGGACGCGGGGGCGGGTGTGGCAAAGGAGGCACGGGCGGACAGGGTGGGCGCAGCAAAGAAGTTGAAGGCTGGGGAGGGTGGTGTTTGACGACGTGTTGCCCAGGATGGCGACAGAGGCTCAGGTGGGGGAGGGCGGGGCGGGAGGGGAAGCCGCTGGATCACGGGGTGCCGGCGGGCGAAGGGTCTGCCGACACTCCATTTCCAAAGCTTTGCCGCTGTCTCCGCCATTCAGGCCGCAGTGCTGGACTACTACTGCTTAGAGCAGCTGCTAGCGTCGCTGCTCTCGCGGAAAAAGGAACGAGATCTGGTCAAGAAGGAGAAGGAGAAGGCGCTCGTGCATTGTGGCCACGCTGCTGAGATGCAGTCACGAGCTGGCCAGGTGCACAGAAGAGCTAGAGCTAATAGAGCGGGAGGGAGAGTGTGCGAGGATTTATTATGAGAAGCGAGTGGTGTGCTTGAAGCGTCACGTGCTTCAGGCTGCGGAAGGCTCTTCCCACGCTCTTATTCTCCGTGCACACCTGTACATGTACGAGACCATGCTGTCGGCATGGGAGGGCTTCACCTCTGGTCAGGAGCCTCCAATTGACCGCAGCTACCTTGACTTCAATGATGACGCGTGAAGCTGTACATATTGACCCCTGTATTATATGTTGTGCATTTGGTGAGCTGCACGCTGGAACACGCGTGTCGTGTAGAACCCACTTGTCATGCTCATCCGTCTTTGCATCCACGCGATCAATGCGTGCCAGTTACATGTGGGGGACGGTTTCAGTTGTCTGTTGATGCCGCAAGGTGCGAGCTACGGGGGGGGGTCGTCAAGGGCGGCACATTGAGTAATGTAACATCTGCGCACAGCTGAGCCGGACTGCGGGTCCAACCAGCGGATGGATGGGATCACGGCGCATGCATGCGTACGTTGGCTTGCCCCTTCCCCCCCAGGGGGAGGGGCGGAAGCCATTGCGGTCGCATCGAGTTTTGAGTCGCCGTCACCAAGAATGGCTGTCAGGAATGTCAGACAGCAGGGGAACAATGGGATCACGGTGAATGCAGGCGCACGCTTTTAGTTTATCACAAATGGGGCATGCCAGTTCTTGTCCATGCCTTGTCCTACCAGCGCACACTTCCACACTTTGAGCCGCCGGCAGCAAGCCTTGCGTTTAACTGTGTGGCTACAATGCAGCTCAACTCTATTATCGGGTCCTCGCGCTTCCCACACTACCTGACACTTGCTGCACCGCTGGCCACACCACTGGCCACAACTGCCAACCGTTTACCTATGCTTTGATCGACATTATCAACCTGGCCGCGGCGGCATTGACATACACCGACCATTTGACGCCAGTTTAAAGCCTTCCCTTGACTGCTGCAAGCAAGGGCACCATGCGCGCCCCAGCGCCAGCTCGTGCTGACCGGCGAGGTGGTCCTGCGCTGGGAGGGCTACCAGGGGCGGCGGCGCCAGCCCCGTCGGCGGCGCTGCTCGCCTCGCCGTCACCACCGGCACCACGCCCGCCGCGGCCGCGCCCGTTGCCCCTCCCCCCGCGACCCCCGCTGCCCCTCCCCCTGGACCCTAGTTGCTGCAGGCTGCGTCAACGCCGCCCCTGTTGCCGGTCCTGAGCTGGGAGGGCTACCAGGGGCGGCGGCGCCCGCCCCGTCGGCGGCGCTGCTAGCCTCGCCGTCACCACCGTCACCACGCCCGCCACCACCTCGCCCACTGCCCCTCCCCCCGCGACCCCTGCTGCCCCAGCCGCCCCGCCCCCTTGCTGCGGCAGGCTGCACGACTTGCTGATCTGCACTCCCCTCACTGCCACTCCCCTCGCTCTCCTCGTCCTCCTCCTCGTCCTCCACGTCCTCCCCCTCGTCCTCCTCCTCGTCGTCGTCCCCATAAGCGAAGTTGTCCTCAGACGAAGCTGCGCCATCCTCCTGCTCATCCTCGTCGGATGAAGCAGGGTCCGCATGTTGGCGTCGCCCTTGACCAGGCGCTCTGCCACGAGGGTCTGTTGTGGTGATGGGAGTAATGGGCACGTCAATAGTTCAGGCAACAACGGGGAAGGGTCAGGGCAGTTTGTTGTTGTGGCAGCGGGTTTGTTGTCGGGGCACCACGTTACTCCTCACGTTACTCATTATACGTCGTACGTATCGACTGACCTGCCTCCCACACGCCCGCCGCCTTCACCGCCTTGATCAGCTTGTTGTCCGGCCAATTCTCGCCCAGCTCCGCTCTGATAGCAGGCCAGATCTGCTTGTTCCGCTCCCGTGCCGCCCTCTTCTCCCGGTACGCCGCGACAACTTGCTCCTCCTGTGATAACAAGTCAGCACGAACACAACAGATAATTGCCCTCAGACCCCCGCCCCGCAGCCCCTGCGCCGCCCACCCCTCAAAAGTCGACGGTCGCCGTTCTGGCTGCAAACTCGCCAACCGCATGCATATGATGTGCGTACTATGTGGTTAAGAGGGCGCGCCTGGATTCGGAGTCTTGGCCAGCCCACCCACCCCTCCGGCGCCGCGGTGGGCCGCCGGCTGCCCTCAGACCCCCGCCCCGCAGCCCCTGCGCCGCCCACCCCTCAAAAGTCGACGGTCGCCGTTCTGGCTGCAAACTCGCCAACCGCATGCATATGATGTGCGTACTATGTGGTTAAGAGGGCGCGCCTGGATTCGGAGTCTTGGCCAGCCCGCCCACCCCTCCGGCGCCGCGGTGGGCCGCCGGCTGCCCTCAGACCCCCGCCCCGCAGCCCCTGCGCCGCCCACCCCTCAAAAGTCGACGGTCGCCGTTCTGGCTGCAAACTCGCCAACCGCATGCATATGATGTGCGTACTATGTGGTTAAGAGGGCGCGCCTGGATTCGGAGTCTTGGCCAGCCCGCCCACCCCTCCGGCGCCGCGGTGGGCCGCCGGCTGCCCTCAGACCCCCGCCCCGCAGCCCCTGCACCACAGACCACGCGCCAAAAGCAATGGCCTTGCGCCGACCCACCCACCTGCGCTGGTGTCAGCTTCTTGCTGCTCTCGCTGCGTCGCTTGGGTTGCTTGCGGTGCACGCGCGGTCCTACAGAGGAAAGGATAAGATTGGCCAAGTACTGAGGCCCCAATCTGATCTACTCAGCCTACCTGCTTGGGGGTCGTCCTCGTCGTCATGGCTGTCAGCGACCACAGCACGCACAGCTGCAGCTCGCCGCTCGCCTGCAGAAGCCTTCTTTGGCGCAGTGTTGCCCTGCAACACAAAGCACAACATATGTATACTCGACAACCGCGCATCAGACCGCGTAACACCCTGTGTACCTGCTTGGCTGCGTCCCGGGCGGCCACCTCCCTGCAAGCAAGTGACGGCGCCCGGTCAGTTCAGTACGATGCAGTACGTGCATGCAAGTAACACCTTGCGTACCCGTTGTACTCGGCTTTAAAGCCGGAGTCGTAGTCACACGCCCACGTGATGACGCCAAGGTGGAGCGTGTTGTTGCCGTCCACCTTGCGGCTGCCGTAGTCCACCAGCGGGACATTGGCCGGCCAGCGAAGGTGTGCTCGAGCAGCGTGGCAAGCACCACCACACTTGCAACGCCCGTTAGTTAGCTGCCAGGTCTTCCACTTCTTTGAGACCAGGTAGCCGTCGCAGCACAAGAGGCCAGCAATCGACCCCCCAAACGGCCCGAACTTCACCTCACCCTCGCCCCCCTCGCCTACTGCGCCCTCGCCCGCCGCGCCCTCCACGTCATCCGTGGCCTCGACCGCGGCGCCCTTGCCCGCCGTGCCCTCGCCCGCCGCACCCTCGCCCGCCGCGCCCTCGCCCGCGGCGCCCTCGCCCGCCTCGCCCTCGCCCGCCGTGCCCTCGTCCGCCGCGCCCTCCTCGCCATCATCAGCCTCCACCTCAACTGCTACAGCGCCAGCTGCCAGGCCACCTTCGTTCACGGCACCACCACCAGCCGCCTCACCAGCAGCTGACGGCCGCCACACACGCAGGGCCATTTTCATGACGCCCGCAGCCCGCCTGGCCATGCGCCGATAGAACGTGCTGGGAGCCTCCGTTGTAGCGAGATCTGCGACTTTGAGCGAAGCAACGATGGCCTTGTACCGCGGAAACTTCAGCGCCTTGATGCCGTTGAGCCCCTCCAAGAACTGGTAGACGACCTGCTTCACCTGCGGTAAATGCACGGGTTTGTCGGGCCATGCGGCTATTACCACTGCACCCCCATGACACCGGCGTTTTGAAGTCCAGATGATTGTTATCCATGCAGGTGCAGGTGTGGGCGGGGTGGAGAAGGTTGGCAAGCAAGTCCGCCGCACCAGCGCCGCACCGTGCGTCCCCCCCTCCCACTGGCCCCACCCCAGCCTGCGCCCCGGACGCACCCCGCATCCCAACGCACCGGTGCGCAGTTAAGCCATCCGCGCAGCGACACCTGCAGGTTCGCGTTGGTCGGCCACGTCGTGATGACCAGGCTGGCAGGGGGAAGGCGGCCCTCATCCTCCTGCGTGCGCTCGCTGTCGAACTCCCTGATCTCCTGCTTAACAGTCTTCTCCAGCAGTTTCACTTTGTTCCTGACGCGCCTGCTCGTGTCCTTTGCCAGCTGAGACGCTGCCACCTGCGAGACAGTGGCGCGTGATGGCCCCACTGAAGTGCCCCCGCCTGTACGCCTAGTACCGCCAGTAGACTCACCATGTTGTTGTGACTCAGTAAGGAAGGTAGGATGGCTAAGATGCGCAAGGGCGGAGGTCTTGACGCGGACTTGCAATGGACACCGAGCTCGTTCAGTGGGCGACTTTACTATGCACTTCAAGCGTATTGGATCATTGTGCAGTGTTTGCTTTCATATATATACTTTTGTGGAGACTCCCCACTGACCCGAGGATCGGCCCCTTTGCGGCTCCCCACCCCCCCGAATGTTGCCGATGGGGAGCGCCTCAGACCTCAAAATCTGAGGCTATTACTATTGGCGCCACATACTCGACTGCCAATCCCACAGCAGCAGCAACGCAGCCTCAATCAGCACTACGACTGGTTGCGTCGGCGAAGACGCTTGGCATACACTTCAACAATAATGCAGGACCACCGCCAGCGCTTAATATGGCACCGACACTAGAAAAAGCGAATGCTTGTATGAACCGCATTGCAGGGATGTCGCTCACTACCTTCGGCAGGGCAGCAGCGGTGTCAGGATATGCACTGAGCAAGACACTGTACAAATTGGAGTTTGATGGCATACCAAATGATGGATCACTGGAAAAAATCATTAGCAATGCTGCAGCACTGGTGGACCGGGGAATCTCACCAGCGGCATACAGAAATAATCCACATGCACGATTACCCGGGGTCAGCAACACAATTCTAAGTTTACCTGTCAAGTGCGGGGGATTTGGTATGTTACCGGCTATACAACATGTGCGGGCTCGCCATGCGCTACTAGGAATCAGAGGTATAGCGGGAGGTGGATGCACGATGCTGAAATTTAACCCCCCATGGTCGCACAACCTGAAAAATGCAGTCTGTCTACACCACCCAGCAGCGCAGCCCCTGGCGCTCCTGACGGCACGTAAGCACCCCACAACGGGGAGGCCGATCGTGTTGGGGAAAGTGGTAGACACGGGCTGTGCACTGATTGAGCGAGTGTGCTCCGCGCTCATGAACCTACCGGAACTTGTGATACTCGATGCCAATCTACTTCAAGCGGGGCCATGGGTTTCGCAAGCACCGTTGTGGGGCAACCCAACCTTGACTTTTAGACAGAGAAATGGTGTGAATGTATCTTTGGAAGGGGGCTTCTCGGATATTGTTGCACTAGGCTCAATTACCACAGTCGGAGACGCAGTGAGGGCTATTGATACGTTTGCACGGGTTAAGGAGAAATTGCAAGACGTGCCGGCCAATACCAGAGCCCCACCCTGGATACGGAGTGAATGCACACGCGCTTACAAGGAAGATGTGATTGATGCGGGAATTTTTGGAGGACTAGGGATAGATTTGATGCCGAGGCCCCTGAGGAATGGGATAGATGCATTTCGACGCATGCAAAACTTGATTAACCACCTGCCTGCGGGATGGACAGAAGCGGCACGAACAGGCATGGGACTAAACCAGGATCAAGCATACACGGAAATGATTGACCATATAGTGGGGTGCCTTGGATGGAAGATGAACAATCAACCAATTCCACTGGCGACCGTTTCGGTGAAGCAGGCCACGTACCTGCAGATGCGTGAAGCGTTTGGGAAACTAGCAGAAAAACATGCTGATTTTGTCCACGAGGCTAAGGGTGGTAACGTAGGTGATATAGTGATGGCGATAGAGGACAAGGAACGCATCTCGAGCACATATGAACGCTTGTGGAAGCTTAAATGGGAAGCAGAGCAGAAAGAAGCCTTCTGGAGGCTAGCAGTGGATGGATTCCCAGGCTTCTCGATGCACAGAGGGCAAGGTCATAAATGCCCATGTGGGGTGACGGATGCGCAGTCTGACCGCGCACACCATTTCAGCACGTGCACAATTGCTAGCACGCTACGGCTGCATATTCAGGAAGCGACAGACATAGGTGATGAGGATCACATAATTGAGTTGATAGTGGAGCGTAAGAATCTGTGGCTAGTAATACCGCCACACGAGGCTATCCAGCAACCCATCTGGGACGTTGTATGCCTGGCTGCGATCTCTGCCATGGAGTACGGTAGGAGGCTATTGTTTGCCTCCAGAGGGGAACAAGGCAAGGTAGAAGAAACAGCGATTAGCAGGATTAAAACGCAAGTTATAGCAGACTTTTGGGAGCGTTTGCAGACGTATGCGAGCCTGGGCATCAAGCCAAGGGGGTGGGGCGAAATCCCACCAGGCCACCCTTGGATTGAAAGAAGGGAAGACGGGAGTATGTGGATCAATAAGCCGACTTTCATTACAGTTGAAGAGGAAGGAGATTGAGTTTAGAAGATGGTGGCGCTCCCATGGGAGCAAGGCCTATTAGCCCAAGGCGCAGAGTAGGCTGTCGGCGCTGCAGGTGGCGCGCCCCTGAGGTCTAGAGCAGGGCGTCCGTACTAGTACGTGCTCGCTGGCTCGTGAGCTGCGTCAGCAGGTCCCTCCTGTAACCAATGCAATCTGGTGGCATGCGGGCGAAACCCAAAGCCCTTCGTTCAACTGTAACCGGCTGCAGCTGTCCTGGCGGTTGCTGGTGATGAAATGATGGGGTTGAGCCCATCGTCGTCCGTAGCCACAGCGGCGCCGTCGCCACGTACGCAGTCCCCAAGCAAGCCCCAACGGCGCCCGCGCTCGCACCAGTTGTGCTCACCAGTTGCGTGTTGTCCTGAACCCGCTGCTGGGCGCCGGTGGTGCTGGGGTTTCCAGGTGGGTTTCGGATGCGGCGTGTGTATGTGCCCCTCACCGCTCTGCGCTTGCAGCCCGCAGCAGCAGTCCGTCCATGTTGAGTGAGTCCGTTCAAATGTCTGCCGGAATGTATATTACAATCACATTTCGTAAACAACGTACGTGAGGTGACGTCACCCCTGGTCCCCGACGCTGCCAAGCACGTTTGCAGATTCGTGCCCTCATTCATGGTGTGGCACGGTTTTTCCAGTAACCGGCAAAGTGCACTTGGCCCGCCCCCTTGCTCCAGCCCAAATGCACCGTATTTTTATGAAATTGTTCGCGGTACTTGTGGCGACGCTTAACTTTGCAAAAACGGATGAAATGGCGAGGAAATTGTGTAACGCACAAGTAGCGATCCAGCGCTAGATTTTAAGTGCAGTGTATATTACGTTATTTGTAAAATTTAGGGAGCAGGCACCGGGTGATCGATGAAGAAATCGGAGGCGTCGGAGGATCGCGGCCCTCCAACACTTAATGCTCGCGCGAAATACAGCGCCCCACGGATCAGATAAGCGCAATAATAAGAGCATCATATTGTATTATGCCCGCAGCCTGCAGCAGAGCCCCCCGCGATGTCCCCCGCCACGTCTGTGCACTCCTCGCCCCCCTCACACCCCCACCCCCAGCCCCTGCGACAGGCGCCCCGTGCTGATCAGATCAGCGCTAATACCCTAACCACTGAATGCGAGATCATCGATGTATCCAGAGGTGACCCCTGGATGTGTCCATGGGCTGGTCTTCCCAGTCGCCAGGGGTGCCCCTGGAAATCGCTGTACAGGACCCCCCCCAACCCCCCCCCCCCCATCCCTCCCTGGCTTGGGCTGGTAACTGCGCCCCACCCTCTGAGGGAACCCCCCTGAGGGGGGAGGGGCAAGCCGGGGTACTGCGTAGCGGTAGGGGTTTCCGTCCGAATCCAGTCCGAATCCAGTCCGAACACGTTGGACGGGCGGGCACCCAACCGCCCAGGCCGGCCCCCTGCTGTCCGCCCGGCCGTACCAGTTCGCATGCTGGGCCACCCACTGCAAACACAGCCCGCCCCGCGCGCCCCGCAAGGATTGTGTGTATATATGGTTTACCCCCCGGCCCACCCCCCGCCCAGCCTTACTTAGCCCACCTGTCCTCCGCCGCCCAGCCTCCGCCCAGCCTCCGCCCAGCTTGCCGCCCAGCCTTCCGGCCTGCCCTCCGCGTACATGGCCTGCCGCCCAGCCTGCCAACTCCCCCGCCCCTGCCTTACTCGGCGTACTCACGCCCCCACTAACTACACTAACACCCCCACGTGGTTAGTTGCGCTTTGGCTCAATCACCGCCACGCCTAGGGGCGTGACCCGTGCACGCGGCCCCACGCGTGACCCCCGTGCTGCTTCCCATGTCGTGTGGCCTAGAGAGGCAGCTCCGCATCAGGGCTGGGTAGCTAGGCGTGCGCATCGGTACGTCGCCTCTATCTCCACTCGCTTGCCTCCACTCACGACCTTGTTCCCACAATAGTAGCACCGTACCCCATGCGTGCATGCAATGCTTCAAATGCCAGGAGTAGCAATCATTTCTCTTTAACAGCTACAGCACTGGCACGCTGGGCAGCGAGCTGCCCATATCTGACGCATCAAAGCCGATAGTGCGGTCAGACAAGCTCCGCAAGCCAGTCACCTGACCATATCCCCAGCACTGCAGATAGGCAGGAATTGAGCACAGCACGCAAGCAAGCAGGATGTGGAGACGCCAAGGTTGTCATTGGATCATCAACAAATGGCGGCGGTCTACCAAGCAACTAATGATGCATGCTGGCACCCTGGATGACAACATGCATGACCGCGCTGAGCCGTGCACGTGCTGGAGTCCGTGCCGGAAACGGCGGGGCTCTCTGAGCTACCGTAGCGCACCACCGCGCAGGTGCTGTGGGTACTTGCGGTGCAGGACAGCACGACAGCGCCCGGCCCCAGGTCCACATCCACCGCATCGCTGACCGGCACAAGGGTGACCCTGTCACCCCTGCCCAGCTTTCCATAGCCATTGTCGCCCCAGCTGTAAAATAAAGGCGGGTGTCAGGTATGTGCCCATGGAAAGTTAAAGTGTGACTCGCGAGTAGGGTACTGCTGGCTCTTTGTGCCCCATGCATGCCCGACAGAGGTTCCCTTGATGCCTTGACGTTCAAGCTTCCCCCTTACCCCCTTCACCCCGCCCTTCAAGCTATGGTGCAAGCTGGTCCTCATGCTGCAATAATCCAGGCAGGGAGGCGATTCATCATCAGGTGTCACCACCCCGCTGTTGGCAACCAGTCAGGTGATCACCACCCACCAGCGCATGCGGCCGACGGCGGTTAGGTTGTTGAAGACAGCGCACTGCAAGACGAAATCAAGCAAAGGGAAATATTCAAGGATTGGGTGGCGTTGCATGCCAGGTACCGGTACGCAGCGACGTACTAGACGTACGGCTGGGCAACCCACCGTGTGCGAAAACCCAGCACAGACGTGAGTGCACGTGGTGGCATCAGGGGCCACGGTGATCAGCTGAGGCAATGTTGGGTAGTTCAGGGAGTCCGTTGGCGGCGGCGCGCCTGCCTAGCAGCGGCCGTTTGAGCCCCAGCACGCCAGCTGCTGCTGTGTGGCGGAGGAGCCCGCATACTGCAGCAGCACGCACACGTGCTCGAGGCCTGCGCTTATGAAAGGGATGGCGGTGACCCCAGACCTGTCCGGCAGCTGTGCCACGATGAGGTTGTCACCCATTGTGCCGGGCTCGCCGCGGTCGCCGGAGTTGTGGCCCAGCACGTTGTAAGAGTTCAGTCCCCAGCTGCGCACCATTCGGGAAAACACGAGTTGTCAGCCGGACACATGCACGATGATTACCACGCAACCGATTCCCCCCAAACGCAACGTATGCAAGTACCCACCAGGCCACGTCCTGGCGGGCAGTGCCGCCCTCCATTCGGTCAAGGATTGCGCAGGTGTAAGTACCGCCTGCCGCCAGCTTGATAACGCTTCTGGTTGCAGAGCCCAGGTCTACTGGCTCCAGGTTGCCCCAGCGTGGGCCAAGGTTACCGGCGCCGATCTGCCCCAAGCCATTGGCACCCCAGCACTTGATCGTAGCCCCAACCCCCACCAGGGCGCACGAATGAAGTAATCCTGCCGCGACCTGTGAGGCAAACATGCATGGGGGATTGTTTGGCAGCGGCGGCAGCGCTGGCCCCAAAGGAACCCATGTGCCAGAACCCACCTGTGAAACACCTGTGAGGTGGCCCGTGGGATCCATTAAGTCTGCAACCCAAGGCTGGTTGTCACCCAGGGCGCTGACGGCGCTGCTACTGCCGCCGCCATCATCATTTTTTTTTTTTTTTTTTTTCGCCATCATCAAAGCCGAGCTGCAACAAAGCACATGCCAAACGTTTTTTTTTTTTTCGCCATCATCAAAGCCGAGCTGCAACAAAGCACATGCCAAACGTTTGTTAGGTGTGCCAAGCAAGCCGGCGCAGCCGGTTCAGTGCGTGGATACGTACGTACGGACCCACCTGCATCTCATTGTTGTATCCCCAGCACTTGACGCGGCCGTACGGCTCAGTCACGACGCAGGTGTGGGCGCCGCCGACGGCCAGGGACTTGACTCTGGATACGGCCGCGGGCGAGCCAACATTAACGTACGGCAACTCGCCCACCACGTCGTCGGCGTAGACAATACCCGGATGTGTAGACGGAGGGTACCCACAGTGGCCTTGCCCGTTGAAACCGAAGCACTTGACTGCGCCAATGGGTGGCACTGCTGCCTCTGCTGCTGCCTCCACCAGGACGCAGAAGTGACTGCTGGAAGCCCCTACCGTTCCAGGGCCCCTTAAACCAGTGGTAAACCACGGGTATCGGCCGGGTATGAGCCGGGTTAGAGACCAGGCTTGACGCTGGTAACCAAGCGCCGTTACCATGGTTAAATGCCGACAAACCATGGTAACGGGGCCTACTATTCTAGTAACTGTGTGGTAACTTTCAGGTCATGGTAAGCACTGACCAGCAGTCACCGTCATGGTCACCAGCATGTCACTGCTGGTCACCGCTGGTCACCGCACCTGTCACCGCTGGTCACCGCACCTGTCACCGCTGGTCACCGCACCTGTCACCGCTGGTCACCGCTGGTCACCGCACCTGTCACCGCTGGTCACCGCACCTGTCACCGCTGGTCACTATTATGTCACTGCAGGTTACGGCTTCTGTCACCGCCGGTCACTGCTGCTGTTACTGCTGGTCACCGCCTGTCACTGAATGAGACACCAGGGGTCGCCAGCACAATTGTTTTTGTTTTACAGATGGTTTTAGCACCTCTTCTGCAACCCCCGAGCCGCCCCTGGCCACCTATGAGCCGCCCCTGTCCGCCCCTGGCCACCTATGAGCCGCCCCTGTCCGCCCCTGGCCACCTATGAGCCGCCCCTGTCCGCCCCTGGCCACCTATGAGCCGCCCCTGTCCGCCCCTGGCCACCTATGAGCCGCCCCTGTCCGCCCCTAGGGCACTATCCGCCTCCTTGCGCGCCTGACGTCCGCCCCTGGTCGCCCCTGGACGCCACTCGACGCATGCATGGCCCCACAGCTACTGCATCATCGCCTTCTCGATCTGCTCCTTCGTGAAGCCGTAGCTGGCCGCGGTCTTGCCCTCGAAGCAGGAGTAGATGCCCGCCACCGGCCAGGGCACCTGTGATGGTACAGGCACACGTGGTCACGTTTGTCACTGTGTCATACCTACCCTACACTACAGGGCGGCGATATGTCCCATACTGCTCCCATGCATACAACTCACCGACGATGCGTTCTTGGTGTAGTTGAAAGTAACGCCGCCAACGCTGATGAGCGTGCTGACGCCCAGCTTGGCCAGCGGCCGCAGGATGGTCATCGACACCCTGTCGGTCGGGCGCAGCTGTGGTAGCTGCGCGCAGGAGGCAGTGAGATGCAGCACCGGGTTAGGTGTGACTGCCTTCCAGGACGGATGCTTGCGCCTTCATGCATGCGCTCACCAGAGTGCTCATCGGCATGGCCACAGCAATGACCTCCATGTTCTCCTTGTTTTGCAGACTGCCGCACAGCAAGAAGCCCTGGCTGGCATCAGCGCTGGCGAGTGAACTTGCGTGGCTGTCAGCAGCCGGCTGCTCTGTGGGACCGGGCGGCTGCGTCGGCGGCTCGTTGGTGTTGGTTTGCTGCGGCTGAAGCGGCTCGTCAGTGCGGGCAGCCTTGGGCGTCGCCTTGTCTTCCTTATTGTCCGCGCCTGTAAAGGGAATTGGCAAGCAGGTAGATGGTGGCGCACGTTTTGCACAACCAAGTACTTCACAACACCATGCCAACCCTACCCGCACTCACGCTTCTTCTTCCTGTTGTTGTTGTTTATCTTCTGCGCCAGCACGGCCTTGAGGGCACCCGCAGTGAACGCCTCCTCAAAGTTGGCGTAGCTCCCACGGTACACCCACCAGGGTCCCGCCGTCTCCACAACCGCCCTGTCCCAGGCTTTCTTCATGCGGCTCCTGTACTCGACGGCACCCTGCAGCCAAGTCAGTGGGGAAGCATTGCAATGTAGCATCGCAAGTGGGTCAGAAGGGCAACAGCAGGCAGAAGCGCGGCTGGCTGAAATGCAGCCAAAGCAGATGGAAATGGTGCGTTGGTGCTGTAAGCAACAGCAAGCCATTGCATGCGCGCCTACCAAATGGCTCCGCAGGTCGCCCGGCTTGATGCCCTGTTCGATCTCCTTCGTGAACTGGTTGACCAGCTGCGTGGTGAAGTTGGTGGAGGTGCGGCAGGACCCGCACTGCATGCGGGCCGGGGTGCGGGTGAAGCCACCGCTGCCTCCAGAGGCAGGTGTGACGCCGGGCGGTGCACGCGACACGCCCATCCGCCGCTCGACTGCTGTCCTGATCCGGGCAATGTCTGTTGCCTGAATCTGCGGGTCAGTGATCACCGGTGGCTTGTCCTCGTAGCCCCACAGCATTTTGCTAATCCGCCGTAGATGGCGGCTGGCTGCGCGGTGTCAGGGAGTACACCAGTGTAGGCCACTCCGCCTACGTTGACTGCTATTTTGGTACCGGGGGTGCGCCGGGTGAGCGCCACATGGGTGAGGAAGAACTGCTCCTTGACCGTCTCCCGGACTTGGTTCTGATGCTTGACTACGCTGGCCAAGTACTCGATGGCTGTCGGCGCATCCCCAACATGGTTGATATAGTTTGAAGCAGCCATCTTGCCTGATAAATTGGCGACCTCACGCTCGACATTTAGAATTTGAAAGACCACCTCGCGGCTGTGGCTGTGTTGCCATTTTAACGTGTCATACTAATAGAGAATACCATTATGATGGTGTATAGCCGGCGAGTTGTCGACAGAGCGGCCGGTACGCAAATCTGGGGTCGCCATTCCCACTGGAGTGGGAATGGAGGTGCTCGTTTCGCGTACATCGTGGCTTTTTGAAATCTGACTGATGAATCCTTTCTTTGGATGAAATGTCTATTTCTTTATCGAGCTATAATTGCACCACAGTGCGGGAACACCATTGGGAGCACCATTCGTTCTGATTCTCGCTGGTCCGCCAGGCAGAGGACCAGGCCTGCGCGGGAAATTGTATCTACAGTGATTGGAGATGTTGTCGAATGGCGGGCACATGGCAGTGGACGAGCAGGGCCGCGCGTGGGTGGGATGCAAGGCAGCCGAGCCAAAGCCAGGCTGGAGGGTGAAATACGGGGAGGATTAGGGTCGGCTGGGGGGCGGGTCGGGGTATGCCCGGGGGTGGGTCTCGGCACCTGGTAAGCCAGGCTTGAGGTGGACAGCGCCCGGGGGAGTCGGTGGCAGGCAGCGTTGGGCAGGTCTGGGGCAGGTCTGGGGCTGGTACAGGTCAGGACAGCCTGGGTGGGGGCGGGTGAGGACGGGCAGGGCCCAGTGAGGGCGGGCAAGGTAACCTGGGGCGGATCAGGGTAACCTGGGGCAGGTCTGGCTTGGGGCGGGCAGGGACAGGCCAGGGGCGGGCAGGGGTAGGTCAGGGGCGGGCTGGGGCAGGCTGGGGTGGGCCGGAACAGGTCAGGGGCGGGCTGGGGTAGGTCAGGGGAGGGCTGGGGCAGGCTGGGGTGGGCCGGAACAGGTCAGGGGCGGGCTGGGGTAGGTCAGGGGAGGGCTGGGGCAGGCTGGGGTGGGCTGGAACAGGTCAGGGGCGGGCTGGGGCGGGCTGGGGCGGCCTGGGGTGGGCAGGGGTGACGTGTGGCGGCCTGGGGCAGGCTGGTAACCAGGAGTTTACGTGATGGTAACTGAATAGTCATGCAAGTTACCGAGAAGTTACCATGGCTGGGACCATATCACCGCTTGACCAGCCCTGACCAGCCCTGACCAGCTGTAACCAGGCCCGGACCGGTGGTGACCGGCTGGTTACCACATGGTTTAAGGGGCCCTGGAACGGTAGGGAGCGCCGCCCACCACCGACACGCGCAGCAGCGTGGCATCTGCATGCGGAAACAACCACACTTCTACGTCAGCGAGCTATCTAGTATGTAGCACACATGCCGCCCGCGCCCAGCTCACGAGCAAGTGAGCCAGCTAAGTACTACTAGCACACGCCGCCGCAGCCACCCGCATGCCCGCCCGAAGCAAGATGCCGCGCTAGCCGCGCACAGCTCTAGTCCACAGCACTTACCAATGCAGGACACCTTGCTGCGGGCGTCGGAGCCAGCTAGAGCTGGGCCCAGCACAAAGCCGGCTGCGCACTCGCATGTCACGGCGTCAGTGACGCCGCCAACTTGGTTGCGGCAGGTGAGGCTGGTGCCGGCCATCACGCTGTTGTCGCCGCAATTGGCGCACTCGTCAAAGTCTGCAACGTCGTAAGTCGGCGCATACACGCGGCCGATGAGGTGATGAGCGGTCCAAGAACCATACAAAAGGTATGCATGCATGGGGGCACAGCCCGGGGGAGGGGAGCGAGGCTGGAGGGGCGGGCAGCAAAGCACGCCGCAGCAGGGCATGCAGGGATCTCTTGGTTGGCATCTGCAGCAACACCACTCACCGACGCAAGCGCCATTGACTGCAATGAAACCGACATTGCAGGTGCAGCCAGCGGTCGTACAGGTGCCGCCGATGACTGCAGAATGATGTTGCAGATTCAGAATAAAGGGATGGAGGCATTACTAGATGTTTGACCGGAAAGGGCCAGGAAGGAAGCTGGCATGCATGCGGGCGGGCGGGGGTAGGGTGCGATTAGTGCGATTCACTGACCTACGGAGGTTGCACCGCCGGCTGCATCCGCCAGCTTGCTTGTGTCGGGATCTTCTTTTTGCGTGAGCTCTAGCACAACCGTTGCCGGCGGCCCATCAGCAAGCAGCGACAGCCGACGCCCAGCTGCAGCAGCACCAGTGCAAGCCCGGTCGTCAAAGTCCCCGGACACTACTCCCACAATCTCGAACCAGTGCAAAGTTTCGACCAACGCCTCCTCCAGCTGTGTGATCAGGTTGGTCCTGAAGGCGCCCACCTTGTCGCAGGTGAGTTGAGCGGGGGTGGGGACGCCCAGACCCTTTTGTGACCCTACTAAACGACGGCGCAGGCGGGGGATGCCCAGCAGCCGCCCACTGCATTTTGGGTTCGGGTGGGAGGATGTCCGAAGATCTTTTTGCAGCTGACCGTACGTGTCTGCACGAGATGTTGAATAGCAAGATTACCCTTGATGAGGTAACACGCGCACTAGCAAGGCTGCCCAACGGCAAGGCAGCTGGCTTAGAGAAGGTACCGTCTGAGTGCTACAAGTACGCGGTAAAACCGGGCGACCCCACCACTGAACCGCCGACACCGGCACTCAATAGAGTTGCACCGCTGGTGCACGTGTTGTTTAATAAAATCTGGAGCGAAGGGGCTTATCCTGAGCAATTTACTACAACTGTTTTGACACCAATTTACAAGCGGAAAGGTGACGTGCAGGCGCCTGGTAATTACCGGGGCATTGCAGTAGGGGGCGCCCTCGCAAAGTGCTATGCATCGATCCTTCTAGAGAGGCTGGCGAATGCCGGGGAGGAGTTTGAGTGGAGGCACACGGCTCAGGCCGGATTCAGGAGGAAGTACGGCACAACGCACCATCTTTTTGTCCTAAGGCATCTCATCAACAAGCACACGCGTGCTGGCGCCACCACCCCCCTCATTGTCGTACAAATTGATTTTGAAAAGGCTTTCGACAAGGTCCCACGACCATTAATTTGGATGAGACTGGAAGAACGCGGGGTAACGGGTGAGATGTTGGCGGCTTTGAAAAAAGCGTACGAGAGAGTGATGATGGTAGTGAAGGCCGGGGGTAAGCACAGTGCCCCCTTCGCAACCACGCAAGGGGTCAAGCAGGGCTGCCCGCTTAGCACAGAGCTTTTCGGCCTCTTTATAGAAACCTTAGCAGAGTACATTGATTCGGAAGATACGGACGAAGCCACAGGTGCACCTGAGATGAATGGCAAAAAGGTGTCACTGCTGATGTACGCGGATGATGTTTCCCTGCTGGCCACCACCCCTGAGCGGATGCGCCACTTGCTATCATTAGTAGACACGTTCTGCCTAGCTTTTGGCATGAAGGCAAACGTTACCAAGTGTGAGCGGCTGGTTTTTGCAGCCAACGAAGTAACGGCCAGCACTGTGTGCAGCGGATGCCAGGGTTTAAAGCTAGCAGGGCAGCCCATCCCTGCGGTGGACAAGGCGCGCTATCTTGGACTAGTGTACGGTCCGGGTAGGGCCTTCGTCAGCTGCAGGGAGACACTCTGCGAGTCAGCAAGGAGAGCCATGTGTGGGCTTAACACTAGATTGAACCGTTTACGCATTTTCGCACCAGATATTCGCATGAGGTGTTTCGACGTGCAAATCCGATCCATCCTTGCCTACGGATGTGAGGTATGGGGTCCCGACGTGCTAGTAGAGATGCTAGACGGAGGACCGCCACCCAGGAGGAATGACAGGAACAACCTAGCACAGGGCGCATTTGAGGCATGTTTGCGTGACGAGGCCGTAAAGCTGCAGGTCCAATACATGCGACAGACAGTGGGAGCAGCCAAACCGTCACACCGTCTCCTGTTTGCGGAGCTGGCCCAACTGCCGCTGCACTTTTTCATAGCCAAACAATGTTTGGGTTTTTACAATAGGATTTCCGCGCAAAACAGAAGTCTGGCTTTTGATGCACTAGTCGACGAGGCACGGGAGGCATGGGCGAATCCAATGGGAGACGGGTGGTGCGCGCGGCTGTTCCGTTTTGTGGCGGCACAGGGTGTCGACGCGTGGCATTGGCCAGGCACACACGAGTCCAGAGAGGAGTGGAGGGCAAGCACGGTCCTACCCGATGGACCTATCTTATCTACCTTCAGGGGCCATTTGACGAGGGCGTGGGAGCACGAGAGGCTGGTAGCGGACCCGCACGCATTCCCTTCAGACGGCAAGCAACCCGGCATACACATGTGCAAACACAAGCATTGGATGGGGCTAAGCGCACTAGGGTCCGCGCCGCCGACCCTGCACGAACACAGTAGAGCATTCATACCGGTTGCACAGCATAAGCTTTTGATGAGATTCCGTTTATGTTGCTGGCCAATCACCGCGAACCGTGCCTGGGAGAGGCCTAGGGAGGAGAGGACGTGCCCACTGTGTACGGCCAATGAGGTGGAGGATGAGCACCACGTCCTGATGCAATGTGCTGCCTACACCGAGTTACGAGCGTGCAGTGGCCTAGACTTTAGCCTAAACACGCGCGAAGTGATGCTGAAATCTGAGCCTGTCAAGTTAGCTGCATTACTCAGCTCCATCTGGGAGCATAGAAGTAGGGAAGTCCCCCTTGCAAGGGGAGAACAATAAATAGGACAATCATGCACTGGCGTTATAAGGGTCACCCCGGCCCGGGCCTCCGGATTACACGCAGCAGGAAGGCACGCAAGAACGTGCGCACCACTCTGTAACCACACACAACAAAAAGAAGCGTTATGGAGTGAATTGGGTTGACGCCGGCCTCTGCATCAATCACGAAATGGGACGTACCGTAGTTAAGTACCGTAGGCAGGCAGGTATGTTTTAACTTCGTATAGTTTGTAGCAAGTACTGACCAGGGCTCGGAGTCATGAACGACATAGGAGGCGACGGAAGCGCAGGGCTTGGGGGATCCGGAAAGGGCACCCCTGGCGACGGCAACACGGGGCTGCAGCTTGGCACTACCACCTTGGCAGGCCAGCGGCCTGCGCAGGCATAGCACGCATGCACGTCAGCAGGTGACCACGCAACCCTGGCGCTGCGGCATGTATCTTAAAAAGCTTGGGGAGGGGGTGCAGGGGGAGGGGGTGCACTACGTACGATTGCGCGTACCATCAGCTGGGAGGCTAGCATGGTGTAAGCCTGCTCTGCGCACGGCATACGTACCGTTGGGGAGGCAAGTGACCACCGTCTCGCTGCAGGCGGCAGTGGTGGCGGCCCACTTGGGGGAGCACAGCAAGCGGACCGTGGCGCTAACCGAAACACGGGAGTTGAACGGGACGGAAAGCGTGACGCCCTGGGGCAGGGCCACAAGCTTGTCACACCTGTATATGCATACGCGACGGTGCATGCACGCACGCATGGATCAGCACGAACACAGCTACCTACGTACTAGGAGCAGCTACCCAGCAGCTGAAAACAAGCGGCTTATTACATGCTCCCCGCGCGCCCCCCGCCCCTGCATGCTCACGACGAGGCGTCGGACGAGGGAGAGCAGTCGCCAGCGAAGGCCTGGACACTGGCGAGGCATGAAGTGGCCTGCAGGGCCGCCTTGGTGCTGCAGCTAGGCAGACCCAGGGTGCCGACGGCAGGCCAAAACCCGCTGTTGCAAGTGACCCACACAGGGGCGGCGGCAGCGGCGGGGGTGCTCACGGCCTTGGTCTCGGCGCTGCAGTCGACCCGGACCTTCCGACCCGAAGCCACTGACGTTGCCTTGTCGTTCCCAATCATTGAAATCTTGTACTGCAGGAACCGCGGGAAGCAACCTGCTGTAAGTTAGCAGGATAAGGCTGCTGCTGGTCGCTCGCCGCAAGTCCCTTTTGGGGGCACCCACTAGCTCAACAGTCGTGCAACCAGGGGAGGTGTCAACAGTGCCTCGACCGTCGGGTCAACACTGCTAGCTGGCACGCCCGGCTGACCAACCTGGTCGCCGAGAGCCGTGCTCAAGGACGGGATATTGCATGCACTGCCTCTGCATATTACAGCAAGTAGGCATCACAACGCAGGAGAATGCAGGCACCACAACGCAGGAGAATGCAGCAGAACGCAGGGGCTTACGAGAGCGATGCAACGTTCCGCCTTGCGGCAAGGCGACCTGCGCGTCAGGACCGAGCCGATACCGGGCCGTTATTGAATATTAGACAACGCCGTTCATTAATGTCCATACGACTCTCGGCGCGCGCACCCGCCCCAGCAGCAGGGCGCATGATGATGTATAACCCACTTGTAGGCTCGACTTTCAAAGGCGGCGTGCGTAGTGCGACTGCTTGCATAGAGAGCGAGGCGACCAGCACGACTACAAGCACGCCCCAACGAAGGCGCGCGCAGCAGCAACAGCGAGCAAGCATTTTAGTTGCATAAAGTATAGCTAGTATGGAAAGACATTTATGCGCGTTACGTGTGTGCGACAATATATGTAGCGTACATACACCCAGGGGCGAAGTTATTGCGGCTAGCTTTTTGAGATGGTCCAGTGCGAGAGCTTCTTCTAGCCATTCTGGACAATCCTTGTAACCATCCCTTTGCTGCACGCACCAAGCTCTCGTTTAGTTCAAAGCTCTTTCTGTTGCACACATATGCCTAGCTAGCTCGCGGAGCGCCATCCTGAGCCGGGAAGTGCCGGGAAGTGCCGCACGCGCGCTATCTATAGCACATAACCATAAGTAGCAGAAGTATGTCAACCTTTGAATACCGCTATGCCACACCTTTGACCTAACTCCGCCGACATGTAGATAACCTAGCCCCAACCGATTGCAAAACAAGCCATGAACAGCCAATTTACCCAAGATGCGGTTGAAATACTGCGGGGTGACTTGTTGGCCCTGCGCGGCGACATTTTCACGAAAATCGAAGACAGCACCGCACCTCTGAACAAGAAGATCACCGCGCACGACCAGCGCCTGACACATCTGGAGACAGGACTTTCTAAAATACAGGCAGAAGCAGAGCAGGCCCGGGCCCGCACGCATGAGCGTGTTAGCAGTAATGGGTTCTACTTCGAGGACAAACTAGCAATTAAGGGCAACATTTCGAACGATTCACATCTGATCAGCGATGCAATTAGCAAGGCGGTCACTAAGCAGTACAAGGGCAGGTTCTACCTCCCCAAACTGCCGGTCACTGGCAGCGACCACCCACAGTCGCGCGTGCTGTGCCTCCACCTGGGCGGCTACTCAGACCTCCGCCTGCGGCTGCTCACAGCCAAGCAAGCGATGCGCGAGTCAGGCTCAGACATCAGGCTTGATGACTACTTGACAAACGCAGGCAGGGCGGAGCGCGGCAGACTGCAGGCCACACACGACAGCCTACATCAGGAGGGCATGCGCCCCGAATGGAGGCTGGGCGCTGAGCTGTGGTGGCGACCCGACCGTGACCAGCCGGCTAAGCCATACAGCGGCTACGCGGGCGACTCGGACATGGAGGTAGACACGGGGGCGGCACAGGCCGCGGGAAGTCCGGGAGGAGCAACTAATGGGGGCGCTGGTCAGGGCCGCCAGGCCCAGGCAGCACCGCCGCCGCCCCCTCCGCCGCCACGGCCCCCGCAGTCGGCCTACGGACACACACAGGCGGCTTACGGGCACCAGCAGTCGGCCTACGGGCCCCCCGCGCCCCCGCAGTCGGCTTACGGGCCCCCGCAGTCAGCCTACGGGCACCAGCAGTCGGTCTACGGGCCCCCCGGGGCCCCGCAGTCGGCCTACGGGCACCAGCAGTCGGTCTACGGACCCCAGCAGACGGCCTACGGGCCGCCCTATGCACCGCCGCCGCCCCAGCAGCAGCCGCAGCAGCAGCAGCAGCAGCAGCAGCAGCAGCAGCAGCAGGGGATGACAGTGCAGACACCGCCGCCACCACCGCCGCCGCAGCAGCACATGGGTCGCGGGCTCATGCCGCAGTTCCACGGGGGCTTCCCCGGGCACATGCCCATGTACGCACATGTGCAGCCCCAGCAGCCGTACATGCAACAGCCCGCCCCGCACGCGCAAGGATTCCCATTCGGACAGCCTACGGCGCAGACGCAGGTGACCTGGGCACACGTCGCCGCGGCATCGCCGCAGCAACAGTCCCAGGGATTCCCGCAGCCGAAGTTTACACCGGCGGCGGCACAGCCTGTAGGGGAAAAGCGGGCGGTTCGCTTCACGCCGCAAAGCGCAGAGCTGTCGCGGCGGGGCAAGCCCAGCAAGGCGAGCGAAGCCACCACAGCACCGGAGGTCCTCGCGGCTAGCTGGCCAGCGCTACCCACACACGGGGAGCCGCTGCGCGCACGAGACCCCAGGCAGCGCCAGGTAATGGCCAGCGGTAAGGTGGTGGAGGCGGGCGGTGCCACGGCCCCAAGCCGCAGCGCCGCGCCCGCGGGCAGCAGCGCCGCGCCAGCGGGCAGCAGCGTCGCGCCCGCGGGCAGCAGCGTCGCGCCCGCGGGCAGCAGCGTCGCGCCCGCGGGCAGCAGCGTCATGCCCGCGGGCAGCAGCGCCGCGCCCGCGGGCAGCAGCGTCGCGCCCGTGGGCAGCAGCGCCGCGCCAGCGGGCAGCAGCGCCGCGCCAGCAGGCAGCAACCCCCACGCTGCTACGGAGGACGTGGTGATGGAGTCGCCGGCTCGCACAGCTGCCGATGCGCGCGGCCACACTACTGTTCTCTGTGACCAGTACGGCAACCGCGTCGATGAGGAGGGCTTCACGCCGTGTAAGGCCAAAGGCGGACGCGGGCGCGAGGGAGCAGGAGGGCATCAGGCCGGCGGAAACGGAGGACGAGGTGGGGGGCGCAGTGGCCGCGGGGGTGGGAGTGCTGGCGGCAGAAGCCACTTGCCAAGCCGCGGAGGTCACAGCGGCGGCGGCCACAACCAGCAGCACAATGCGTACGACGCCTTGGGGACCACAGGCGAGACTGATTCATAGGGAGGCGGGGGCCGGGGTGGCATCAGCATTTTCGCATGGAATGCCCATGGGCTGGTCACCGCTGGGGCATGCAAGCTGCACGACCGCGGGATAGGCACTGTTGCACGTTCACACGACATTATCATTATTTCGGAAGCGCACCTCACGAACTGGGTACCGGACCAATCAATCGAGCTAGACGGTTACACAGTTGTCCGTGCACATAGGTCCCAGGAGGCCACGCGGTCAGATTTTGGAGGCGTTGCTGTGTATGTACGGGAGTGCCTTAGCGGGCGGCGTTTCGCATGTCAAGACGGACGTCCATCTCACGGGGTGCGAAATTGTGTGGATGCGTATCAAATCAAATGAAGGTTGCAGTGTGTTGTTAGCTTGTTGTTACCTAGCGCCAGAAACCTCGCGGGTTTACAGGGAGGGCGGAAAGACGCGGACAGCACGGGAAGCCACGGCCGAGTCTGTATTCAGCAGACTACAACAGTCGATCCTCGAGCTACAGCAAAGCGGAGAAGAAGTGCTAATTATTGGTGATCTGAACGCACGCATCTCAACAAGCATCATTGACGTACCGGATCTAGCACAGCTCGAGGCGCTGGAGGACGTAGCACTAGGGGGTGGTTCCACGTCAGATATGCCCTGTACTGCAGACTACGCGGGGCTCCCAGTGAGAGCATCCGAGGATGCCCAAATAAACTGTTTCGGGGAGTACCTAGGGCGCATGTGCCGTTCACAGGGACTAGTACTTTTGAACGGAAGGGCGCCGGGAGATGCAGCAGGTCACATTACTTTCCCAAAGGGCGACGCAGGTGGCAGCATGATTGATCTCTGTGTGGCGTCACCGACCCTATTCCCGAAGGTGGTGGCTTTGAAAGTGGGCGAGATTCTAAAGTGGAGGCACGGCGGATTGAAGGAAGCGAGTGATCATCGGCCGGTCACGTTGACACTGGGCTTGGAGGTCGAAGGGCAGGAAGCCACAGCGAGCCGCACACGCCCCGCAAAGAAGCGCACAGAGTTTGACGTACAGAAGAAGCACTTGTTCAGTGGCTTGTTCAAGGCGGACGGTTCGCCAGTTGTAGGGAAAATCGAACAGATTAAGGTGGCACTTTGCGCGGAGGAGGGTGGCATCAGCACCACCGAAGCGGTCGAAGCCTTAGGCACATGTTTGTACGATGCATTAGAAAAGGCTTTCGGTCCCACACGACCGGCCAACCTACGGGAGCAGGAGACTCCATGGTGGAACGAAGAGTGTGCTGCGGCGCGTACGGTGTTTGTGCAAGCAAAGCTAGCGCTGGGTTGTCCAGTGGTACGAGAAGGAGAGGTGTGGCAAAACTTCCGCGCAGCCAGGGCATCCTATGACCGGGCGAAGCGAAGGGCCAGGGCCGCGCACGACACCCAGGAGATGAGGGAGAAGGTGGCACGCTGCCGCGCAGACGCCCGACTGCTGTGGAGGATGATTGAGGGACGGACTAAGGAGCAGTGCCCAGTCACGGCCGATGGGTTTCGGGATCATTTTGCGACCCTACTAAACGACGGCGCAGGCGGGGGATGCCCAGCAGCCGCCCACTGCATTTTGGGTTCGGGTGGGAGGATGTCCGAAGATCTTTTTGCGGCTGACCGTACGTGTCTGCACGAGATGTTGAATAGCGAGATTACCCTTGATGAGGTAACACGCGCACTAGCAAGGCTGCCCAACGGCAAGGCAGCTGGCTTAGAGAAGGTACCGTCTGAGTGCTACAAGTACGCGGTAAAACCGGGCGACCCCACCACTGAACCGCCGACACCGGCACTCAATAGAGTTGCACCGCTGGTGCACGTGTTGTTTAATAAAATCTGGAGCGAAGGGGCTTATCCTGAGCAATTTACTACAACTGTTTTGACACCAATTTACAAGCGGAAAGGTGACGTGCAGGCGCCTGGTAATTACCGGGGCATTGCAGTAGGGGGCGCCCTCGCAAAGTGCTATGCATCGATCCTTCTAGAGAGGCTGGCGAATGCCGGGGAGGAGTTTGAGTGGAGGCACACGGCTCAGGCCGGATTCAGGAGGAAGTACGGCACAACGCACCATCTTTTGGTCCTAAGGCATCTCATCAACAAGCACACGCGTGCTGGCGCCACCACCCCCCTCATTGTCGTACAAATTGATTTTGAAAAGGCTTTCGACAAGGTCCCACGACCATTAATTTGGATGAGACTGGAAGAACGCGGGGTAACGGGTGAGATGTTGGCGGCTTTGAAAAAAGCGTACGAGAGAGTGATGATGGTAGTGAAGGCCGGGGGTAAGCACAGTGCCCCCTTCGCAACCACGCAAGGGGTCAAGCAGGGCTGCCCGCTTAGCACAGAGCTTTTCGGCCTCTTTATAGAAACCTTAGCAGAGTACATTGATTCGGAAGATACGGACGAAGCCACAGGTGCACCTGAGATGAATGGCAAAAAGGTGTCACTGCTGATGTACGCGGATGATGTTTCCCTGCTGGCCACCACCCCTGAGCGGATGCGCCACTTGCTATCATTAGTAGACACGTTCTGCCTAGCTTTTGGCATGAAGGCAAACGTTACCAAGTGTGAGAGGCTGGTTTTTGCAGCCAACGAAGTAACGGCCAGCACTGTGTGCAGCGGATGCCAGGGTTTAAAGCTAGCAGGGCAGCCCATCCCTGCGGTGGACAAGGCGCGCTATCTTGGACTAGTGTACGGTCCGGGTAGGGCCTTCGTCAGCTGCAGGGAGACACTCTGCGAGTCAGCAAGGAGAGCCATGTGTGGGCTTAACACTAGATTGAACCGTTTACGCATTTTCGCACCAGATATTCGCATGAGGTGTTTCGACGTGCAAATCCGATCCATCCTTGCCTACGGATGTGAGGTATGGGGTCCCGACGTGCTAGTAGAGATGCTAGACGGAGGACCGCCACCCAGGAGGAATGACAGGAACAACCTAGCACAGGGCGCATTTGAGGCATGTTTGCGTGACGAGGCCGTAAAGCTGCAGGTCCAATACATGCGACAGACAGTGGGAGCAGCCAAACCGTCACACCGTCTCCTGTTTGCGGAGCTGGCCCAACTGCCGCTGCACTTTTTCATAGCCAAACAATGTTTGGGTTTTTACAATAGGATTTCCGCGCAAAACAGAAGTCTGGCTTTTGATGCACTAGTCGACGAGGCACGGGAGGCATGGGCGAATCCAATGGGAGACGGGTGGTGCGCGCGGCTGTTCCGTTTTGTGGCGGCACAGGGTGTCGACACGTGGCATTGGCCAGGCACACCCGAGTCCAGAGAGGAGTGGAGGGCAAGCACGGTCCTACCCGATGGACCTATCTTATCTACCTTCAGGGGCCATTTGACGAGGGCGTGGGAGCACGAGAGGCTGGTAGCGGACCCGCACGCATTCCCTTCAGACGGCAAGCAACCCGGCATACACATGTGCAAACACAAGCATTGGATGGGGCTAAGCGCACTAGGGTCCGCGCCGCCGACCCTGCACGAACACAGTAGAGCATTCATACCGGTTGCACAGCATAAGCTTTTGATGAGATTCCGTTTATGTTGCTGGCCAATCACCGCGAACCGTGCCTGGGAGAGGCCTAGGGAGGAGAGGACGTGCCCACTGTGTACGGCCAATGAGGTGGAGGATGAGCACCACGTCCTGATGCAATGTGCTGCCTACACCGAGTTACGAGCGTGCAGTGGCCTAGACTTTAGCCTAAACATGCGCGAAGTGATGCTGAAATCTGAGCCTGTCAAGTTAGCTGCATTAGAAATAGAAATAGAAATAGAAATAATTACACCCCGCCAGAGACAGGTGGTGTAAGTTAAGGGAGTGGGGGTGGATGAGGAGACGGGCCCAGCCCGTAACCTGTACGCCCCCACTACCGGATCGGAAAGGCGGGTGCGCGGGCTAAGCCCGCGCCCCGCCCCTTTGTTACGGTCCTCCGGGGTCGCCGGGTGGCTGACCCCGTTCGAGGCGTCTGCGTGCGAGGACAATATTGTTTAGGGAGGCGACTGCATGGTCGTGCAGGGCATCGCAGCAGCTGCCGGCGTGGTGGGATGTGACCCCCAGTGAGGTGAGCAGGGGGTGCAGGTCCTTGCGGATGGTGCCGGCGAACCCCAGGCTGATGGTGTTCTGGGTTGTGTACTGGACTTTCCAGCCGGCTTCAGTTAGTTCGGCTGCGAGGGCTTGGTGCTGCTGGGCTTTTTCGTGTTGTTTGCCAGTGTGGTTGGTGTCGGCGGAGTACCCGGCTTCAATGATGTGTATGGTGTGTTGTGCGTCGGGGATGATGTGGAAATCGGGTGCTGTGGCAGCGGCGAGTGTGACAGAGGGGATGAGCAGGATATCGGGTCGGTAGTGCAGGTGCCGGCCTGGTGGTTTGCCTTCGGCGTCAGGGAGGAGCCAAGGGGGGAGGCGGTTGTCTGCTACGTAGTCGGGCAGGTCTTGTTTGGAGGTGGCGTCCATGACCATGTAGCAGCCGCCGTTGAGGCCGCGGGATATGGTTCTCGCAATGGTTTGCACAGCGACGTTGTGTCGTTTGATGTACATGGCTCGGAGTTGGGCGTTGTGGCACCCGCCCAGGATGTGCCCGCCGGAGTCGTGGCCGCTGCACAGGGGGCATGGTGCGGGGGCGTCCGGGCCGGCGCGCGGGGCGCGGCGGCCTGTGACAGTCCGGCCGAAGCGGGCGGCCAGCTTATTGTTCCATAGCTGGCCGTACAGGTAGTCCAGGCAGCGCTTGGCTTTGCGATGCCGGCCGGATTGCCGGTTCAGGGTACGGGTGCTGGATTTGATGTCGAGGTCGGGGAGGGCGTTGGCGACGAAGCCGGTGTAGAGGGTTTCACGGGCGTGTCCGCGGGTGATGTGGGGAGCCGCGAGTGTGGCGATACCGCGATTGAGGTCGTTGGCGTAGTGCCCTTCATTGGGCTCGGGCGTGGTCCCCTCTACTCTCGGTTTAATAGCTTTGCGTATCCAGAAGTATTTGCTGCGGGGGTTGTTATCAGAGTCCTCTTCCAGCCATACCGCACCGGGCATCGCCTCGCCCCTGGCGGTTTTCACTGCCGCTTGATCGACGGACTCGTTGTACCTGACTCCTGCGTGGGCCTTGACTTTACGCAAGTTTGTGCGCTTGCCAGCGTGTGAGCGGCGCTTCAGGAGGGCGAGGATGTTATCCAGCAGCGCTTTGTGCTTGCTGAAGGTGAGGAGTTGTGGCTGGTTGATAGATTTGCGGATAAGGAATAGCGACGCGACCGAGTCCGTGTACACGGTTACTTCGGGCATGTCTTGTACCTCGTCGAGTTTGAGCACCTGGTGAATAGCCGAGAGCTCGCACCGTGTAATTGTGTTGCAGCCGTGCTGTCCGGGGTTGACATCGATTTGGTAGACCTGCTCGGTGCTGGCATCGATGGCCGCGGCGCCCCACGCGCTTGGTTGGCCCGTCGCGTTCTTTTGCACGGAGCCGTCTGTATAGAAGCCTTGACGTGGGTGGAGGCAGAGCGGTCGGGTGGCCTGGAATGGGGTCAGCGTGTCTGGCTCGGCGGGTAAGTGCGGGAGGGTGGCGCGGGGCAGGGCGGGGCGGGTGCGGGTCATGCTGCTGACCTTCTTGCTCACCCACCGGGTGTGCGCCCAGGAGGCCTCGGGTTCGGGTTCGTGGTATGTCCCGATGGAGCGCAGGGTGGTGCCTAGGGCAGTGCGGAGGGATTGGGCGAGGGCGGCGCCTGGCGTGTTGCTGACCAACAGGAGGTCGTGCTCGATCGAGCGCCCGGCGTCCGCGGAGAGGCCTCCTCCTACTGTGGCGTGCTGGATGGACGCGGAGACGCTGCCGAGGAGCATGACCCGCGGGTGGGTGAGGTATCGCGTGTACGGTGCGCCGGGCTGTCGTGGTACGACGATCAGGGTGGCCGTGGTGGGTGGGTTGGGCCCGGCGGCGAGGGTGTTCGCTTGCTCGGCCCATGCCAGCGCCCACCGGACGGCATGCATCCCGTCTTCGGGGGTGGGCTCCGGGTGTGCAATGGCGACGCCGTCCCATGGTTGGGAGTACGCGTCGTAGTTTGCGCCGAAGAGGGCGTCTTCTGCGTACAGTGTGTAGTACGTGTCGACTCCGTCGGAGACGTTCAGTGGTGATGCGAACAGCTCGGTGTGGCTGCCCAGGCCTTCGTGCAGGGTTGCCATTAGGTGAGCGCGGAGCATGCGCTCGCCGGCTTCGGTCACTGGGTGTGCCTTGGAGCCTCCCCCTGGTTTGTACCGTAGGAGGAGGCGTGCGACGGCGGCGGCAAAGCCGCGCCCTTGGTCGTGTTGGGCATGGAGTTCGAGATTGTGCCCACGCACCGGCCACGTGGGTCGTACACGTGCGCCCGGTGTGTGTCCTCCGGTGCTTGGGTGGGGTCTAGGAGCGTGCCGAGTTGCATTGTGTATGTCTGGGTGGGGTGGATGTCCAGCGCGGGGTTGCAGGGTTCGATGTTCACGTCCACGTAGTGTCGCAGGGTGCGTTGCCCGCGGGCTGTATCGTTGCAGGTCGTTTCCCACCGTCCTTGGCGCTGGGCCGGGGTGAGGTGGGTATCGGTCTCTGGTGGTGGGGGGCGTGGTGGGGCGGGGATTGCCAGGCGGGCATGCATTTCGTCCAGGAGTTCCTGGTGGTTGTCTTGTGCGTGTACGGTGGCTGCGGGCTCTTCTAGGTCCGTCCATTCCACCCGGACGCGGGGTTCGCCGGCGGGGGTGAGGAGCCAGGTGAGGCCTAGGGGTTTTGGGACGTACCGGTTGCGCGCGTAGAGGGTGAGAGAGCCCGGGGTGATGGTGGTGGGTTCCCATTTGACCCGGTAGAATGGTTTGCCCTTGCAGGTGGTTTTGGCGATTACCTGCGCTACTCGCTCTTGATTGCCGTACAGGGTGTTCGTGGTCGCGAGTGCCGCTTGCGTGTAGGCTTCGCGGAAGTGCGTCCAGGTGTGAGCCACTGACGCGAGGTACGCGTCTTGTTCTTCCTGTGTAGGACGGTATCCATGCGTGAAGGTGGCGGGGGGAGTGGGCCCTAGTAGGAGGGATTTGAGGTGGGCTGCCGGGTTCGCAGGGAGGGGCTTGCTGAGGAGGCTGGGGGCGGTACGGAGGAGTTCGGAGCAGCGCGCCAGGGTCAAGGGGTCCTGCGACGGGTCCCATGTGAAGACTGCTGGTGCCGAGTCAGGGGGGGCTCCGCGGCCTTCAGGTTTGCGGTCGGGCTTCAGTTTTGCCTGCTTGCGCGGGGGAAGGCGGTAGCCCTGCCGCCGCGCGGGTGCTGCCCTGGAGGCTTCGGGCTCGTCGGCGTGGGGCTCCGCGTCATCGTGGGCAGCGGCATTGGCGTCGGTGGGGCCGGGTTGGGTCACCGGGGCTTCCTCGGCTGTGCGCTGGGTCAGGAAGCGGTTGAGGGTGGCCCAGTCCACCGTGGCGGGGGTGGCGTGGTCTGCCAGGAGGCCTGTGAGGGTGGGGCCGGCCGGGAGGCGCCGCTGGGGGGCGGGAAGCGGCTCTGTGCTATTGTGGTGTTTTGCGTGTGGGTGGGTTTGGGGCTGGAGGGCCAGGGTGAGGCGGTTGAGGGCGATCCGGTGCCTCCGCTTGACGCGTTGCCCAAATTGACTGTGCATTGTGTTTGTGTCGATAATGCAGGTGCGGTCTGGCGTCAGGAATTCACGGAAGTCGCCGGTGAGTTCCAGTAGGGGCTTGATGTAGTTGAAGCGTAGCGCTTGTTCCGTGGGGGTGCTTGCTGGGGTAATGCGGTCCAAGAGGGCGGCTAGGCCGTGGGCTGCTGTGTGGTAGACTTGGCCATGTTGTGTCAGCTCTAGTCCTGCCTCTTTCAGTAGGGAGAGTTGTTTCAGGTTCATGTAGAAGCGGCACTGTGTGTGAAGCTGGTCTGCGGGCATCTTTTGCGCGATGCTGTGTTGTAGGTGGAGCATGGCGCGGGTGACTGCGCCCAGCCGGCCGCCATCGTTCAGGGCTTGGACCAGGGCTTTGCCGGCCTTGCGTACATAGATTTCGCGGATGCTACCTAGACCCAGGCCCAGGGCGGTTGTCGGCTGGAGGACTGCGCGCGTGGGGAAGCCGCGCTTTAGGCCGTAGCACATTTTGGCGATGCTCGCGATCATTGCGTCTAGGCTGGCGGTGTCGTGTTGGCTGTACGGCATGAGCGGGAGGCTGTATGCGACTGCCGGGTGGATTGTAGACTGGATCATGCGGATCTTCTGGTCGGGTGTGGCCAGGGATGCGGCAATGCGCAGCCCCCTTTTCTTGATTTTGGCCCGCATGTACTCGACCTGCGCGCTCCATTCGAGAGTGGGGGTGATGTGGATGCCTAGGTATTTGTACGCTTTGTTGGGGGGAGCATACGGGATGGCGGTGCCATCTATTCGGAGGTGGCCGTCGAGCATCCGGGCGAGGGCGGCCTGGTGGGGTTTGGTGCGTGGGCCGCCTAGGGTGGGGTCGGCGCGTGCGCGGCCATAAAGCGCGCCTTGGATTTGACATTTCGCCACGTTTACTTTGAGGCCACCCCAGGCGGCGTATCGTTCGATCTTCTCGATTTGGAGGCGCATGTTGGATATGTTGGAGGTGGCGGCGGCCAGGTCGTCAGCGAAGGCGCCGGAGCTCAGGTTGTGTTTGTCATTCTCGGCCTTGGTTAGGCACCCAAAGTGGTATCCGCGGCCGCCAACGTGCAGCCATCGTAGTAGTGGTTCGATAAAGATGATGAACAGCATGGGGGAAATCACGTCGCCTTGTACCGTGCCGCGTTGGATGGGGATGGCGGGCGTGGTGCCGTGTTCTGTGCGCACTCGTGTTGCTGCCTTGCCGTACAGGTCCCGGACCACTTCAATAAGGTCGTTTGGATACCCTAGGTCGTGCATGACGATCAGGAGTTTATCGTGGTCGATGGTGTTGAACGCGGATGTGAAGTCCACGTATAGGAGAAACAGGTCGCGCCCGGTGGTGGCCGCGTCTTCGATGGCGTGGAGCAAATTTTGGACCTGCCGTTCTGTGTTGCGGCCCCGCAGGAAGCCTTCCTGGGCTTCTGTGAAGATGTGTGATTGCTCGCTGAACAGAGCGGTGTTCACGGTGATGAGGGAGGTGTACAGCTTATACAGCGTGTTGGCCAGGGCGATGGGGCGTTTGTTTTGGATCAGTAGTGGGTCCCCCTTTTTCGGTAGTAGCACCGTGTCCGAGTGTGTCCAGTGGGTGGGTATTTGCGCCTTCACCCACATGAGTACCAGGAGTTGGTGGATGGCGGTTTGCAGGCTAGTGGGGATGGTGTGGAGTAGTTCGTTTGGGATGCCGTCCGGTCCGGGGGCCTTTCGTCTTGAGAGGTGATTGATGCAGCCGAAGAAGGTGCTGCTGTCGGCGATGCCGGGTAGGAGGGTGGCGGGGGCGCTGGACGGTTTGGAGAGCGCAGGCATGCGGTCGGGGGCGTCCGGTTGGGCCCACGGGTAGCGTTTCTCTGCGTCGGGGATATCGTATTTTCCGGTGCGTGGGCCCCCAGTGGGGCGCTGCTGGGCCGTGAAGTATTTGTGGACACAGTTTAGGATCTGCTCTGGTGTCGTGTGCACTTCCTTGGTTTCCGGGTCGGAGAGGGCGGGGATACCACGGGGGTGGTCTGTGTCGTCGAAGGTTTGTTGGTGGGCCTTTTTTGGTTGTGTCGCAAGCAGTTTTTGGAAGGCCCGGGCTGCGCGCCGTGCGTTGTGTTTGCGGGCGTCCAGTTTGGCGGTTTTGAGTAGGGTGCGGAGGGCCGTGAGCTGTGTGCGGAGGGCGGCGGGTGTGCTGTCCGGGTTGGTGTCGGGGGTGCTAGGGGGCCTGGCGGGGGCTTGGGGGCTGGGAGCGGGGTCTACGGGGGGTGGGGCGGGGGGTTGGGCCGGTGTGGGTGTGTGGAGGGGGGTTTGCACGGGTGGTTCTGCCGTGGCGGGTGGCGCGGGGCCCTGTTGGGCGGTGGTGTGTGGCGTTGTTTGGGTGGTTGGAGTCAGGGCGGCGGTGAGGCGCTCTTTGCGTTTGCGGGTGTCGTTCAGGAGCCGTGTGACTTTGCGGGATGTGTGTGCGGGTTTGCGCGCGGCGCTCGTGCGCGGGGGTTTCCGGTCGCAGTGCGACTTATGTAGGGTAGTTTCGAGCTTCTGGCTGAGGGCGGTTGTGTCGGTGTTGTGGACGGGTGTGAGGCCTCGTAGCTCGGTGATGGGAGGGGCGTGCCGCTCGGCTTGCGCGGGGGTGAGGCCTGCTGGGTACAGCCGGGTGGTGACCGCGGAGTGTGCGGGCTGGAGGACTTGTAGGAGTTCAGCAATTTCTTGGCCGACGGCCGCTTCCATTTCTGTGCGCGCCCGGGCGCGCTGTTCTTTGGTGGGCGGGTGGAAGTTGAACCAGGCGCCCGGGTCGGGGGGCGTGGTGGGCGCGGTGGTGAATGGGTATAGGCGGAGGGCGGCGAGGGGGACTGTTGTGAGGAGGGCGCGGTGGTCCAGGGCGTCGCCGCACTCGTGGGTGGTTTCGTGGCCCCCGCCGTGGTTGTGGATAGCCGTATAGGTGTGGGTGCTGACCAGTACGTCGTCAATGCGGCTCATGTGCGGGGTGTCGGTGTGGTCTTGCATGTAGGTGTACGGGCGAGTTTGGGGGTTGCTGAGGTCGGGGACGGGTCGGAGGCCCGCCACGTACGCGAACGCGAGGTGGCGGGAGTCGGTGGTGTTGGGTTGGCGGGTGCTGCGGTCGGTGGTGAGGAGGGTTGCGTTCCAGTCGCCGCCGATCAGGACGTGTTCCTTGGCGGCGTTGGCTTTGGTGGATTGGTCGTGGCAGTATTTGTAAATGGCGTCCCTGGTGTCCCTGTCGCTGCTGGGGGCGTAGATGCCGATGGCGTGGACTGGTGTGCTGTGCGGTGGGGCGATGCGCACGTGGCAGACGTGTCCGGCGAGGCGGGGGTCAGAGTTGTGAGCGTTCATGTCGGTGGTGCCTGAGGGGCGGCTGAATCGGTGGGTGACTCCCACCATGACTCCCGCGTGGGGGCGGGTGCCTTCCTGGGGGTTGTAGGGGGCGTTGCTTGTGTAGGTTTGGTATTGGGATGAGAGGCCGCTTTTTGCGCGTCCGAGGCTGGAGTGCTGGCGTGTGGGTATCTTGGTTTCGGTCAGAAACAGGATGTCCGGCGTGTGCTCTGCGATCGTTTGTAGGACACTCTCTTTGTGGCTCAGAAGGTCTCGGGTGTTGAGGGTGAGGATGGAGACGCGGCCGTTTGGCGTGGGAGGAGCGGCGTCGGGGGCTGTGGCGGGGGTGGGGTCCGTGGGATCGGGTTCCGGTGCGTCCTCGCGTGCCCGTGTGCGTGCCGCTGTGAGGGTCAGCTGCCGTAGCCCCTTCGTTTGAAGGGCTGTTTTGGTTGTGTTGTTGAGTTTCCTCTGCTTGCTCCCCTGGTTGGGGTGTCGCCGGGCGGGGTGTTTTGCGTGGGCTGGTTGCGTTGATTGTGTGCGCGGGTTGGGTGGTGGGCGCGTGTTGGTGGTTGTGTCCCCGGGGTTGGGGTTGGGGTTGGTAGTGGCGGGGGGGTCCGTGGCCGGTTGTGGGAGAGGGGCCTGCTGATTAGGCGGCGGCGCTGGGTGGGGTGGGGGCGTTGCAGCCGTGGTGGTATGTGTGGCTCCCGCGGGTGGGTCGTGGCGTTGGCGTTTGGTTCCCGCTGTCGTGTTGTTGGGGGGCCGGATGGCCGTAAGCTGGAGGCCTTCGGTGGAGAGGGTGATTCGGACGGTGGGGCGTGCCCCCGCGAGGAGGGCTAGGATGCCGGGGTCCGAGATGTGGGCAGGGGCTTGTTCGTAGGTTAGGGTGAGGGCTAGGCCGGTGAGGTCTGCCCAGCGTTTGTGGCCTGGGTGCGGGTGCGTGGCGGTGGTGAGGGCGAGGGGGGCGGTCGCGTTTGAGTCGTGATACCACCAGTGGCCGTTGGCGCGTTTGATGGTGGTGGCGTGGTTATTGTGCAGCAGTATGAATCCGGATTCACGCGCTTCATGGGGTAGGGCGCTGAGTATTTCTGTTTGGGTCAGTCGTCCGGGGAGTTGCGCGGCGGCCGTGAGTTGGACTAACGGGGTTGCTGGGGAGGGGGATCGGGCGGTTCTGCTGAGGCAGTAGTTGATGTAGGCGTAGTCGATGCCGGTGTCTGTGCGGTAGGAGGCCCAGATGGCAAGGGATTCGGGTGTGTTGTTTTGTAGGAGGGCCCAGCCGCGCTGCCATTCTAGTTCGGCGTGGGCTGCCGTGAAGATGCGGCGTCCCAGAAGGTTGTGGAGGGCATGGATAAGGCAGGTTGGGCTGCGTGGTCGCTGCGTGTCGTGTAAGTGGACGGCTCTAATGGAAGGGGCCGTGGTTTTTTACCGCTTGCTCTTGCTGCCGGCGTGTCGGTGGCGGGTGTGGGGCAGTGGTGGACGGCGGGAGGCGGCTGGGAGGAGGCCCCGGGTCGGGCGTCCGATTCGGGGCCGGCGGCGCAGGATCACGTAGCTGATTCCGAGCATTGTAATAATAGCGGCGTGCATGTTGTTCGCCGTGCCTGTCATGCTTCCGTGCCACGCCCTCTCTGCCGCGCGAGGGTGGCCACGCCCACGCACGCGCTGGGCCGCTGCTGTCCCTTCTCCTGGCTCATCAGTAGTCAGCCCCTCCTTCTCTACCGCTCTCATCGTATCATGTCTAGTTGTTGTGCTTGGGGATTCGCCGTGCCAATTTAGTCCACCGCTCTCTCTCGTCCGCGCGTCTAATTCCTGCCATGGTCTCGCCCCCACTTGTGCTACGCCCGCTCCCTTGCGTTCGTTTCCCTCGCCTGGCCTATTGCGGGCGGTGCTCCTATCCTCAGCGGTGTGTCCCGGCAGGCTCGACGTCTCCTCATGAGCCGTTCTTGGGCGATTTGGCGGGCGGCTCCTCGCGCTCCTTGTCCTGCTGCCGCGCGCGGGCGCGGCGGATGGCCTCGAGCTGGCGGCAGGGGCAGGGAGGGGGCGGGGCATGTGGGCGTGAGCTCGGGTGGGTTTGGGCAGGGTTGCATTGGCGGTACGGTGCGCACGGGCGGTGGGCGGGAGTGGTGAGGCTGGTGGGTGGGGGTGCGTGGGGCTGGGCGCGGGCGCGCACGCCAGGAGGTGCGCAGGCTGGGGGACATGCGGGTCATTTACCTTGGCTTTGGCGGCCGCGGTGAGCTCCTCGCGGGTCAGGCCCACGACGGGGGCGGCCCGCACCACCGGTGCCGCGGGGGGCAGCACCGGCGGCTCGGTGAACGCGCGGAACGCCATGGTCTCCAGCGCTGTTTCCAGCTCCGGGTTGTCGCCGGCCTGCTGCATCCATAGGCCGAGTCCCGTGAGGGGGTCAGCGGCCGTGAGCATGCCGTGCGCCAGTCCGATGTGCGCCAGCGGCATCCGCCAGCGGCATCCGCAGCATACTGCTCTTGAGTCAGGCTGCGGCTGCTGGTGTTGAAACTGAGCGGGTAGTCGAGGAGCTGGGGGAGCGTGCACCGGGCGGTGCTGCACGCCCACATGAGCACGCCGGCTGTGGCGTCCGTGGCGGGCAGGATGCCGACCTTGGAGGTGGGCACAGCGTACTCGGCGTTACCGTCCGTGTCGTACGAGCTGGGCGCGAGGTCGGCCAGCGGTTGCCAGAGGCCGTCGTCGTGGATGGCGTAGAGCACCTCCAGGGCCATGTAGTTGGGGAGGTTGGTGGCGTCGTACGGCCAGTGACCCGCCCCCAGCAGCTGCACGCGCGGTGGCGCGGATTGCGCTGCGTGCTGCTTGCTGCGCTGGAGGCACGTGACTGCGTCCGAGCTGGTCTGCTCGGCGTGCAGCTCAGCTAGGTCGTTCGCCAGGCTGGAGAAGGCCCCGTCTGTGAGTTTGCTGCCGATGGCGTTGGTGATGGCGGCGGCGTCGGGGTGGCTGATGGTGGCGCGGCCGCCGAGGTCGAGGATGACGCCGCGGCTGCGCGCGGCGGCCTGCATGCTCTCCGGTAGCCACGCGGTCAGCGGCGTGGGCTGTTCCGTGCACCAGATGCGCATGGTGCCGCCGTCGCCGATGATGTAGGTGGTCCCGCCTCCCGGAGGGCCGCTGCAACCTGGGCGCTGCGGCAGTGCAGGGCGTACGCCTGCGGCTGCATCGAGCGGGGCACTATTCCGCCTGCGGTTGCCGAGATGGCTGGGAAAGCGCGGCTGTCCAGGATGCTAGCGGCGCTACCGTAGTAGAGGCGCTGGAGTTGGGCGGCGCAGGCGTCGGCCACGTCCTGCAGCTCCTGGTCGGAGCCGCGCGTGCCGTAGGCGTTGAGGTCGCCGAGGTGGTCTGCGGGTGGTGGAGGGCGGGGGGCAGGGGGCTGGTTGTGGGGCGGGTGTGGGGCGTGTTGTGGTTCTGGGGTTATGGCGGCAATAGATTGTGGCTGGCTGTGTGCTGTTGTTGGTTGGATGGCTCGTTTTTGCGGGGGGGGGGGGGGGGGGGTGCATGGGTTAGCGCGGGTGCGGGGCCGCCCCGGTGCTCACCTTTGAGGATTTGTCGTGCCTCGTGCATCAGGATGTGGGCCGCGCACACGTCCGGTGTGTTCGTGCCAATGCCGGCCACTTCTGAGCTGATGTGCACCAGGACCGCTGTCTCGCTGGGCGCGATTTTCTCCGCGGGGCTGAGCTTGAGGATGCGCGGCTGGAACTCCTTGCCAGCCGAGCTGCTGCTGCTGGCGCCTGCTTTGATGGCTACGGTGGGCTGGCGCCATGTGAAATTTAGCCGGCCAGTCGTAGCGTCTGCGTCGATGCACACCAGCCGCATGGCGCCGAGTGCCGTGGTCGCTTTGTCCAGGTACTGCGAGCGCACCGAAATGCCTGCGCCGCGCAGGGTGAGCTTATCAATGCCATAGGAGTGGGTGATTTGCGCCTCCTTTGCCGGGTATATTTCGAAGGCCTTGTCGGGCAGCCCGGCCGCATTGAGAACTGCTGTGAGGCGCTCCTTCAGTTGGTCGACGTTGGCAGGGACCATCGCCTGGTGCTCCTTAGCAACCTTCTGCATTTCTGCGCGGAATTCTTTCTTAGCATCAACCGGCAGGTCCGATTGAGCGACTGCATCCTTGACGAGCAGGCGCGAGTAGCCGAGGTCTTCTGTAGTGTAGCTGTTGCTGTTGGTAAGGCTGTGTAGCCCTATGTGATGCAGCAGCGGCTGGACACTACTCGTGGGGAAGCCGCCTCGTGCGGCTTCGCGGATCGTGTCCGCGTTGAGGGCGCCAGCGCTTAATGGTTTGTTGAGCGATAGGGTGCAGGTGATGGGTGCTGCCGTTTGTATTTGTAGTCTGCCACAGCGTGTGGCCACCGTGTGGTATTTCGGCCCTAGACCCCGCTCGGAGCATTTTAGGCGAGCTGAGCAGGGGTGGACGTTAGCCCGCTTTTGCGGGCTGCTAAGGCTTCTTGCGAGCATTATGTCGTGTTGCGTGAGGGATAGCGGTGCAGTGAGGTTGCGTGGGAAGAAGGTTGTCTGCGTTTCGTTCATTGCCGGTCCCATGTGGTGTCCCGTCGGCTGGTTTGCTTGTTGTCTGTTATCTGTTCTCTGGTGTGTATTTGGGGCCGTGCGGCCTGGCGTGGAGGGTGCGCGGCGGTCGGGTCGCTTGCAGCCGGTCGGCATGTTGACCTTGTTGACTGTGGTGGGGGCTGCGCAAGAAGAGTTAGTAGCATAGTTAGAGAACCACACACGCACGGGTGGGAGCATATATACTCAAGCTGTTATCCTACGATCCTTCCCTTACACCTATCGAGCAAGAAAAACTCTGTGAACTTAGTGGACCCCGTCGAATGTCCCGGCAGCAGCTAGAACATCCGTCAAGACCACTAGTTGTCGAAATGGCTGGAGGCGGACCCGGGAGCGAGTCCTATCGTTGCGAGACACCAATGGCGGTGTTTTGGGCGAGAAGTGAAAGCTCCCGGAGAAACCCCAGCCAGAAGACATGCACACAGAGCCACAGCAACGATGGACGAGGGCCAGGAAGGAATACTGCGACGAGAGGCAAAATGCAGCCGATGGCGCCAACCCGGGGACTGAAACTCCTGCTGATATGCCTGCTACTGCAGAATCAAACAACGGTACCCCAAAATACGGAGGGCCAGTTAAGGCCCTCGCTCCCAGGGACGCTAAAGGGAAACAGCCCTCCCAGCTCCCAGCAGACGGCGCTCAACCCGCTCGTCTCTCCCAAACATACCAAACAATGCGGAAGGGACACCCAGAAAACAGATCGCGAACACGTGGCCTTGTCGCCCAACCGGATCGACCAGCCTTTTGCAACTTTGCAACTTTTTCACAGCGCCTCGATGCCCCATACCAGCCCAGTTCAATAATACGCAACTACCTACACCTGCCACACTGCTGCCAACACTACCGCCAACCAAAATGCAGCCCTCAAAGTCTAAGCTTGGGATTCGCCCAGCCCTCTGCCGCACTACTTACGTAGCAGAGCTTCGTGGCAATCGGCCAACTAGGACGGCAGTTCGTGTTGCTGTCAGGCAAGCCTCCAGCAGAAGCCCAACAGCTTTCGCAATCAACAACGAGCTCGACGGCCCTTACGCCGCTGCCAGTGGACTGAACAGCTGGGACCACATCCCTAACTATGTGGAGCAGTGCATGCCCAGCAAGGACCACAACTACAGCGAAGGGGCCGTGACCATCGCGACAAATCGCTTCACGGAGTGCGCAACGGACGCGAACCTCACCGCAATTTGCACGGCCGGCAGCCTCAGCCACACGCTCGTCAACGGAATCGCGTTTGCACAGCCTGTGAACCACAAGCTGGAGGTCACCGTGGCCATCGACCAGCCCGGCAGCAAGCAAGGAGCAGCGAGCGCTAAAAATGCGGCTACCGCGGCCCTGCAACGCAACATCAGCGACAGCAGCAATGTGCTCGGAGTGTTCGCCAGCCGGAAGGCTGCCACCGATGCAATGACAGAAATCGTGGGGAAGGCCACCAGCGCGCGCGGCTTCCCCTCGATCCCCAGCGTTCACGCTGGCACCGGCACGGCCGATCAGGCCTACTCTACTCATAGATGCTTGAGCCTTGGCTGTGTGGAGATGAAATGCGCTGGCCCACTAGTGATGGACTTTCTAGCGACGGAAATACCGCGTGTGTACGCAGCTGAGTGGCGGCGGGTGCGGCAAGCTATTGGCCCGGTGCTGCAAGTGGCAGGCAGTGGCATAAGGTCGGCCATGCAACAGGTTAGTGGCAACATCTGTCTGCCAAGGAGGCACCAGGAAAGCCGGGCCAAGAGAAGAGAGCAATGGAGCAGCCCAACAGCGATCACACTGATACAGAATGCGGCGTCACTCAGCACCAGGTCACTGGCGGAGATAATGCTTGCCACCGGTGAAAGCTTCCTGGGGCCCTACCCGACCGTGCTCTGTAATGAAAACTGGGAGCAACCTCTACTGTGTGCCCACGTTCGAGTGGCTGCACTGACGCACTGGGTCGGGCACGGGCTTGGGTGCATCGCCTACCTCGTGTGCACAACCACAGCGGGCCTTGCCCACTACGCGGGCGTCACCGCGGTCAAGGCACTCCACACGAGCACCAACCTCGCCTTACAAACAGCAGCTATCGCCGCCACTTCAATCCTCCTGCTTCTCCTGGCCCGGCACCTCAACAACACCAGCCTTACCAGCACGCCCTCCGAAACAGCCGAGGTGCTCGCCCACGAAACAGCTCTGCTATCCGTCCTCATCGCCCCGCTGTGCATGAGCTTCGCCCTTGCCCCACTCTGCCTCACCGCGATACTATATGGCGCAACAGCTGTACCCCTAGGGCTGGCTACAATCATCCTCACAACCGATGCAGCATTCCTGGCCCTAGCCGCGACCATTCAGGGGGCCTACCTCACACACTACCTATGGCGACACACGAAACGCCTCGCCCACACAGCATGGTACAGACACAACAGACTCCTCCTAGTCGCGATGGCCCTCGCCGCCACTATGCATACTGGGTACAGCCTAATACCCACACTGTGCGCACCCGGAGAAACAAGCCCAATGCCATGGATGCCACCCCTGTCGGCGGGCGCCCTCTCGATGGGACACCTGGCACACCTCTACACCCTGCTCCCCTGCACTCCCGCCACACTTCCAGTTATCACACTGCGTGGCGCATGGGGCACGCAAGCCAATACAAACAACCCAACACGCCACAACCGCCAGGCACCGCAACCGCCTGCCATGCTACACTACCCACCCTCCCTCTCAAGCACCACCTTCAGACAGACCCAACTGTCGGGATTCTGCGGCATCCACGCGATCAACAACATGCTAGGCTGTGCCTGGCTTGATCCACACGACGTGCTAAGGCACGCTAATGCAGTGGCGCACACCCTCAGACAAACGAACCACCCCGACCGGGATGGCTGGGCAAACGCCTTCACACAAGCCGGCAAGTTCGATGTGACAGTCATCAACCACTACCTGTACCACAATGCCACTATCAGCAACAACAGCGCGCACCCTAACAAAAGGCTGTCACTGCAATGCGCCATCATGCACTATGGCATAGCAGGTGAAAGCCCACATACAAAACAAGCAATTCTTAACGCACTGCCCCGAACATCCCGTAACCTGGGCTTCACCGTACACATGAACAGCCGGCCCCACGTGTATGCGGTCCGCATGGAAGCAGGGCAATGGAGGATAATTGACTCGGAAGACACACCACTACACAACACCACCCTCCACGACGACGGGTGGCACGCCATGGAAGGACATATCTACTACCTGGGCACAGTCTCAACGCAGGACACGGAAGCCCTGCGCAACACACTTGGCCCATGCTATCACATTGCACCACGGCAACCCACCCAGGCGGAACGAGAGGCCGCGCGCGTCCCGATCGAAATCGACATCACCCAGCCGGGCAGCCCCTCCCCCCAAGCAAACGGACCCGGCGCCAACCCGGGCCCGGCTCCGACCCTAAACCCACCCCGCGCCGTGGCACCAACCCGGGTGGCCCGCGCTGCCCCCACTACAACAACCCGTGCCACAGCGAAACCCTGGGTGGGGCGCCTGAACACCATTACAGACCTTTTCAAACGACAACACACAACACGCACCCCCGCGCCGGCGACGGCCCAAGCCATGGCGCCGGCACCTGGGGCACTAGCGGCCCGTACGCTGCACATCACCACCCACAATGTAAGGGGGCTACTCTCGCAAACACTCCCAGCCATCACCCCTGGCAACCTAAGCTTTACGCTGTGCAACCTCGCGGCCTGGGGCGCTGACGTGGTTATTCTGACCGAAACAAAACTGGGCCACAAACACGACCCGCTGAAAAAGGCGTTCCTCAACGAAGGCTACCGCCTATACTGTAGCACAGTGCCACGCAACACAACAGCAAGAGGCAGTGCAGGTGTCGCAATTGCCGTATCAACAAGGTACAGCAACATGAACGGTGTCACCCACCACACACCCCCAGCCGCCCTGCAAGGCTATGTCTCACACATTCAGATACGCACCCAGGGGAGCATTCCCCTAACAGTCCTGGGTGTCTACGCACCCGAAGACACGCTCACCCGCAAAGCCATCTACCACTACTGCCAAACTACCCTAGCACACACCACAGCATGCGAACAACACCTGATATTGGCAGGGGACTTCAACGCAGTGGCCCACGCTGCCGACCGCACGGGACCGCTGGACTCAGCCGACCGCATGCACCAGCAGTTCCTGCTACAATCAGGCCTCCTACCCGCCCGAGGCAGCAGGCCCGCAGGGAACGAATGGTCATACGAGCAAGTACAGCACGGCGTGTCCACACACCGCAGCCGCATCGATGATATCCTCCTATGTGAGGCGGCACGCACCGCGTGCCCCAACGCGCTGGAGTACACTAACGCGGTAGCTGGGAACTTCGACCACAGACCGGTGCATGCGAAGATGCCAGCCGATAAGCTACAGCTGTGGGAGTGCCCCCAACCGGTGGCCCCGCCGTCTGACCCAGACAACTCTCCGCGCTGGTCACGAATCACGCTGCCTGTCACACAAAAGCAACTCGCAGCTGCCGCCGCCCGCCTGGAGGACACCATGGTGGAAACCACAGCGGACCTGCACACAGCAACCAAAGCAGCAGTACAGGTTATCGACAATGCCCTGGCAAAACACGCAAAGGACCCGGTAGGATACCCGGCCAACACCATGCACTGGGACCTGGCACACAACCGGACTCTGCAACGAGTCAATGTCACCCAATTGGCAGACAGACTAATGGCGGCGCTAGAGGCTGGCCTGACATGCCTCCTCGAGGAATGCTCGCAGAAACCGCCCCACACAGGGAAACACCACTTCTCGCGCTCTGCGGCGCGCCACCTAAAGCCCCTCTGGGACAAGGAGGTTCAGCTTAAACAGGCGCTCACCAACCTGACAGCCGATTGCGCGGCGCTGGACGAGGCTGGGGAACGTGAAGCCGAGGCCCTCCGAGGCCAGATTAAGGACTGCCAAACGCAGCATCGCCAGCTGGCAGCGGACCGAGCCAAAGCCCAGCGTGAAGCAGCAACCGCCTCCCTACAGCATACTTTGGCCACCAGACCTGCGCAGGGGCACAAGCGCATATTTCAGAAAGAAGCCGGAGAACGCGGGCTGCCGGCTGTTCGCGACCCAGAGACAGGAGAGGTGGTGACCGACTCGACCAGCATCCTAACTGCCCTAGAAGGCCACTTCCGAAAACTGTCAGCCCCACCACGGGGTCAACGCACAGGAGAGTACCGGCTGCGGCCGGGCACGACACGGGGCTACCCCTTTGAAAACGCCAACGCCACGGACGCCTTTCAACTGGCACGCAACCGACACCCCGACTCCCACTCCATGCTACCCAGCATGGCGGACCCTGCCAACTTCGACCACTGCGTCTCCCACCTGTCTCGCAACAAGGCGACGGGGCCGGACGGCATTCCAAACGAACTGCTCCGTATCCTGCCACACGGCATGAAGCGTAACCTGCACAGCATAATCAAAATCATGTACGCCAAGTCAGAAATCCCGGAGGCATGGGCCGCATCCGACACGGTCCTGCTCCCGAAACCCGGCGACGCACTCGATATCAAGAACAAACGCCCCATCGCACTTGCCAACACATGCTACAAGCTTTACACGTCCATGCTCACCATGGGCATCGGGGAGCTCGCAGGACCGCTGCAGCTGTTCAGCGAGGCGCAGGAAGGATTCCGCGCCTACTGCAACACTGAACGCCAGATCTTGAACCTCGTACACGAGCTCGAGGACGCTGCCCTGTACGGAAAAGACGTGTACGCAGTGTACGTGGATTACAGCTCAGCCTTCAACACGATCGACCAGGACAGACTCCTGCAAATCATGTTCGATCTGGGGCTGCCGGATGACCTGATCCGCGCAGTACGGAATCTGTACGCCCGTGCGGCCACGCGCATCCGTACCGAGCACGGCTGCACACCCGCCATCCCTATCGAACGCGGCACAGTACAGGGAGACACACTCTCACCGGTCCTGTTCATTCTGTTCATGGAGCCGCTTGTGCGCTGGCTCCACGCGGGTGGCCGCGGCTACCAGTACGGATGCCTCACCCCGGAGGAAAACCTCCGGCACCACTGCAGTGCTGCCGCCTACGCCGACGACCTTGCAGCACTGACCAACTCTGTGGAAGACCTGCAAGTCCAATGTGACAAAATATCAGCGTACGCAGAATGGTCAAGCCTACGTGTAAACCACACCAAATGCGCCACCACGGCTATCTGGCACAACAAATCCCGGTCCTGCCCCACACTCGACGGACCCACTGGCAGAGCCACCCTCGCGGCCATGCACCGAGACATGACGAACAAGCTAAGGATCGGCAGCATCCCGGTCCCCTACTACCCTCCTACCAAACCATACAAGTACCTAGGCGTCCAACTCACCTTCGCGCTGGAATGGAAGGCACAGGTAGCCCGGGTCACGGAAATCGTTAAGGAAAAGGGCGCGGCTGTAGCCGCATCACTCGCCACGCCCGCCCAGCGCCTGCGCATGCTACAACAATGTGTGCAAACCACAATCGCTTACAGTTTCGCGGCCATGCCCTACTCCAAACAAGACATCGCAACCCTCGACGGGGCCCTAGCAGGCTTTGCCAAAAAGTGCTATGGTCTACCACGAGGCTTCCCCACACGTACTGCTCTCCTTCCAGTCGAAGAGTATGGCCTGGGCCTCGGCTCCCTCTTACCTCAGTACGCACGCGTCGCACATCGTGCACTTGTCCTGGCACTCAATGATACTGGCCGCCTGGGCGTTGTGACGCGAGCCCTCCTCCCACGACAGCATAGCCTTGCCGGCGCCACCGCTGCGCACCACCTGTCAGCAGACAAGGGCAGATTCTTCACCACGCTGCAACAAATGACCCTTGCACGCGAACACGGCATCCAATTGTTCTACAAAGGTACGCCTTTTACCACCCCTACCTGGTCGGTTGTCTCGGCCTTGGACGCGGTGGCCACTGCCCGGGACACCACGCCACTCCCCCTGGAATATGTGCTGCCGCTCGCAGAGCTACAGCTGGAACTCAGCCACCTGGTCGACCGGAACACCGGCCGGCACCTGATCTCGTCACGCGACCTGGAAAGGCGCATGGGGTCAAACCGGGTGAAACACAAACACATGGTCGCCCTGAACCGACTCAGCCTGGCACTGTCCGCGACCGGCGAGGAAGCGCAATCGCCGGAGAAACACTCAAGCCCGAACCCCCTCCCGCAAGCCCAGCGCACCCTTCCAGCACACGCTGATCTGGACCCCCTCACCGCACGGGATGACCCCCTACCACCCGGCATGGCGCCGGCACTGGACCGCTTCCTCACTGCGGCCCAGCACGCACCCCCGCCTGCCCCACCCCCACCCGCCGGCCCCGCCCCTGTACCAGCAGACGCGGCGGAGCAAACCCAGTTTGCACCCGCGAGCCCAGCTTACCACAACCCAACCGCGGCCACCCAGGCTCCCACCCCCCAGCCGCAAGACCCTGCCCACCCCGCTATAGAACCTCCCGCCCCACCCTCACATGCACGCGGGCGGGACCGTAAGACAGCGGTCACCCGCCCAGGTGCCCGGCCCAACCCACGCACAGGGCGCGTCACGAAGCACGCTGCACAACGCGCACGCATTCAAGAGAACACCCGCACCGCCCCCCGAGACCTACTCACCGGCGCCAAAGCAGCCATCAACGCTGCCCAGCGGCTCACTAACGGCGACGAATCCCTGGTGGTGGGGACGCGCGGGTACGAAACAGCACGCTCAGTCTTCTCCGCGGTCGCCAGAGACATGAATCGCCATATGCAACTCGGAAAGCTACACCCCCAGGATCCGGACACGTTCGCGCCCAGTGTTAGCCGCACACCCATGCGACGTGGCCTGGCCCCGCACCTCCAAGCTATGCTCGCCTCCAACGGCACCGCACCCGCGTATACAGCCGTCCACACGTACCTGCAAGAGCACAGAGAGGGAGAAGAAGAAGCTCAAGGCCCCACCCCGATGGAACTCGACGCGCCTGAGCATGAGGGCCAGGACATGGATGTGGACGTCCCCCAAAACACAACCGCCCCCCAAGCAGCGGCATCGCCCACGCGCCACAACAGTGCACGCGCACACTGGCGCATAGCCAGGGCCCGACTGACAAAAGACGCTGTCCCACCTTCTGCCAACGGCCATACCAATGGAGACGCCCAACTCACCTACGACTTGGACAACGATGGCCAGGAAATAGCAGCGATCCTGCACAGCAGCAAACAACAGATTGTCACTGACACCGAGCTCACACGCAAGCGCAAAGCCGGCGAGGACACCTCTGGCACACGAGAGGCGTACTTCACAGTGCAATGGAAACCCAGCGTTACCGCGCCAGCCGTGGTCACTGCCTTCAAACGCATGGGCTACGCTGCAAGGAATGTCACACGCTGCTACAAGCACCCCCTTCAACATCGCCCCGCCCCACCACCAGGCCCTACCACCGACGCCACCACTGGTGCTGCTCCCGAGCAGGCTACCCAACCTGGCCCTGCCCCACCCGGTGATCAGGGTGCGCCGCGAGCCGCAATGTTCTCCGCCCGGCAAACCCGGCTCCTGCAGCATGTCACATGGGCGAATAGCAGTGAACGTGCACGTGACCTGCAGAACAACCCCGAGTGGGAGGACCTACTAAACGAGTACAATACACGAGTCGCCGCCGGGCCTGACGCCCCTATCCGCCCCACGCGGCCACCAAAGGACATGAAGCTGACCTCACGCCAGCGGCAGGGACGCCATGAAACCGAACCCGAAGACACAGCCTCGCGTGCACGAGACATCCGGTCCACAACCAGCATCAACACCAGTCCCAGCAACCCCTACAGAGACGTTAGGCCACCCGGCCACTACGCAATCAGCTCCCCTAAGGATGGGACGCATGCACCTACAGAAGCGCACGTCTACGAGCCATGCGGCCGGTGGCTTGGTGCAATCACCTACCCCCGGCTCCAGGCGCTGTGGGAGCACTTCCACCGCACCACTACCCGCCCCCACGCATTTGAAGAGGCCGTAGCTGCCCTGCTCCACCGGTACCGCCATGACCCGGAACAGCTCGACAGGAAGGCTGCCCCGAACCATCAGATCTCACTCCTGTCCAGCACTGCTGACGCCATCGTCGGGGCCCTGCGGAGCACAGGAGCAGGGCGTGTTAGTGAACTCTTCGCTTCCCCACTCAACTCCACGACCTCCGCTGATGAATACTTCAGCCGCGACACCAATGATGCAGCCTTTGGCGCACGACACGACGCCTATAGCACTGCCTGGACAGGACTCCACTACGCACACCCCCCCGCTACCCCCGGCGACGCACGCAAAGCGCTCCTCTGGGCCCTGGCATCGGCCTCAGCCGCACGCATGTCTCCACACCCCACCCTGATTCTCATGGTCCTCCCCACCTGCCCCACCTACCCACACACGCAATGGCTCGGGCACCCCCTATGCCGCAAGCTCGCCTCCTGGACAGCGGGAGAGAAAGACGCGGCAGAAACGGCAGGCATGCACGACGGCCTGGGCAACGACGCCCCTCTGCAGCGGCAGCGGGGGGTCACCCTGGTCGCTGTGGGTAATCCAACGGGCCTAACAGCACTGACGCCGGCGTGGAAACGACTGCGCTCTAAACTCGTCGAAGGCCTCCACGCGGCAAGCTGGGTAAACCGGACTCAATGGCGTGCCGACACGGACGGGCACGACTTTCTTGGACCCGCCCTCCCACACAACTTACTCAAGCAGGTAAAGCACCTCGCCACCCAGCAGGAACACGCCCCAGCAGCTGCCCCAATCGATAGGCCCCGACGCGGGTCCACCAATTTTGCTGGCGCGCATGCCCTGGCCCACATTCCCGATGACATCGTCTGGACCGATGGCTCTGTCTCCAAAGTAAAGACAAACGACGGAAAGGAAATCCAAGTCGCTGGCGCCTGTGCCTGGCACAAAGACCGGACCGTCTACGTTAATCCAAATGGAAACGGGTGCACAAATACTATTACTCGCGCTGAGTTAGCCGCAATTCGAGCAGCCGTAGATGAATTTGGTGGAGAAACTAGCGTGTTCGCCAATAAAACATTAACTATTGCAACTGACTCTGCTGCCAGTCTATATCTAATTAAACGCGCTATCAACGAACCACGACGCTTGCACCTCAGCAAGCACCAAGCACTTTTGAGCTCCATTGTGGAATCGCTCCATGCAAGATCCAAACGCAACGCGCCGACTGTCTTTCTCAAAGTCGTCTCACATACGGGATTACACGGCAACGATGAAGCCGACAAGGGGGCCGCAGCCGTCGCCACTGGCGAAAAACCTGCCGACGTGTCGGAGCTCGCTGACAACAACCCGCACGGTCGGCACTGGTGGCCCACGTTCACGACCACCCGGGAAGACGGCAGCACCGCAGAGCACTACATTTCTGACCTGAACCGGGGCCTTCTCAAGGCGCTCAACCCGTCCTCCCATGGCGGGCACGCGAAGCAAACCCTGTACACGAGCAAGTGGGCCGAAGCTGCCCCCAAACTCGACACCCGTGCCAGCACCGCCTACATGACCCACACAGGGGCGGGACACGGCCTCCGACGCTTTGTCCAGAACGCCCGGCAGGGAGGCCTCATATGCCCGGCGAGACTAGCACTCTTCAAACTGCGTGATACCGACACTTGCACCCTGTGCGCACCTATCCACCAACGCCGCGGGTCCCCACCTGAACGTGGCACTGCCGGGCACCTCGCTGGCCACTGTGCTCACCCCCAGCTGGTGGGCGCCCGCATCGCAAAGCACAACGCTGCTGTCCGTATGCTTGGAGACTGCCTACATCGGGGTACCCACGGTGGAGGGTACATGCTAATGGACGCTAGCAGTGCAGAGGCACGCCCCGAATACTGCGCAGGCGCCCACCCACCTGCCTGGATGCTACCAAACGTAGCCGAGTCCGAGCGCAAAAGGATGCGACCGGACATCCTCTTTATCCCGTCCCTGCCGCGTGCCAAGGTCGGAAAACGTGGCCCCCGGGGGGAGGCCAACAACCCCAGCCAGCATAAAGTATACCTGATCGAGGTCGGTTACACCTCTGACCTGCACCACAGCGAGAAGTGTGACCAGAAGCAGGCCCAGCACACACGCCTGGCGGATGCACTAACGAGTGCTGGCTGGAACGTGGAGTACACAAAGGAGCAGATTGTAACCTTGGGACATGGAGGTACCATCTCCAGCACCCTTCAGCCCCTACTGCGCTCCCTGGGCGCCACAGCTCGCTCCGCCCAAATGTGCTGCACAAAGATCCACATGCACAGCGTCATAAGCCTACGGACGACTGCTTCGCTATACTACCGACTTGAGCGTGAGACCGGCATGCCGACAGCCCGCAACGCGACACACACTGCCGGGACTGCCCCCACCGGGGGCAGGCCCAACGCACGCGACCCAGGCTAATCCCCCCCCCCTATGTTTGCCCACGGTGGGGTGAGCCAAACTCACTCCTCCTTAAGAAACGCGGCGGCCCCAGAGCGCTGCGTACGTATTATTATTATTATTATTATTATTATTGGGGGCTGCGCCTTGGTTGGCGAGCTGTTCACAGATGTTGCGGGTTCGTGGAATGACTGGCACACGCAGCACACGCGTGAAAGCACAGCACCCCTCCGCCATTTGTGACAGCTCGCTTCCCCGGCAGTTCCAGTCCACGACGATCTTTGCTAGGATGATTGCTAGGATAATCAACCTAGGGTAGAGTCGTCGGAAGGTCTGTTTCCGGTTGCTCGCTTCCGCTTCGGCCATTCTAGTGTCTCGCGAGTAGAGTGCTAGAAGGCGTTGGGCGTAGGTTTACATTGTGGTGATTGTATCGCACGTATAAAGCAGCATTCTATGGTGCGTGTGAGTGCGCTTGCATTGGCCGCTGGTGTGTGGTGTGTGTTATCCGCCATATTTTTTTTTCAGTGTGTGTGGTTACAGAGTGGTGCGCACGTTCTTGCGTGCCTTCCTGCTGCGTGTAAACCGGAGGCCCGGGCCGGGGTGACCCTTATAACGCCAGTGCATGATTGTCCTATTTATTGTTCTCCCCTTGCAAGGGGGACTTCCCTACTTCTATGCTCCCAGATGGAGCTGAGTAATGCAGCTAACTTGACAGGCTCAGATTTCAGCATCACTTCGCGCGTGTTTAGGCTAAAGTCTAGGCCACTGCACGCTCGTAACTCGGTGTAGGCAGCACATTGCATCAGGACGTGGTGCTCATCCTCCACCTCATTGGCCGTACACAGTGGGCACGTCCTCTCCTCCCTAGGCCTCTCCCAGGCACGGTTCGCGGTGATTGGCCAGCAACATAAACGGAATCTCATCAAAAGCTTATGCTGTGCAACCGGTATGAATGCTCTACTGTGTTCGTGCAGGGTCGGCGGCGCGGACCCTAGTGCGCTTAGCCCCATCCAATGCTTGTGCTTGCGCATGTGTATGCCGGGTTGCTTGCCGTCTGAAGGGAATGCGTGCGGGTCCGCTACCAGCCTCTCGTGCTCCCACGCCCTCGTCAAATGGCCCCTGAAGGTAGATAAGATAGGTCCATCGGGTAGGACCGTGCTTGCCCTCCACTCCTCTCTGGACTCGGGTGTGCCTGGCCAATGCCACGCGTCGACACCCTGTGCCGCCACAAAACGGAACAGCCGCGCGCACCACCCGTCTCCCAATGGATTCGCCCATGCCTCCCGTGCCTCGTCGACTAGTGCATCAAAAGCCAGACTTCTGTTTTGCGCGGAAATCCTATTGTAAAAACCCAAACATTGTTTGGCTATGAAAAAGTGCAGCGGCAGTTGGGCCAGCTCCGCAAACAGGAGACGGTGTGACGGTTTGGCTGCTCCCACTGTCTGTTGCATGTATTGGACCTGCAGCTTTACGGCCTCGTCGCGCAAACATGCCTCAAATGCGCCCTGGCCCAGCGACGTGGCCCAGACGACGTGGCCCAGCGACGTGGCGCGGTTTCCCTGCACGCCGAATTCTAATGAAAAGGAACAAGGGGTGTCAGCTTTGTACAGCTGGAAAATGGGCTGAGCCCCGTAAGGTTGGGAGCTAGTAGGCATGTAACGACCCCGTCAGAGCCGCCATGCCCCTGCGAAGCACAGGCGCTTGGCTAGGGACACGCAGGTTGGGGCCCGTGCGGGATTTCCCGCGCCATCCATGTGCGTGCCTTGGCACGTTACCAAACACCCCAAGACTTTCTTAAGCCTCCTGCCATACTTAACACTTCCCCGGCGTCCCACGCTCAAAGGGCCAGGCGCGGGGCGGGGGCGACCTCGGGGCTTCTCGGCATTCTGGCGCGTCGGCAGGCATGGCTCGGCAAGTAAGTCGCGCAAAACTTCCGATATACATCCCCGCTTTGCTTGCCGCCAACATAGTTTGCCTTATAGACTGCATATCAGCGGGCACCGGATGCTTTCCCCGCGACCTCGCGAAAGTCAATTGTCCATGGAAGCGCGAAGGCACTTCTCGCTCCGCCCGAATTTTCCCTGCCACCTATTTACAGGCAATAGGCATTAACAAACCCTAATACGTAGCAGTCGCGGTTTGCGCCAGTATGCTATGTTTTGCCGACGCACGCACGCACGCAGCCACGCACGGACAGGGGTGTGGGGGGCTTCGCCCCCCCCCCCCCTGTGTTGCGCTGGGGGGGCTCAGCCCAAAAAGCTGCAAACCCTCGCATATGCCTACCACATCAACATTCAATGCACACTGACCACTAAGCGACCCCGACTCGCCCCCCGACAGCTGCCGCTGCCGAAGCCCCCCACCGGGGGAGCGCAGGCACATAGGCACGCGAAGGAGGTCACAACACACGCACACACAAGCGCGCATGCTACTACAGACTCTGAAATAACAACACCGCAATACATTGCGGGTCAACCCAAGCTTTCTGGGAGCCGTGGCCCTGCAGCCCATGATAAAAAACCCCAACCCACGTACTTCGAACAGCAGCAGCACTCCTTCTGTTGGGCCCATGCCCTAAACAACAACCTGCTAGGGAGGCCAGCGATCTCCCCGCACCGTGTCCTAACCTACGGTACGTTGAGCAGCAACTCAACCACGCACGAGCCACAGGGCACGCCGCACAAGCATACGCTTGGCAACAAGCATTCACCCCTATAATTGGACAATTCTCCGTACACGCTATTAACCACTACCTGCAATTCAACTGTCACTAGGCCGGGCAAGCCCTCACGCTGCAACCGGTATGCACTGTCCGTGAAACTGACTCGGTGAAACGCGCAGTACTACCCCAGCTAACGGCAAACTGCAAAGGATTCCTCATCTTTACTCCTGGGTATGTACTCCAGCGGCATCTACGGCCATGTCACAGCCATCAAGCGACATGGCAAAGAATGGCTCCTGCTAGACTCTGCGGACACCCACCCACTACAGTGCCCGTATCACGTAGATGGCTTTAGGCCTCCGGCGTCTACACAGCGTAGATGACCCCTCCCGCGGCATCTACGCCCGGAAAACGTTTCCGAGGGGCACGCCCCCAAAACCCCCATTCCATCTACGCTCCCTGTCTAAATTACCGCCAAATCCACCAAACCCGTCTACGCTCCGTAGATGCGCAGCCCCCAACCCCAAAAATTTTCTCCGCCTTCGGCGGATTTTGGGCAAATTTCTACAGCGTAGATGGAAGATACGGGCACTGAATGAACCCACAACCTCTACGCTCCACCAATGCCATTGGTGGGGCCGGCACAATCTTTGCCCTCGCCCCACGCACAGCTGACACACCTCCCCTACAACCCCTTCGCCTCAATGACACAGGCCCGCCCCCCAACTGGGCCACAGACCGGACTGGTACGCACCCCTCGCCCTCCCCCACACAGCCTTCGTCCAACAATGCAACACTAGGTCAGCTCACCGACAAGCTAGCACAGCAGGGAACACGAATGCTAGACTCCAGCGCCTGGGGCCGCAATTGCGCCATCTTTGCCACACTTGCCTCGCTACCCGAAAGCAAGGTCCCGCTGCTGCCTATGCTGCCCTCCAACCCGTCAGAATGGGAACCAATCACGCAAACCATACGCACCTGCATCGCCAATAAACTCAGACAGCTCACAGACCTTATGACACCCGGAAGTGACAACCTTCGCATGCACATCCTGGGATTGTACGTACGATGATTAGACAGACCCGCAGGAAATCATACGCAATCACTGCACCAATGTCGAGGGCAACGCCATGCTCACACTTCCTGACCTGATTGCCTTTCAGAACATCCTGCCGGGAGTTCAACTACACATCATAGCAACTGGCCACGAAGACTGGCACACCCTCCCGGGCCTCGAATCATCCGTCGCCACTAAGCACCACGTCTACCTAGCCAACGTACCCCACTCCTGGGCCCTCGCCAGATTCCCCTCCTCTCATCCGGCAACCTACTGCAACCACTACGTTGCAGTAATGCATCAAACCTGGATACAGGGGCCCTGCACGACGGATCCAGCAATCCTCCCCTGGTGCAAACTTTGGGAAGATGGCCTAAGCGCATCGGCCCTAAAACCCCGCCACGCACGACCCCACACACGAAGCCCCCCTTCGAAGAAACCGCGCACCAACACACACACCTACACCCTCCTGCGTGCCATTGGCTCTCCCATAAACCCGCGCAAAGTCACCAAACGTGCCCTCGCCCTCACCTCCCCATCGCCACGCAAACCTGACAAGCGAACCATGCTGGCAACTCCCCACGCCAGCCCCACCAATCCACCCCCAAAGCCCAAGCAAACACCCAGCCACACCAAGACAGAGCACGGGACCCGGCCCTCGCTCCCCACCGGACACCCCAACAGGAAATGGACACACCACCGACAGACCAAACAGGCGCCCCGCGCCCATCAACCCACCCTACATGGTCAAAAAACGCCAAACCACTCTGCAAGCGTGCTTCGCATCAGCAGCGGCACCCGCCATGGTCACGAACGCAGACACGCCATTCACGCCCATCCATCTTGTCACCCTAAATACACGCGGGCTGTTGGCCAATCTAGCCGCAATCCGAGCGGAGTCAACCCAGTGGGACGCAGACGCATTAATTTTTACTGAAACAAAGACGAGGGCACACCGCACTCGAACAGAACGGGAGATCATAAAAAACTCTTTCCCCGCATACCATACGTACGTGCACAGTACGCCCCGCCCCGCACAACTGAATGTCAATCTGCACCGCCCCTCTGGGGGAGTCACGATCGCCCTACACCACCGACTCGCCGAGAAAGGAGACGTCGCCTGCTTACCCACCCCATCAGCGTTACACGGCATGCTGGTCCACCTGCGGGTGTCCCGGCCGCAATCCCGCCCCGTCCACATCATCGGGGTGTACTGCCCACCGGGCAACAAACAGGCACAAGACGCACTGTACAGCTACATGACCCGCGCCACCCAAGCCGCCAACCGCCTGCGCGAGCCCCTAGTTGCAGGGGGGGACTCGAATGCAACCGCTCAGGACCCCGACCGCAGCACGAACACTCACACCACGCACGACCTCAGCCATCGATCCATGCTCCGGCGCACCGCGCTGGCGCCCACCAAGCTAGACGGTAAGCACATACACACAAATCCAACATGACCACATCACACATGAAAACAGAATAGACGACTTTCTATTCAATTCACACGCGCTTCCCCCAGCAGGCTCCCAACCCGTAGAATGGACCACCGAACGGAACAACCGACCACCAAGCCCTACATACTCGCATCCCCCTTCCGTACCGCAAACCCTCCCTTCCACCGGCGCTACCAACCCCTGATCCCAGCACCCAGACCCCAGCGGGTGGGGGCCCGACCCTAGCGAACATGGTGAAACCAATCACGCAAGCGCACAGCCGCACCATCACGCAACGATGGGAAGCCGAAGGAACCGCAGAGCTGGAAGCCTTATACGCAACCCTAACGATCCCTGGTCGAAGCGCACAAGAGGTAATTGAGGCCACCGTCGGCGCCATCACAGCGTACAGCCATACCCCAGGGGCAGCCCCTCTTACCGCACACAGCTTTGTCACGGCCGCACGCACACAACTGACCGCACTGGACATAAATGCCGCGTCGCAAGCTCTCCACGCCGCATTTGCTGTTGGTGCGAACATCATGCTCAGTACCGTCCCGCAAAAACCGCCTCGCACGGCACGGGCCAAACCCTCCCGAGCCGAAGCGCGAAAGCTCAAACGCCTACTGCTGGCGACTGAAAAGGCAAAGAAGGAGCTCTACCTGTCCCTAGTGCGCGCCGCTCCTGCCCCTTCCAACCCCCCTGCCGCCACGCCACCAAACCCCCCTACCCCACCCCAACCCCTTGCCAACAACCGACCCCCCAGCCCACCACCGGAAACCCCATGGCCAAGCCCCGCTAGCCCCGCCACCGCCGCCAAAGAGGCGTGGACAGAGGCCCTCACCACCCGCCGCACGGCCCAAAAGGAGGCAAGCTCCAAAGCCGCCACGCGGTGGCTCACAAAAATCACAAACCTCTTTGCTATATCCCAAAGCAAAGCTTCCAAAATCATGCTAGGAAAAATGGGCCCAAGGCACAACCTCACCGCCGTACGGCACCCAGACACACGAGACGTAGCCACCTCTAGCGTCGACATCAATGAAGCCCTCCACACACACTTCCAAGCTGCCGCCGAACCTATTGGGGGCACCCGAACCGGCAACTACAGACCTGAAATGCAGACCCCCGCTTCCCCTGGGACCAGCCGGCGGGCGCCCCAGACGGCGGCTTCAGGCTGACACGCCACCAACACCCAGATTCGCAGTCCCTTCTCCCCAACGTTGCGGAACACAGCAACTTCCAACGCTGCATGCAATCGCTCTCCCGCAACAAGAGGCCGACGGCTTACCAAACGAACTACTACGGTGCATGCCGGAGGCCCTACAGACCGCGCTACACGCCCTCTTATGCGTAACATGGATTAAGGCTGAACTCCCAGAGGGGTGGTCTACCAGCGACACCATTCTACTTTACAAGAAAGCGGACCCCCTCTCCATCTCCAACTACCGCCCCATTGCTTCGTGCAACACACTCTACAAGTTATACACCAGCCTAGTGACACGAGCAGCAACCGAGGCGTGCACTGAGCTTCTCAACCACAGTCAAGCCCAAGAAGGATTCCAAAACACAAGGGCACGGAGCGCCAAATCATGAACCTGCTACACGTGATTGAAGACGCCGCGCTTACCAAACGAGACTTGTACGTGGCATACATCGATTTGGCAGCTAATTGGCAGCGAGAAGAGCCACGGCCCATATTTTGGGCCGCGAGCATGCTCGCGCGTGCGGCGCGTCGGACGGCGCTCCATAGCCAGCGTAGGGACGTCGATAAGCGCTCATGTAACTCTTATATACATTAGAAAATGTGGGAAGCAATCCATAGCGTCCGAACCGCGTGTCAGCGCGCTCAAAAGCGCGTGTCATGCCCGCTCGTGCGCACTCACGCACGCCCCTGGTCACGGTTCCTCGCCTGACAATTAAACCGGCGTGTTTCCACGCCTCAAATCTCGCTGGGGATCGCAAGGGATCGAACGGAGCAGGGCACCGGGTGTGGTGATGCGTACACCTGCATCCTATTGTCCAGCGCACTGTCTGGTGTCACACACCAGTGCTGCTGCCATACCGCCTGCCTGCCTGACCGCAGCATGCTATAGGCCCAGAATAGCGATTTCCTTTTGAAAACCCTCGACATGCTCAGAGCCCACATACGTGGCCGCTCGCTTACTGATACGGCGAGGCACGATGCAGGGAGACACGCTCTCTCCCCTGCTCCTCATCATATTCCTGGAACCCATGCTGCGGTGGCTCCACTGCGGCGGCCGCGGCTATAGATATGGCTGTCTCACTAAAACCGAAAATGACCAACACAACTGCTCCTCCCTGGGCTACGCGGACGACCTGGCCGTCGCCGCAGACACGAGGGATAACCTCAACTGGCAGACCGACAAAATTGCGCGATACGCTGCGTGGGGAGGCATGAGTATAAATCGCACAAAAAGCGGTTGCACAGGCATACTCCACCGCTTCGCCGCCGCCAACTGCACAGACAAGAGCATAAAGGGCCCGGCGTGCCCGCGTACACTCAAACGTCTCTTGGACCGCCACATCCACATCGGCACCACTATGAAAGAAGGAAAGAGAGTACCCGTAGCCCTACCGTTCGTTCCCCCGCACATGCCGTACCGATACCTCGGCGTGGAGATAACTAACAATGACGCTCGACTGGCGCCCGCAATTAAAAACCGTCAAGGAGGCCCTGAGGGAGGCCGGAGAAGAACTCTCCAAGTACAAGAAATACCGCGGCAGTGCTACATGCAACAATGTCTGGGTTTTTACAATAGGATTTCCGCGCAAAACAGAAGTCTGGCCTTCGATGCACTAGTCGACGAGGCACGGGAGGCATGGGCGAATCCAATGGGAGATGGGTGGTGCGCGCGGCTGTTCCGTTTTGTGGCGGCACAGGGTGTCGACGCGTGGCATTGGCCAGGCACACACGAGTCCAGAGAGGAGTGGAGGGCAAGCACGGTCCTACCCGATGGACCTATCTTATCTACCTTCAGGGGCCATTTGACGAGGGCGTGGGAGCACGAGAGGCTGGTAGCGGACCCGCACGCATTCCCTTCAGACGGCAAGCAACCCGGCATACACATGTGCAAACACAAGCATTGGATGGGGCTAAGCGCACTAGGGTCCGCGCCGCCGACCCTGCACGAACACAGTAGAGCATTCATACCGGTTGCACAGCATAAGCTTTTGATGAGATTCCGTTTATGTTGCTGGCCAATCACCGCGAACCGTGCCTGGGAGAGGCCTAGGGAGGAGAGGACGTGCCCACTATGTACGGCCAATGAGGTGGAGGATGAGCACCACGTCCTGATGCAATGTGCTGCCTACACCGAGTTACGAGCGTGCAGTGGCCTAGACTTTAGCCTAAGCATGGGGTGGACGGTTCAGCCTCGATGGATAGCGTCAAGGGACGAATTCTCTCGAGGTCGTGGGTTCGACTCCCTCACATCCCTCCGATTTCGATCGGAATGAATTGACTACGGATATGCAGACGGCTGGACGAGTTTAGGACTTAGTTGATTTGGCCGGATTCAGTCCGGAAGGCTGGCTGCGGACTCTTATAAATCGAGTAGTTCGGATCGATCGGGTGACTGATTAGGGAGCAACCAATCGCAACCAATTGAAGTGGAGCGTCCCATGGGAGCAAGCCTACTAGCCCAAGGCACAGAGTAGGTCGTTGGCGCTGCAGGTGGCGCGCCCGAGGAGTCAGAGCAGTTAAGCTCATGAGCTGCGTCAGCAGGTCCTTCTTGTAACCAATGCAATCTAAGCATGCGCGAAGTGATGCTGAAATCTGAGCCTGTCAAGTTAGCTGCATTACTCAGCTCCATCTGGGAGCATAGAAGTAGGGAAGTCCCCCTTGCAAGGGGAGAACAATAAATAGGACAATCATGCACTGGCGTTATAAGGGTCACCCCGGCCCGGGCCTCCGGTTTACACGCAGCAGGAAGGCACGCAAGAACGTGCGCACCACTCTGTAACCACACACACATGCTCATCAAGCAGTGCCTCAAAGCCAAAGTCGCGTACTCGCTTCCTACCATGGCCTACACGCAAACAGACATCAGGGCACTCGACGCCCAAATCGCAGGCATCGCCCGCCGCTGCGTGGGCCTTGCGCGCGACTGCGCCACCCGAGCCATTCTGCTCCCCGCTGAACTGGGTGGCCTAGGAGTGGGCTCCCTCCGTGAAGAATACGTCCAGCGAGCGACCCGTCTCCTCATGATCTCCATCAACGACACAGGCCGGCTGGGCCTCCTCACGCGCCGGCTCCTGCACGTCCAAGCCGCCCACGCTGGCAGCAACCTCCCCCTGCATGACATGAAAAAGGCGGGAGGATTCTATGTTACACTCAAACAACTCACGCTACTCCAAGACCACGGACTCATTGCAATGCTTAAAGGGCAGGAATTCAAGGCAGCGATGCCGACCCTGCTTGCACGCCTCAGAGATGCGGAAGCCACAACCCCAGCCTACCTCCGCACAGACTGGGTAAGCCAGCTGACTGTGGACTTGGGCATCAATATCTCGGACCTGGTAGATGCGAACACCAACCGGCACTTAATCGACACGACAGAGCTAGACCGGCGCTTCCCCAAAGGGCGTGTCAAGGACCGGCACAAAAGGGCGCTGAACCGCTTAACCATCGCTCTGTGCAACCCTCCCCCGAACAACCCCCCCCGTCACCATCACTTCCCAACCCCTCCCACGAGAACGCCGCACCCTACCCCCCGGAGTTAATCGCCAAAACCTATACACCGGGGGAGAACTGCCCAAACCCGTCCCCCAACGAACACTGACCTCCATCCTCCAGCGGCTTGGAGACACCAATCACGATGACACAGAACTGCGACCCACACTGCCGCGGCCCTCGCTGGAGGTGGCCTCGGTCACCTGCAAGCGGCAAACGGCCCGCCAACGACACGACAAGTTTATCAAAGAGGCAACTCGCACGGCCAACTCCGAAGTCCGTGCCAAGGACACGCTCCCGGGCCACACGGTCCCGAGCCCTACCCCAGCAAGGCAGGACCTAGCGTTCTACATGCACGCGGCCAGCGAATTTACTCCCCTCCTAAAGGCGTGCCCCACCCTAGGCACGGCGAAGTGGACCGGCACCTGGCGCACCCCCACCCGCACCCTCCCTGGGGCGGTGACAACACAGGGCCCGCTCCCCGCACTCATCCACACCCTACTTGAGACACGACCCATGCGCGCCGACACGACCCCCAGCTCCCTCCGGTTGGACCTAAACGTCAACCCCCCTGCCCTACATCCCAACCCGGCGCAGGCACAGCGAGCTTCGAATCGCAGAGCACGCGACCCCCCAGCAAGAGCCCCGCAAACTCACGCCGCGCCACCAACCGCAGATCACCGAAACCGCCGCAAAGGAACAGCACCCAGTAGCGCACGACCTGCGTGGAAAAAAGTGCGGGATGTTGCTTTAAACGGCCACCTGCCAGATACGGCGGCAGGACAAACTGCATCCTCGCTGTCCAACACAGGCGACGTGATCGCAGCGGTCCTCAGTGGACCATACACGCACAAAACCAACGCCCCGCCCCCCAAAGGGAAACGCCGCCGTGGCCCCAGGGCACCCGAACCCCCCTGGGAAACACTGGCAACCCACCATCATCTCGCGCGGCCTCGTACGAGCCGACGTCCTTCAGAAATACCCTACGGCAGAGGAGCACAGAATCCCGAGCAAGCTCTGGGGACAGGGCATACGCCGCTTCATGAGTAACGTACATTGGGCGGACACAGAGGACCCGCTGGCCGCTCTACAGACAAACCCGGGATGGCTGGCTGCCCTGGCCAGATACCAGTTCAACTTAAACCTAGATACCCGCCCCGAACCAACCCCCTCGCCCGCCCGCGACCTGCACCTTACCAGTAGCCAGAAGCAAGGCCGATGGCAGGACCCGTTGCCCGGAACAGCCGCGCGCAAGCGCGCCATCCTCCGTCAGGTCCAGATCGACACCAAATCCTGCAACCCGGACATTGACATACACCCCCCGGGGAAATTTGTGATTCAGGTGGGGTTCCGCACCCGCTCCCTACAGGGGACGCCACAAACCGCCCCGGACCCAGCAGAAACCGACCACGCACGCATATACAGCCCGGACGGGCGATGCCTTGGCACCCTCACCCCAGACCGCCTGGGCACCCTCCGCGCCCGTTACGTGGCACGAAACCCAACACACACTACAGACCAATTCACGGCTGCACTAGCTGCGCTCATCACCCGGTACCGGCCCTGCAAGAAACCCAACCCAGCAGCAGTACAGGCCAAACACGAACTTACCCTACACCCACAGCTACAGGCAGAACTCACGCAATACCTCCCCTTTGACACGGAATGCTTTGCCTCCCCCCTGAACGCCCACTCCTCCATCCCGCTCTATTTCAGCGCCCACCGGCGGGAGGACCATGCCTTTGGAGCGGAGTACGATTGTCTCAGTCGCCCCTTCACCCGCCTGAGCCTCATCCACCCACCCTCGGAACCCGGCAAGGTTGCGGAAGCCCTCGCCTGGGCCGCTACCAGCGCCACCGCCACCCGAGACGACGAGGCAGCGCACCTCTCAGTCCTCGCAGTACCGTACAGCGCAACCGGAGGGTACACGAGCTGGCTCCACCACCCGCTCGTCCACGAACTTGGACGAATCAAGCCGTCCCACGAATGGGCGAGCATGCGGACTGGTCTAGGCCGGCCCCAGGAGCACGCCGCGTACAAACACGGACTCAACCTGCTGTGCATTGCGAATGAGGTAGGCAGGCTTAAAGTTAATGAAGCGCTAGATGGAGGCCTTGCCACCGCGCTCACACCCGCGCTGGGTGGGCGCCCCCCGCAAGCCCTGGCTAAGGGATGGCCCGACCCGGCCGCCACGCCACCGTGGCCGAACATCCCCAGGAAGCTGAACCGACGCCTCCGCACCGCAACCCCGGACCTACGCACCCCGCCCAACCCCACCGCCCCCACTCGCTCCCTGCCCCGCGGAGCTGGCCACCCTCTTTCCTCCCACGATCCCTCTGAAGCACACCGAGGGCACCGCCCTTTTCACTGATGGTTCCAATGTGACGATGCGAGTCCTCAGCAATACGCACCGCCCTTCACATGCACATCGACAACCCTCACCTGCGTATTTACACTGACAGCCTGGTGAGCCTCCTCCTCATCCGCCGCGCAATACTGGAGCCCGAGTCGCTGCACGTCTCCAAACACCGAGAGATGTTCGGCGCCATCGTGGACCTCCTGGCCCAAAGAGCGCAAGCTCGCCTGACGACCCAGTTCTACCATGTGCGCTCACACCAAGAAGATACGTGTAAAGGCAACATGAAAGCAGATGAAGCCGCACAAGCCGTCGCGACCAGAGCGGTGCTGCCAGACACATCAGAAACACTGTGTGCTCAGCCCTTTGACGACTTGGAGGGATGGGTTGCAACGGTGGTAGGACCAGGGTATGGGGATAAGAAGTGACATACCCAGCTGTGGCAGATGATATCCCATACCCAGCAGGCCCGTGCGCAATAGTGGAGGCAAGTTGTGGCTGTGAGACTCGCGGTTACTGTACCGATGATGCGCGCTGGCTGGCTGCCACAGTTTGCTGATACGCGGTCCTCACACTCCGGGCGCCCGGCCAGGCTATAGCATCAGACAGACACATGCGACGCCACACCGCGTGAGACGCATCGACGTAGCGCACCTGCGAGCAGGCGACCAGCGTCCACGGATGAGCGCCGACGAGAGACACCAGGATAATGCGAACGGAGTGCAGCAAGACAGTGGCCGGGCGACAGTGTGGCAAGCAAGGGCGAAAACAGGGCGCGGCAAGGCGGAAGTGGGAGCCCGAATGTACGACGTGGTGGGCGTAGCGAATGCGGTGCGAACACGCGAACATCACAACCGGAGGCGAGGAAGCGTAGCTGAATTGGTAATGGTCCGTGCTGAAGTTCGGTGTGGCGGAACTCGCGCTCTAAGCGGGTCGGAAGTTTGCGAGAAGTTCGCTGGAAGCGGGCGCGGACTGCGGCAGAGTTGCGGCTGGCTGATGGGTGCTGTTAGTGTAACGGAAATATGGAGGCGCATAGGTGCGGAGCGGCGGACAGCGGGTCTGGCAGTGGTGGGCGTGCTGCACCACGTAGGCGAGGAGACAAACCGGTGCTGCTGTGCTGTGTAAGGCAGCGTGAGTGCTGCAGGCGGCATGCTGAAGTGCCGACGCGTGGCTGGTGGGAACTTGGCGTGGGTGCTTAGGATGGCGCGGCTGACAAGGCCCGGGCTCACGAAGAGCTCCCCGGAGGCACAGAGGCACGCAACCGTTAAAAAGGCGGGGGGACAGGCACACGCACGCACGCACGAACCCAAGCTCGCCGAACTCAACCCACCGGCCGAGAGGCCGGGAAACCGAAGAGGCGCGCGACCGGCGGCAAACCCGCTCGCCGAACCGGCCCGGCGCCAGCCCACAAACAACCTAAAACCCGCAAACCCGCGACCCTACCCGGCAGCCCGATCGCCGCGTCGCCCAGCTACGAAGACGCCGGCACCCCGACCCTGGACCAGCAGAAACCCGGACACCCAACCGCCACACAAGCCACACAAGCAACACAAACAACACCCGAACGACACCACGGCGGCAACCACCCAAGGCGGATCCGCAGCCCCCGGCGCACACAGCCCCCGACCCGGTGGCGCACCGCCCACGCACCCAGCAGCACACAACCCGCGAAACCCTCGGAGCACCGCCCAAACCCGGCCGCGCACAGCCCACGAGCCCCTACGCGCACATCGCGCGAACCCAACGCGCGCAACCCACAAACGCAGAACCCCACCATACCGGAGAACGCCAGCGTGCGGAACACCGGCACGACCACCACCGGTCCGCATAGCGGCGCGGGGCAGCCGTACCGGCGCCCCACCCCCCCAACACCTACTACGTGCCACCGCATTGCTCGGGACCGCCGCTGCCTGAGCCCAGAGCTCCACGGAGGCTGACTGCCGCTGCTACTGACCGCCGGGAATGCTGGGGACTGTCTGCGGGCTGCTGCTTAGCAGAGGGACATGTCGCTGCCGGCGAGGGAAGCGGTGGGGGAGGGGGGCGCGGATGGGGAGGCGGGGACGGCCGCCGCAACACCGTCGAAGAGCTGCCACGCCGGATGGCCAGTCGGGGGCAGCGGAAGCGGAGGTGGAGGAGGAGGAGGCAGCGGGGCTGGCAGGGGCCCGACGAGGGGGGGCCCGGCTGGTGGAGGCGGAGGCAGCGCTGGTGGCGGGAGGAGGTGAATGAGCGTGCGGGACGACACGGCGCAGGGGAGGACGTGCCGGTGGCGATGGTAGAACCGGCGTAGGGCCAGACGCAGGAAGTGTCGTGGGTAGGACCGGAGATGCAGACGCCGCAAAGCCTGCCGGGCGGAGTGGAGGAAGGTGGCGAGCGCCGTGCTAAGGCGGGCGAGGGTGAGGAGGGTGTTGATGACGACGTTTAGCCGCACATGCCGCGAGACGCAGGAGTAGAAGGGCGTAAATCGAGTGACGCCGAGCGCGGCGAACTTGGCGCCATCACGTTTGTCGTACGGCTGCAGGTCGTACAGGACGTGGCCGCAAATCCGGCTGCTGCGCGGCGTGATGGCAAAATTAAGATAGGGGGTGGAAGTGCCGGCCGCAACGGTGGAACCAGACGCCGCGAGGGTGAGGTCAGCGGAATAGATGCCCGGAATGCCGGCGACGGACTGCGTGCGTTGGAGGAGGTGGGGGAGGAAGGGGTTGTTGCAGCCGAGGAGGTCGTCGGTGTACCGCTGCGTGTCCAGGAAAGCCAATAGGACGTCGAGGACGAGGGCTGCGTCAACGCGAAGGGTGGTGGCGGAGGGGCGGAAGACCTGGTCGTAGAGGGCACGCTGCCATTGCAATTCGTCGTAGGCGAGGACGAGGTTGGCGACGTAGGAGGCGAAGTTGGCGCCCATGGCGACGCCGCGAATCTGCTGGTAGTGCTGGCCGCGGTATGTCGTGAAGGCGTGCACTAGCAGCGCGTGCAGGACGGTACGGAGGGTAGCTGGCGACCACATGTAGTAAAGGCCTTGCGCGTCGCGGCCACGGTGCGGGTGGGGGGCGGGTGGGGCGCGGCGGCCGTGCGGCGTGGCGGCGGGCGCGGACCGTCGTTGCCACTCAGCAGCAGTAGGCCAAAGGATGTCAGCGTCGCGGGCGTACGGGTAGAACTGGATGCCGAGAGCGTCGGGATGCAGAGTGGTAAGCGCCAGGGAGAATAGGCTGACGAGGCTATCGACGCAGGTGTGTATGGGCAGGTTGGTGAACAGCCGCTCCACGTCGTAGGTGCAGACGGCGGCGGCGGAGAGTGGAGCGGGCAGTACACGACGGTTGTCGTCGGAGGCGGTGTAGGTGACGGTGGCGATTGGAGGTCCGGGAGAGGGTGGCGGGTAACGGGGGGTGCGGCCGAAGGTGAGGCCAGCCATGGTGACGCGGCGGGTGGCGGCGGCGGCGGAGGCGGGTGCGTGCAAGGGGCACTGCCAGACGGCGAGGTTGTGGATGGCGGCTGTGCTGACGGGAGGTCGGAGGCAGGCACCGTGGACGCCGAGAAGGCAGGTAGGCGGCCCGGTCCCGGGGTGATCGCAGAGGAGGAGGTTGCGCCCGTCGGTGAGGCCGCAGACGGCGCACGGAAAGTCGGCAGCGGGTATAACGGGGGCGGGGGCGGCGGGGGCGGCTGGCGTCGGCGTGAAGCTGGTGGTACCGGCGCGGGGCATAGGGTTGATGGGCCGGGGGGTGACGGAGGCGTGACGGAGGAGGCTGGCCGATACGAAAGTGCCGCGGACGTGCCATGGCCGCAGCGGCAGTTGAGGCATGAGGTGGGAGTAGAGGGCGGGGAGGGAGGCGTCGAGGGCACGCAGGAAGCTGGTGAGGATGCCGGCAGCGTCGGTGGTGGCGATGGCGGGGGACGCCGTGATGTATCGGAACCCATAAGGCGTCTTGTGGCATTTGCCAGTGCCGTAGTTGACGGCCGGTGGGCGTTCCGGCTTGAAAGGGAGGCCGAGGGGGTGCAGCATGACGCCAACAGCACGCATGCTGTCAGCGTAGGCGGCGGGGGTGACGGCGGCGTAGAAGGGGGAGGCTTGCAGGTCAGCGGCGAGCTTTTGATGGTAGAGCTGCGGGCAGACGGCCACAAAGTTGTCCGGGCACTTGTCCATGACAGTGATGATGAGGCGCCGGCAGACGCGTCGGAAGTCAGCGAGGGCGGAGGCGACGTCGGGGGCAGCCATGGGAAAGAGGAGCGGGGGAGGCGGGCCGGGGGCGGGGTGGAGCATCATGTCGTCATCGACGGCGTGACGCGCGGCGGGGTCAGCGGCGGCGAGGATTGCGGCGGCGGCGGCATGGATCCATGAGGCGGCGGCCTCGGCGGGAACGCGCGCGGCGCGGCTGGCGCGGCGGCAGTACCCGAAAAGGGCCTTCCGCAGGTCGTCGGCGATGGATGCGCGCAGGGGGGTGCTGGGGTCGGGTGGCGGCCGGGTATTGGCGCCCATGCTCCACAGGGCGGCGGCGGCGGGGGAGAGGGCGGGCTGGAGGCGGTGGGTAAAGATGTGGCCGTGCGCCGGGTCTCGGGCCAGGGAGGGGAAGAGGTGGCAGGTGCAGGAGGTGATGGCGTCGGGGTCGCGGCTGGCATGGGCGGCGTTGCAGAGGGCCTGTCGCAGCGCCGGCGGTGCGAGGAAGGTGACAGTGGCGACGGCGGGCATGCGGTCCGGCCGAAATCGCGAGACGCCAGGTGTGTCCAGTATGGCGCGGGCGTTGGCGGCGGTAAGGCGGGCGGCGAGGGGAGCGGGGAGACGAAGGATGAGCGGCTCTGAGGGGCGGCCGTCTAGCTGGCGGCGGCGTGCGGCTGCGTGAGCAGCGGTGAGCACCTGCTGTAGGGCGGTGATGTCTGCCGCGGTGGCGGCCCTGTGAATGGCGCGCGGCGCGACGTTGCGAAGGGCGATGAGCATGCGCTGCAGGGCGTTGACGCTGTAGGCGGCCAGGTTGTGGAGGCGATCGGGCAGAACGATGCGGCCTGACCGAAGGTGGTGATATACGACGGAGAGGCGGCGGGCCCAGTTGCGCGAGGCGAAGAGCCGTCGTGGCTGCACTGCCGTGGAATCTGGGGCTGGAGAGGCGGGTTGAGTGCAGGCGGCGGCGGGGGAGGTGGCGGCGGAGGTGGTGGCGGTCGGATCATCGAGGGCACGCGCGATGCGGGCGACATTGAGGCCGGCGGCAGCGAAGGCGTCGACGGCTCGGGCCCAGATACCTTCAAAGCGACGAGACCAGGCGAGCCAGGCTGGGTCCTGGGCGCTGCGGGGAATGTGGGCTGGGGCAACGCTGAGCGGAGTGGCGTACATGGCGTCGGTGCCGAAGCTGAGGATGGCGCGGAGCATGGGGCGGAGGCGTGCGTCGGCGGCCGTGTGCGCATGGCGGGCTGCCGCGATGTGCCCGGCGAGGCGCGTCGCGAGGGTGCCGATGGTGCTGCCGATGTAGACGCGTCCAAGGGGGTCTGGGGCGAAGGTGACGCCGTAGATGATGCCCGTGGCGTCATGTTGCGGCAGGGGCAGCGGTGGGTAGTCGCAGACGAAAGCCGCGGCCGGGCCAGCTGCGGCGACGGCGGAGGCGGCGGGGGTGGAAGAGGCGGCGGGCTGGCCGTCGATGGTATTGACGGCGGGTTGCGCTGGAGGGAGGACATGGCTGGTGGCAAGCGGTGCAGCGGTGGGTGTGGATGGGGCGGGCGGGGCAGCGGCGGGAGGGTGGGCTAGGTGGGCGGGAGCGGCGAAAGAGGGACCTGCGACCGTGGAGGTGAAGGTGGGGGCGGTGGTGCGGGTTGGAGAGGCGGCGGAGGCGGAGGCGGAGGCGGAGGCGGTGGCGGAGGCGGAGTTTGAGGCGCGGGCAGGGGCATCGGAAGCAATGGTGGTGGCGGGGAAGTGGTAGGCGAAGGCGGGGGTGTGGGCGGTGGTGGGGGTATGGTAGGCGAAGGCGGGGGCACCGGCGGGGGCGACAGCGGTGGCGGTGGCGGTGGCGGTGGCGCAGGAGGCGAAGGCGGGGGCGGTGACGGGGGCGGGGGCGAAGGCGGGGGCGGTGGCGGGGCCGTGGCAGGCGAAGGCGGGGGCGGGGACGGGGGCGAGGGCGGGGGCGGGGGTGAGGGCGGGGGCGGTGGCGGGGCCGTGGAAGGCGAAGGCGGGGCCGGGGGTGTGGGAGGCGAAGGCTGGGGTGGGGGCGGGGGAGGGGAAGGCGACGGCGGAGCCAGGCACGGGGCCAGCAGCGGCACGGGAGGCTGCGAGAGGAGGGGCGGTGGGAGGAGCGAGCCCGGGTGCTGCGGTGGGGAGGGCGGGAGGGGAAGGAGCGGTGGCGTCGGCGGGCGTAGGGGTGGTCGGGCTGCGGTCGGCGCCTTGCTGGAATATGGAGCAGAAAGCAAGCACGATGGTCAGCAGGCCGATGGCGCCGAGACGAGGGACCACTCGGCGGCGCAGGTTGCGCAGCGTGAGCACGATGCGCTTGTTGAGCGTGCCCGCGTTAGGCTCGACGTGCTGCAGGTCGGCGGGCGGCGACGCGCGGGGCGGCGGCCGACGGATGAGGGAGCGTGCTGCGTGGATCCGGGCGGCGCAGTCCCGGGCGCCATGATAGATGGCGCGGCGCGCGGCACGACGGTTGCTATTGGCGCTCATGGTGATATTGCTGCTGCGGTGCGTGCTGGAGCTGGTACTGTTGCTGGTACGGGTGGGGCGCCGGCGAATATCCAAAACCCGCGCTGACGGATGCGCCGGCTGGCGTATATGGGTTGTGCGGCGGCGCGTGAGGCGGCCCGGGGGTGAAGGGGCCGGCCGGATGTGCGGGAGGGGGCGGCCCGGGGAGCCGCGCCGGCGGGTAACCGGCGTGCAGGCCGGGTTGGTCGGAGGAGGAGGAGGCGGGGGACGCGGGCTCGATGATGCGGTAGGCCTGGTAGTCGCCGAGGGGAGCAGGGATGGCCGTGTGCGCGGCGGGAATGGCGGGTGCCGCCAGCGGTGCCGGCGTGAGGCACAAGGGGCTGCTCAGTGTAGTGAGCAAACTGGGCGCGTTGCTGACGTCGGTGTCGATGGCGTGCCGGCGCCCGGCTGCCCAGCAGACGTGACAGTAACCGGTGGAGGGATGGGTTGCAACCAAAGAAATATCCGAGCGCAATGGAGACCTGGTCGAGCGGTTGCGCTATGCCAACGACCTCAATCGCGACCTCAAAAAACTGGTGCGCCCGTTGACCGCTATCGGCTATGCCAAAAGCACACTGTACGCAGACCTCTGGGCAACGGCGCGGCAACACGTCGACCCCCGATACGGGCTCAACCTGTTGGAGGGCCTCCCCTTCGAAGAGGCACGTTGTGCGTTCAAATTTCGCTGGGGGCTCTCCTGGAATGCCAAACGAGCTATGCGCATGCGACACCCTCTCCCCGGGTGCGCAGGGGGAGAATGCCCCCTATGCCGGGCCCCTGACGGGGGCACACACATGCTGGGCGGCTGCGCCCGCCCAAAAATGAAATCCGCCTATATCGCCCGACATAACAAGGCGGTGCAGCGCATTGCCAAAGCCGTTAGCAAGGGCCACCACGGTGGCTGCGTTCTCTACATGGACGCAGGCAAGGACACCCCGTCCCACAGCGGTGGGACACGAGTGCCGGCCTGGCTCCTACCCAACACCCCCGAACACATCAGAGCGAAGTTCCGCCCTGACATACTCGTTGTCCCCTTGCTACGCATGACCGCACGGGGCCAGCCGGCCACCCGCCTTCCCACGCGGGCACAGCGCGCCGATCACAATGTTTACATCAATGAAGTGGGCTACTGCTACGACCTGAACCACCCGGAGAAACGCGCCGCCAAGCTAGAACAGCACACGTCCCTCGCCACCGGCCTCCGAGAGGCAGGCTGGACGGTAGTACACATAGTACACAATGCCAGCACAATCATCAGTCTCGGCCACACAGGCACCGTCACACCGCACCTGCACGCGCTCCTTCGCACCCTGGGCTGCCCTACTCCCATCGCTCACCGCTGCTGCACGGCCGTAGTCAAGGACACTGTCCACTGCACCACCTCGATTAACGCTCTCCGCAGGGAATTATGCAGTCAGCCATGGCCAGGACACCCCCCGTAGCCCATGATTTCCGCTAGAGAGTGGTGACCGGCCCCCTCCCACGCGATGCGTGGAAGGAACCGCCACACTCTCTCCGGGGGACAGGGGTCAGGGGCGGGGCACCCATTCGGGCGCCCCACTTGCCCAGACACCCCTACCTCCTTAGAACACGCCCCGTCATGCGGGCGCGTGGATATTTATTTATTTATCGTCCGCCCTCGCCCGGCCACGCCACGTTCGGCCACTCCTCGCCCCGCCCTTCCCTTCACCCCGCCCCATGCCACGCACCCCGCCGCCCTACCTACTCCTCGCCCCGGCCCGCCCCTCACCATCCCGCCCCGTTGCCTACATTGCCTTTGGCGGCAGGCGGCGCTGCTGTGCGTGCGAGTATGTAGATAACTACTCGCTGGATGCGTGTGTGCAGGATGGGGTAGATAGATGGGGGCCCGCTTGTTGATCAACGGTGCTGGCGGCGAGCGAGGCAGTGGCGTATTGGCGGCTTGGGTGGGCTAGGACCCCGGTGGCTGGGTGGCTGGCGGCGGGACCATCACGTCCGAAGCGGATGTCACGGCGCCCTTGCTGCTAGCTGCCCCCGCCGAGGCCCCCAGCCCCGGCGCTACCTTTTGTAAATCACTATGCAAATGTTGCCGGCGTTCGTCTGGAGTAGGTCCGTTCGGCAACAGCGCGCCATCCAGGGCGCCTTAGCACGTTCTCTTGCCGCCTCCCCTTGCTGCTGCCCCCAGCATCGATAAGATGGCACACACAAATGAATCCCGGACACACAGCCCGAGGGCATTCAATGCATGGCACTCCAGGCTGTAAGCGTCCTTTGGCATCCGCGGAGCGTTTTGATGCTTACAAATGGTATCGAGACCGAATAGCGTCTTAGAGCACTTGATCCCTGCTCTATGCGTGAGACCCTAAGGTCGCGAGGTCGATCCGCGCTTCCCACAATTCTTCAATCTCGATGTATCAGACGTGGTGCAATCTCGAGGTGCTGAGTTCGAAACTCGCAACTCTATAAGTAAGCCGATGACGCTGGCTAGAAACAACGCTGTGCGCTTGTACGCGCCTGTGCCCATATGATTCCGCGTCCGTTGGGGCCGGGATCCGAGGACGGCTCCCGTCCCGAGGGGGGGGAGTGTAAGCGTCCCTTGGCAATGGTGTGACAAATGTCAGAAGGCATTCGAAGGCGTGAAGCGTGCGCCGGTGCTCGCACTCCCAGACATCTCAAAACCATTTGAGGTGAAAACGGATGCGTCCATATACGGAACAGGTGCTGTTCTACTACAAGATGGCAATGCCATTGCATACCTCAGCCACCGGTTTACACCCGCTGAGAAGAACTACACCACCACCGACCAAGAGGCTTTGGGTGTGATTCACGCATTACGTGAGTGGCGTTGCTACCTTGAAGGTGCCCCCGACGTAACCGTGGTCACTGATCACCAACCACTGACCTACTTGGACTCTCTGAAGGCTAACGGCTTACTCTCTCGCCGCCAAGCTCGGTGGATTGAATTCCTACAGGATAAGAACGTGAAGTGGTCCTACCAACCAGGCCGCATTAACGTTGCTGATCCATTAAGCCGCATCTATGAAGATGTGACACCCGACGTGCCACCAGGCCAAGTAGCCAGATTATTACTGGACTTTCTGGCCCAGGACACGCCCGGACAACAGGACGACACACCTTGTGTGCTTGCCACACGCACCCGTGCGCAGACACGGTCCGATACCATGGCCACCGATATCCGCAAGCGCATTGTGGATGGCTATGCGTCCGACCCTAAGTTCCGAAACCGGACTTGGGTAGCGAAGCTGAAAAAGATCGGCGACCTTTATTACAAGGGGGGACAGGTGATAGTCCCTAACTTGTGATACTCGATGCCAATCTACTTCAAGCGGGGCCATGGGTTTCGCAAGCACCGTTGTGGGGCAACCCAACCTTGACTTTTAGACAGAGAAATGGTGTGAATGTATCTTTGGAAGGGGGCTTCTCGGATATTGTTGCACTAGGCTCAATTACCACAGTCGGAGACGCAGTGAGGGCTATTGATACGTTTGCACGGGTTAAGGAGAAATTGCAAGACGTGCCGGCCAATACCAGAGCCCCACCCCGGATACGGAGTGAATGCACACGCGCTTACAAGGAAGATGTGATTGATGCGGGAATTTTTGGAGGACTAGGGATAGATTTGATGCCGAGGCCCCTGAGGAATGGGATAAATGCATTTCGACGCATGCAAAACTTGATTAACCACCTGCCTGCGGGATGGACAGAAGCGGCACGAACAGGCATGGGACTAAACCAGGATCAAGCATACACGGAAATGATTGACCATATAGTGGGGTGCCTTGGATGGAAGATGAACAATCAACCAATTCCACTGGCGACCGTTTCGGTGAAGCAGGCCACGTACCTGCAGATGCGTGAAGCGTTTGGGAAACTAGCAGAAAAACATGCTGATTTTGTCCACGAGGCTAAGGGTGGTAACGTAGGTGATATAGTGATGGCGATAGAGGACAAGGAACGCATCTCGAGCACATATGAACGCTTGTGGAAGCTTAAATGGGAAGCAGAGCAGAAAGAAGCCTTCTGGAGGCTAGCAGTGGATGGATTCCCAGGCTTCTCGATGCACAGAGGGCAAGGTCATATATGCCCATGTGGGGTGACGGATGCGCAGTCTGACCGCGCACACCATTTCAGCACGTGCACAATTGCTAGCACGCTACGGCTGCATATTCAGGAAGCGACAGACATAGGTGATGAGGATCACATAATTGAGTTGATAGTGGAGCGTAAGAATCTGTGTGTGAGTACGGTAGGAGGCTATTGTTTGCCTCCAGAGGGGAACAAGGCAAGGTAGAAGAAACAGCGATTAGCAGGATTAAAACGCAAGTTATAGCAGACTTTTGGGAGCGTTTGCAGACGTATGTGAGCCTGGGCATCAAGCCAAGGGGGTGGGACGAAATCCCACCAGGCCACCCTTGGATTGAAAGAAGGGAAGACGGGAGTATGTGGATCAATAAGCCGACTTTCATTACAGTTGAAGAGGAAGGAGATTGAGTTTAGAAGATGGTGGCGCTCCCATGGGAGCAAGGCCTATTAGCCCAAGGCGCAGAGTAGGCTGTCGGCGCTGCAGGTGGCGCGCCCCTGAGGTCTAGAGCAGGGCGTCCGTACTAGTACGTGCTCGCTGGCTCGTGAGCTGCGTCAGCAGGTCCCTCCTGTAACCAATGCAATCTAACGTCGATTCGTTACGCAGCACTCTCTTGGCTGAGTACCATGACGGTGGTGCCAGCGGGCATCCAGGGCACGAACGGCTCTATGAGGCTATACGGCGCGACTATCTTTGGGAAGGTCTGGGCGCAGACTGTAAGAGATATGCCGCGGCCTGCCCAGACTGCCAGCGTAGCAAAGCCTCAACCGCAAAGCCGCGCGGTTTACTTCAGCCCCTACCAGTGGCCAAACGGCCCTGGGGAAGTGTCACACTTGATCTGATCACTCAACTTCCCCTGACCACCTCCGGACACGACGCCATCATCGTGTTTGTGGACCGTCTAACAAAGATGACGCATTTTGCGCCCACAACCTCTGATGTTGACGCAGAGGAGGCGGCATGGTTATACCTGCAAAACGTTTTCCGCCATCACGGTCTTGCAGACGAACTGATATCCGACCGCGGACCCCAATTCGCGGGCAAGTTCTGGCCTGAAGTGCACAGATTGCTGCACACTACGGTGAAGCTGAGCACAGCTTTCCACCCGCAGACAGACGGCCAAACTGAACGGATGAATCGTTTGCTCGACGAGACGCTACGGCATTACGTAGGCCCCCGTCAAGACGACTGGGATCAGTACCTACCACTAATCGAGTTCGCAATCAATAACTCGATGAACAAGTCGATTGGCACGAGCCCCTTCCGACTTTACACGCCGTACCAACCGCGTACTCCCGCGAACCTGGCACTACCTGCCAAACACGCATTCACCGTACCCATGGCTTCGTCCTTGGTTCAGCTCATGGGTGAGCGCCTGAAGAGAGCGATGTCCTGCCTAACCAGTGCCCAGGCACGGCAGAAACAGGCCGCTGACTCTAAGCGCCAGGACACCACTTTTGCTGTGGGTGACCTCGTTTTGCTAAGTACCAAGAATCTCGCCTTGAAGGCTCCAGCCGGCGGTACCAAGAAGCTTATGCCTCGCTACATTGGCCCATTCCACGTGGCAGCCAAAGCAGGTCAGGTGGCTTACAAGCTCACCCTGCCTGCAGGGTACCGCATCCACCCAGTGTTTCACGCATCGCTGCTGAAACCGTACACGGGTACCGGCTCCTATCAACCTCCGCCAGCGTTCCTCGATGACGACGGCAACGCATATTGGACGGTGGAAGATATCCTATCTCATCGCGATCGGACGCTAGGTGGTAGCCGCTCCCGAACTATCCGCGAATACCTCGTCAAGTGGGAAGGCTTCGGCCCTGAACACAACTCCTGGGAACCCGGAACCACCTTGTGTGAGGACAGTGTGTGTGTGGTTACAGAGTGGTGCGCACGTTCTTGCGTGCCTTCCTGCTGCGTGTAAACCGGAGGCCCGGGCCGGGGTGACCCTTATAACGCCAGTGCATGATTGTCCTATTTATTGTTCTCCCCTTGCAAGGGGGACTTCCCTACTTCTATGCTCCCAGATGGAGCTGAGTAATGCAGCTAACTTGACAGGCTCAGATTTCAGCATCACTTCGCGCATGCTTAGGCTAAAGTCTAGGCCACTGCACGCTCGTAACTCGGTGTAGGCAGCACATTGCATCAGGACGTGGTGCTCATCCTCCACCTCATTGGCCGTACATAGTGGGCACGTCCTCTCCTCCCTAGGCCTCTCCCAGGCACGGTTCGCGGTGATTGGCCAGCAACATAAACGGAATCTCATCAAAAGCTGGGAGGACAAGCTGGTTGAGGAGTGCATTGACGATTATCTGATTCGTTCCGAACGGCGCCAGGCTAAACGCCTGCGTAAGTGAGCACAACCGAACCGATGTGTCCGGTTCCATCCGCGCTGCGGCTCCCGAGGGCGGTTCGCTTCAGAGGGGGGGGAGTGTAAGCGGTAACGCGCGTCACACGACCCAGAACCCCGGAGGGATATCACATAGCACCCGGAGGGTGCGAGAGACACGCGTGTGGGTTTCACACACGGCGGATGAGCCCATGCGTAAGTCCGCTAGCGCTTATCAGCGCGGAGCGTTTTGATGCTTACACAGGCAATGGGAATGTGCGCGCGCCCCGAGCTAACGGGGCCGCACAGCCCTCCACCCACACCCTCCGCCCACGTACGCCTAGCTAACCCTAACCGTTCCTGCTGGCAGCCACGGCCACCCACGTGCGTGCAGTTCTGGAAACCACAACCGACCCAACACACGCCACGCGGCGTTTCCCGAGTAGGAAGGTACCGCGCCCCAAGCGGCGCCCGGCAGCCCCCCGCCCACGCACTTACACCCAAAGCCTCCTAGGCAGCCGCGTCTACCCGACAGCGTGCAGTAGTGTGAAAGTACCGTACCGTGCCGTATTAGTACCCCCCTTGCCACCCAGTACACGCAGCCACCCCGCCACAGACATAATGTGCATACCCGTGTATTCCGAGGCCGAGGCCGACGGTCATGTGCTATGCTGCTGCGCCCCGCCTCCCTTTATTCATTGCGCAAGCCGTCCCCTGACCCTACGCCGCACGCCCGCCGCACGCCCCCGTCCAGCTTCTCCTTGCAGCGCTTCTGTTTCCCTTCGGGATTGGTTCGCAGTAACACCCCCCCCCCCCCCCGTCCATCCATCCTTATTCTTGCCCAGCTGTCCCCAAACCTGTGCGGGTGTGCGCCAGTCGCTGCCTGTCAGCCTGTCGCTCCTCCTCCTCCCCCTCTCATCTCCCTCTCCCTTTTCCGCCCACGCCGTCCGCAACCGCCAACTGTGCCAACTGTAAGCCGCCTCCGCCTGCCTCCACCCGCCAACACACTATATTACCGCCGCCGCCGCCGCCTCCTCGGCCTCCTCCGCGCCGTCCGCCTCCTCCAATAGGTGCTCCAGAAGCGTCATGCCCGTCGACAGCTGCTGCTGCTGCGGCAGCTGCTGCTGCTGCGGCTGCGGCTGCGGCGGCTGGCGGCCTCCCACGCTTAAGCCGCCGACCCACATGCCGCCGCCGTCGTAGCCGCTGGCCATGATGGTCCCCGCGGTCCCGCCGGTCCCGGCGGTCCCGGCCGTGCCGGTGGTGGTGACAGTAATGGCGGTGTTGGCGGCGGCGCCAGCGGCAGCCGCCGCGCTGCCACCGGTAGTGCCGCCGCCGCCGCCGTCTTCGTTGCTGCTGGCTGCCGGCGCCGCGGAGCTGTCCAGGGCGCGGGCGAGCGCCTCCGCCGCCGCCTCTGTCTCCGCCGCCTCCGCCGTCCCATTCATGCCACGAGCTCGGCCGTTTGCGGCGGCTGTAACCCCAGCAGACGAAACTGGGTTGGTCATGGCAGACGCAAAGCTCAAGCAGGACTCAGCGTCGGCCTCGCCAGAAGCAACACCGGCGCCGCCCGCAGCACCCGGCACCGCTACACCGCTTTCGCCGCCACGACGCCTGCAGCTGCGGCCTGCACGGGCGATGGCGGCGTGTGCCTCGTCGCCTCCTCGTCCTGCCGCTGCGCCTGCACCTGCTGCTGCTGCTGCGCCAGCTGCGGCCCAAGCGTCGACCGGCGCCGCGGCGGCGGGTGCTGCAGTCGCCGCTGGGCCGCCGCCACGGCAGCGGCGGCGGCTGCCGCCGCGGGCGTGGCTGCGAGCGCATGCTGCGCCGAGCCTTCCGCCGAGTCGCCCGTGCCAGCACCTGCACCGCCACCCGCGCCCGTATCGCTGCCATAGTCTTCAGAAGCCGATGCGGACCCATACGAGGACGACGGCGCCGCCCAATGCGCCCCCACCCGGCTGACGTTGCGCAGGCGGCTGCCGCTGCGGACGCCGGCAGTAGCAGAAGCCGCTATAGCCAGTGAGCCGCCCGCCGCCGCCGCCGCTGCTACTGCAGCTAGCACCATCGGCGTCGTCGCAGGCGACGTGCCCGCGCTGCTGGCGGAGCCGGCAGTAGCAGTGGAGGCCGCGGCAGTAGCACCGGGCGCGGCGGCGGCGTTGAACACGGCTGTAACCGTGCTGTGGTCGGCATACTCCTTGTCGCCTCCAGCTGCCGCCCAAGCGGCAGTAGCAGTGCCGGGGTCGGGCGCATCGGCTGCTACAGCCTCAGCCGCCGCCGTGACCGGCGGCGAGCCCAGGCCGCCGCCCGGGCTTGACACGGACACGGCCCATACCCGTCGCCTGCGTACCCCTCATAAGCGAGCTCGCCCCCAACCGGCGCCTGCAACGCGGAAAAGCGCGACAGCGGCTGCTGCTGCGGCGGCGGCGCTGCCGCCCCCATAATCCCGCCGCCAAGGGCCACAAAGCCGCCGCCGCCGCCGCCGCCGCCTGCCCCCGCATACGCCTCCGCCCCGCCGCTGCTGGCGGCTGTAGCTCGGAAGATGGCGGCCTGGTAGAAGGACGCGGTGTGGAACTGGCTGCTACTGCTGCTGCTGACGCCGGCGCCGCCATTCAAGCCGGTGAGGGAGGAGACGCGGGGCCGGCTGCCGCTGCGGCCAAACAGCTCTGCGGCCACGCCGCTGAGCGCGCCGCCGCCGCCACCGCCGGTGCCACCGTACGCGCGGGGCGCGGGTGACGTGGGTGCCTGCCCGTGCCCCTGCTGGCCGCTGGCGGTGGTGCCGCCCTGGGGGTCGAACCTGTGAGTGTGTGTGCGATGAGCGGCGCGTGCGACGCGTGCGGTGGGCGGCCAGGTCGTCTGCGGTGTAAGGGCCTAGAGCTCTCTCCAGGACAACGCGGCACCGCAGCGTCGCAGATCCTGGCGGGGCTCTAGCCCTAAGCTCGCAACTTCCCAAACCTCCCTGCCCAACCGCCCAACCGTCCAACCTCCCAACGCCCCCAACCGCGAAATCTCCCTACCACCCAAACGCCCTAACCACCCACCTGCAGTGCCACAGGTCCATGGGCTCCGACACGCTCTTGAGCACGTGCTGACCCATGTACCGCGCCGCCAACGGTAACCGCCACTCCAACGGATCCTCCCAACCGCCAACCGCGCCGCCGCCGCCGCCGCCAGCACCGCCGCCGCCCCAGCCGCCACTGCCGCCAGCACCGCCGCCGCCGCCGCCACCAAGGCTGTCGGCAGTGAGCAATCGCGCCGGCGGCAGCGCCGACGATGGCGGCGTGCGGTTGGCGGCTGGGCCGCCGCCGCCTCCGGCACCGCCGCCGCCGCCGTCGTTGGAGCTGACGCGCGCGCCCACCGCCGCCACTGCGGCCGCCGCCGCCGCCGCCCCCGCGCCGGCTGGCATCGCGTGCGGCCGGCCACTGGGCATGTGCGCGTGGTGATGGCGCGGCACGGGCGAGGTCACAGGCGGCAGCGGCGGCGGCGGCTCGGTGGACAGGCAGCAGGCGCGCCAGACGTCACTGCTGCACCAGAGCTGCGCGCGTGGATTACCAGGGGCGCGTGGCGACGGAGGGTGTGGGAGGGAAGGTTAGCCGAGGACGGTTGCCGGCCAAAACATTTAACCGAACCCTGACCAAACCCATGCATGTGATGGTAGCGAGGGGGCTTAATTGCTGCATGTCGCTGCAAGCTGTCCCGGCCTCCTTTCGCTTGGTCTTGGTACTCACAACCCCTCCCTCCCTCCCCACCCGCCCACGCCCCGTCTACACCCTTCACCCCGAGACGCATGAGTATACCGTTTACCCCGTATTGCCGCAAACTGCACCTGCCTGTCCCTTGTCTAATTTAGCTTGGTTTAGATTGGGCTGGTGTTCACAGCCCACCCCCCCCCCCGCCCACCCCGCCCCACCTGCCCCGCCGGCGCCTTGGCCGCTATGCGCGCGGCGCGGTTCATGGCACGGCCGCGGTAGCTCACGCGGCCCGTGACGGCCGACACCTCCGCCTTGACCGGGCCCAGGTCCAGGCCCATCTGTAATCAGAGTGTGTGTTGGGGGTGGGTGGGTGGGAGGTTGCAGGGGGCGTGCAGCAGGGTAGACAGCAGGGTACACAGCAGCACGGCGGTGGGGGTAGCCGCAACGCCCGCAGCCTGCACCGCCCTAAGTGTGGTTCATACCGAGCCCCGGGCCCCCCGCCCCTGACACTGCGCCGCTCCACAGCCATCGCTCCCCAAATCTCCTCCGGACCACGCACCCGCAGCCGCAGTCCACGGTACAGCACGCGTGTGTGCTGCCCCGCCGCCGCCGCAGCCGCCACCGCCCCGCTAGCACCGCCTCCGTCGCCGCCGCCACCGTAGCCGTACACTGACGCCGGCCCCGGCAGCATGCCACGTGCGCTGATGCGCTCACGAGGTGTCTCTGCCGCCGCCGCCGCCGCGGCCGCCGCTGCCGCCTGCGCCGCCGCCTGCGCCTCAGTAATACCACTCGAGGTTTTAGCGGCCGCGGCCGCGGCTGTAGCACCACTGCTACCAGCAGCGGCGCGCGCGACGTCGCCGCTGGTGGCTGTAGCAGTGGCAGTAGCTGCACCGGAGGCCGTGCCGCCGGGGAAGGCGCCGCCCTCCTCCCCAATGTCGCCCTCGTCCGGAACCAGCACGAACCCATCTTCGTCCGTAGCCGCAGCGGCACCGTCGCCGTCGCCGCCCATCCCGCCAGCGGCGCCTCCGGCGGCGGCGCCCGCGCCGCCGGCGCGGCGCGCGGCTGCCGCCGCCGCATTCGCCGCCGCCAGATGCAGCAGCGGCAGCGGCGTGTTGGAACGATGCGCCGCCGCCGGCTGTAGCAGCGGCAGCGGCGGCGGCAGCTGGGCCGACACACTACCACCACCGCCGCCGCCACCGCCGCCGCCAGCCTCCGCGCCCGCCGCCGCCGCCGCCACCACCGCCGTCGAGGCTGGGAGTGTGGCGAGAGGCAGCGAGGTGGTCTGCGCCTGCGACAGGCTGACGGAGCCGGAGTAACCGCCACCGCCAACCACAATGCCGGTGACCAAAGCGGGGCTTGTCGCCGCGTCGCCGTTGCCGGGCGCGCCGGCGGCGGCGGCGGCGGCGGCGGCGGCGGCGGCGGCGGTTGGGGAGCCGAACAAGTCGGCGTGGGTGGGCAGGTTGGCGAAGGTGGGGCGGCGCGGGCCGGGGCTGGCGCTGCCGTCACCGCCGCCACCACCGCCACCGCCGCCGCCGCCGCCGGCGTGCGCGGGTCGCAGCTCCGATACCAGCACCTGTGGACGCACACAAACGACGCATGGGCTCACACGTTTGGTCACAGCTATGGATGGGCCAGCCAGCCAGCGCGGCAGCGAGGTGGCCGCCGCCTTAACGCTTCAGCCGCCAGTTGCTTCAGCCGCTCCCTCCTACTCCCCCAACTCACAGCCCCAACCCCGCCACCAGCCCCAACCCACTGCGGACTGGTTGGTTCTCAGTCGGTTGCTTTGGGTTCTGGGGTGAACTACGACCCCTCCCCACCCCTCCACCCACCTACCCACCCCTCCCACCCCCCGCCCACCCGCACCTCCTCGCATAGCTCGTGCTCCAGCAGGCGGGCGCTCCAGGCCGCGCCCACCAGCCGCCCCAGCACCGCCAGACCCCAGCGCACCGCCGCCGCGGGGTCGGTGAAGGCGGCCAGGACCAGGCCGTCCGCCAGCTCGACCAGGTAGCCCTTTAGGATGGGGCGAGGGAGGGATTCATCAGGATGAAGGAGTGGTCAGGTGACTTCGGTGACCCATTAAAGCTGAATTAGGTTGCCCCCATTGCCGCCACTGCACTGGCCCAGCCGGTACGCGCGCCTCCACGCCTGCTGTGTACGCTGCTACACTTTCCATGTACCACCATTGCACCCCCCCCCCTCCCCTTACACCCTTCCACTGTCTCTCTCACCCCAAACAGGGCTAGCTGGCGTGTGGCCACCGACTGCAGCAGCGCCAGCGCCGCCTTGGCCTCCACCTGCAGGGTGGGGTGGGTAAGGGTGCGTGCGTGGGTGCGTGCGTGGGCGTGTGGGTGCGTGTCAGGAAAATCACGCAGGCCGCATGCGGTGCGCGTTGCGTCTGTGTCGCGCGCGCCCTCGCGGCGTTACCGGCGTGGGTGTGGCGGGATGGTACCGGCAGGCAGGCAGGCACGCATTACACAAACACACACGCCCCACACATCGCTCCACGACCGCCCCCCCACACACTCACGATGTCCCAGGCCAGCAGGGTGCTGATGCCCACCACATTGGTGAACACCCACCGCCTCCATGACGCCGCCCTGCGTCTGCAGCGCGCCGCGCGGCCGCCGGTGCGCCGCCAGCGCCGGGCCCAGCGCCTGGGCCAGCGGCTGCGATTGTGCGTGCGTGTGTGTGGGGAGCGGGGAGAGGGGGGTTGCAAGGAGGGTTGGAAGTTGGAGGCGGTACAGCATGGGGGCCGGGGAGGGGGGTTGCAAAGATGGCACAAAGAAGCGTAGCAGGAGAGAGTTCACCGCATGGCGAACAACCGAAATGGCGCGGCGAGGGGAAGACGCCGGGCGTAAGGCCGAAACGTGCCGTGGGCGTCTCAGCAGCGCAGCCCGCAGTCCAGGTGCTGACGACGGCAACCACGCACGCGCCCGTCCGACCGCACGTCCCAAAACCCACACACTCACCCAACGCCCACGCGCCCACACGCACACACACGCACACGCACCCCACGGGCACACCCACCATGTACAGGTCCAGGGGGGTGGGGATGCGGCCGGGCCGCATCAGCCGGTACTCGCCTGACGGCAGCGGGGTGGCACAGGGGGGTTCCATGGATGGTTTAATCAAGGGGGGGGAGGGGCGTGTGCCAGGAGGGGCGTGTGCCAGGAGGGGCGTGTGCCAGGAGGGGCGTGTGCCAGGAGGGGCGTGTGCCAGGAGGGGTTGTGAAACCATCCCCGGCTAACCCAACTGGGTGTATGCATGTGGACGGCGGCCAACCTCGGATGGATTCTGTAGTGCTGCGACTGCTTTGCACGTGGCACACACACACAAATGCACACGTGGCTCCCAACCCCACCACCACTACCATCCTGCCAGCAATCCCACATCAACACACACACTGCAACTTCGCGCATATGCTTGGGAGCCTACGACTTGCCTACGACGCCTTCCTCCGCCAACACCACCCATCGCTGCGCCCCAGCAGCGCACTGACGGCAGTGCCGGCGCATTGCGGCGCTGGCGATGTCGTCCCTGAGCACCCCCTACCGGAAGACGCCGAGCGGACGGTCACAGCACTTGGGTGGCTGCCGCCCGTGCAAGCCCTGGACCCGGCGCCGACACCTGGAACGTGGTGCGTGGCAGCACCGCTCTGGGCCAATCCGCTCCTCACGCCCAGCCCATCCACAGCTGGCGAGGGTTCGGACGGGGAGGATGCAGACAGCGACGGGGAGCCAGCGGGGGAGCCGGCGCTGGCCGAGGTAGCCCAGTGCACCCGCGGCCGCGGCATTGACTACCGCCACAGACAGCTACGCGCCTGCGCCCGCCTTGTCACCATCCGTGATCTGGTGCGCGCCTGGGACCTGCGGCCGGCCAACGGCGATGCACTTGACTGGCCAGAATGGGTACGCATTAACCTGGCTCCGACGGACCGCCGCCAGCGACGCCGAGGGCCCACGCTGAGGGCTCTGGCGAGCCTGCTGCAAGACGTCCCACAGGCCTGGCTGGATGCAGCGAGAGCCCACGCTACACAGCCGGCCCCGTCTACTCGCGAGGCGATCCGCACCATCATCATGCCGCGCATGGGATGGCGCTTGCCCGGCATGGAGTCGATCACTGTGCCCCTTGAATAGCTGTCAGTCCGCATGGCCACGGCTATGCAGCTGGACAGCATCTCAACACGGCGCGCCGGCCTCCATGAGGACTATGAGCGCGCAGCGCAGGGCCTGCCGCTCCGCACCGAGGTGCGACGCGAGGACCTGCCAGAGGCGGCCGTGAATTCGCTCGGCAACATCAGGGGCACCCTGGAGCGCGTGTGGCAGAAGGTGCGCTGGGAGCGGCGCCACTTCGAGACTCTGTGGCGGCTGGCCATCGACGCCGTGCCGCTGCCAGGCAACTCACACATGCCTACGGCCCGGCGCGAGCGCTGCGGGTGTGGACAGTGTGGCCTCGGCGGCGCCGCCGCGGCTGGCCCCGCCGTGGCCACCCCCCAGCCACCGCCACGACAGCATCACCTCTGGGACTGTGCGGTGGCGAAGGCTGTGGTGGCGCAGATCAACGCCAACAGCCCGGAGGCACCGGCCATCAGCCAGGCCCAGCTCTGGCTGGTGCAGGCACCGCCGGGCTACCAGCAATGCGTGTGGGACGTGGTAGCCCTGGCGGCGCTGTCTGCCATCGAGCACGGCCGAGTGCGGCTGCGTGGGATGACACGCGCTGCAGCGGCCCAAGGAGACGCGGCGGCGGCAACAGCAGCAGTGAACGTGGAGGCGGTGGCGGCGGCGGCGGAAGCTGTGGGGATGGATCCCGACTCTGATGAGGTCCCACCCACGCAGCTGACGCCACCGCCGCCGGGAGTCAACCCTGTCCAGCTTGTGTGTGCTCGCGCGGTCGCGGACTTCTGGTCGCGGCTGATGCAGTTCGCACAGCTGGGCGTGCCCCGCAAGGGCTGGGATGACGTGGACGCCACCCACCCCATGCTCGCGGTGGTGGGTGGTGAACTGCTGTGCGCGCTGCCGCAAGCTGTGGAGCTGGAGTTCGAGATGGAGGCCTGAGAGGGAACAGCCCTAACTAGAAGCGCAGGAGCGCTTGGTAGAGCCGCCAATGAGTTGGCGTATGAGAAGGCCCAGCGGGCAGGGTTCGGGAAAGTAGACAGGCACGGGTATTGGGGCCAGGGTGAGGGGGGCTGTGGGGTCTGAGGGTGTCAGCGGGTTGGGTGCTGGAGCACCTCGGGCCTCTCGGCCTGGACCGGCCTAGTGGCCAAGACGCGTTTGTGGCTGCCCGTAGGCATAGTCTGCCCTGGCGTCGAGTGCTGGTTAGGTTGAGGTCTTGGTCGCGTTAGGCTGCGAGGGTCGCAGGACTCAGCCCCGGAGCCTATGGGTGTCTTGTTGAGCGTGTGTATGTGTGCGTGTGCGTGTGCGTGTGCGTGTGCGTGTGCGTGTGCGTGTGCGTGTGCGTGTGCGTGTGCGTGTGCGTGTGCGTGTGCGTGTGCGTGTGCGTGTGCGTGTGCGTGTGCGTGTGCGTGTGCGTGTGCGTGTGCGTGTGCGTGTGCGTGTGCGTGTGCGTGTGCGTGTGCGTGTGCGTGTGCGTGTGCGTGTGCGTGTGCGTGTGCGTGTGCGTGTGCGTGTGCGTGTGCGTGTGCGTGTGCGTGTGCGTGTGCTGTGCGTGTGCGTGTGCGTGTGCGTGTGCGTGTGCGTGTGCGTGTGCGTGTGCGTGTGCGTGTGCGTGTGCGTGTGCGTGTGCGTGTGCGTGTGCGTGTGCGTGTGCGTGTGCGTGTGCGTGTGCGTGTGCGTGTGCGTGTGCGTGTGCGTGTGCGTGTGCGTGTGCGTGTGCGTGTGCGTGTGCGTGTGCGTGTGCGTGTGCGTGTGCGTGTGCGTGTGCGTGTGCGTGTGCGTGTGCGTGTGCGTGTGCGTGTGCGTGTGCGTGTGCGTGTGCGTGTGCGTGTGCGTGTGCGTGTGCGTGTGCGTGTGCGTGTGCGTGTGCGTGTGCGTGTGCGTGTGCGTGTGCGTGTGCGTGTGCGTGTGCGTGTGCGTGTGCGTGTGCGTGTGCGTGTGCGTGTGCGTGTGCGTGTGCGTGTGCGTGTGCGTGTGCGTGTGCGTGTGCGTGTGCGTGTGCGTGTGCGTGTGCGTGTGCGTGTGCGTGTGCGTGTGCGTGTGCGTGTGCGTGTGCGTGTGCGTGTGCGTGTGCGTGTGCGTGTGCGTGTGCGTGTGTGTGTTGCGTGTGCGTGTGCGTGTGCGTGTGCGTGTGCGTGTGCGTGTGCGTGTGCGTGTGCGTGTGCGTGTGCGTGTGCGTGTGCGTGTGCGTGTGCGTGTGCGTGTGCGTGTGCGTGTGCGTGTGCGTGTGCGTGTGCGTGTGCGTGTGCGTGTGCGTGTGCGTGTGCGTGTGCGTGTGCGTGTGCGTGTGCGTGTGCGTGGTGCGTGTGCGTGTGCGTGTGCGTGTGCGTGTGCGTGTGCGTGTGCGTGTGCGTGTGCGTGTGCGTGTGCGTGTGCGTGCGGTGGTGGGTGTTAGTTGGTGTGCTCTGGTGTGCCTTGCCGTTGCCTAGAGGTGGTTAGCCCGCTGGGCCCTGCGGCGTTTTGGTCAGGAGTAACCCAGCTGAAGTTACTGGTGTTATGTCTTGTTGCGTATTGCTCGCCGCCCGGCATCCCGCATGGCGGCCCCCTGTCGAGGGACCGCGCGCGCCACTTTGCATTCCGGCCGTCTGGGCCCGTGCCGCATGCATTACCGCCGGGATGAGCCATGCAGCCACTGCGCTGTCTTACAGTTTCCGCGGCCACCGGTTTGCAGTACTTGCCTTGCCACACTCCTTTAAGCCTCACCGTAATTTCATCCTTGCCTTCCTTTCCGCCTTGGTAGTTCCGTTCCAGCCCGCGCCAGCCCCAACCGCAGCGACAGCCGCCCGCCCAGCTCGCCGTTACTTGTGTGCTGCTTTGTTCTGTGCTGTCGGGCCCGCTTCTTTCTTTCGTTTTCTTACGCCTCCATCCACTTCCTCCCTCGCATGTGCTGCTGGGCGACGGTGGCGCTGGCGCTTCCAGGTTGGTTTCGGATGCCGCGCGCCCCAATGCTCCGCTCCCCGCCAGCCCCAGCCGTCCGACAGCCCAGCCATCACCACCTGGTTATGTCAGTGCTGGGTCAGCGGCGCTCCTCCATCGCCCGTGGAGTTTACCGTCTGGACGAGGTAACATGCCTGCTGTGTCTGAGTCTTGCTCACCGGCCTTCTATGCGTGCTAGCGACTACAACGACACATGATTACGCATATTCGCGTTCGCGTTTCGAAAGCACTTCGCTGGCCCGGGGTTGGTGCGGTCTCTCCGGTGGACTCCAGAGCAGGATGCGCTCTGGGCAGGAGAGGCGCGTGGTAGCAGCAACGAGAGCCTGGAGCGCTCGTTGTTTGCTGGTTGTCCCGAGTACTCGATCACGAGACTCGATCAGTCAACCGTGGAAACCGTAGTTACACACACACACACACACACACACACACACACACACACACACACACACACACACACACACACACACACACACACACACCACACACACACACACACACACACACACACACACACACACACACACACACACACACACACACACACACACACACACACACACACACAACCACACACACACACACACACACACACACACACACACACACACTCTAGTTACACACACGTACACACACACACACTCACAATACTCACAATACTCACAATACTCACGCTAGGCGCAGTGGCAAGTGGACTTTAGAGGCCAAGTTCACTTATCGCAGGGGCTCCGCAGGGGCCACTTGCGCGACTCATGGCTAGCGCTGGTCCAGTATTTTACTGATCAGACAAATGCCAGAAGGTAGCGATATTGCAGGGACGCCTGGTCGGGCCCGCGAGATCGAGGCTCCAGCTCGTTCGCGCGCGCCTGGCGAGCAGCCGATGCTCGCTTCTCCTGGCTCGGAGAATGCTCGCGATCCCGCATCGCTTTCCTTCCAAACGTGGCACCTCCCGCCCGGCTCGTCCGGGTGCGCCAAAGCCGATGAGCAGCCCTCCAGCATCTCGTTCGATGCAGACGACGAGGTCTGGGAGGCTACTTTCACCGAGCTTAGCGGTCTGCGTTCCAAAATTGGGGGGCCCAACGGGTTGGCCCACATCCAGAAATGGATGTCGCGGATGGAGGACCTCGTGTTTTCCCTGTGGCTGGCCAGCAGCGGCAGGCTCATAACGCATGGCGAGGATATCGCCCGCGTTCGACGGCAGCTGCGCGGCCTGCGCCACGAACACAACGCCCGCGTCAGCGCGGCGCGTACCCACAGCTCGCGGCTGGACCAGCTGTCGGACACCGTTCGGCAGCTGCAGCAGCAGCTGGAATCATTCGCGGCTGCAACTGTGGCCGTGCTCGAGGTGGAGACTGGCGGTGGAGCGGTGGCCACGCTGGTGCAGGGCCCCAGCGCACCCCCCAGCATCCACTCATCTGCAGCAGCGGCAGCAGGCCGTCCGGCGTCGCCGCCGGGCGTGCCAACCGCCGCTGACTGCCCCTGCGCCGCGGCGGACCCTGCGGCAGGAGCGGCCACACGGCCGTACCAGCCGCACCTGCCCGTGTGCGCGCATCCGCTGCCACTGCCTAGCGCGGTGGCGGCCAACAAACGTCTGTTCCGCGGCGTGAGCAGCGAGCAGGCGGCGGAAATGGCACGCGGCGACTTAACTGCTCTGGGCCTGAGAGAGGGTCCGGTCGGCATGTATGAGCGTCGCTGGCGTGCTAGTGGCACGGGTCGTGTCTGGAATGTGGAGGTGGTGGTGACCAGGGATCAGCGGGCAGCTCTCATCCGGGCTGCTGCGCGGATAAAACACACCGCAGGCGTGACGGTGGCGCCTTTCCTAACGCCGGAGGGGCGCACAGCTAGGCGCGCGAGGCAAGCCCAGTTCGACAGCCTTGTGGAACGGGGGCTGCAGCCGTACTGGCGGGGAACGGATATTGTGACTGCGGAGGGGGACCGGCGCCGCGTACACACAATGCAGTAATGCATACGGCGGATCACTGAGAGCGGCGCGCGCTGTGTAGGGTTTCGAGGCTAGTGGAGGCTAGGGTTGGCGTGACGGCGACGCTAGGACATTGACGGCATGGCAATCAGACCTCTTCTCATTTTGTGGCTGCCCATAGGCATATTCTGCCCTGTGAGGGAAGGACTTCGGTAGTTTGTGCCCCAGTGTGCTTGCAGTTGCCTTGACTACGTGTGCCTGACTTGGTTTGGTGCATGACCTATTGCTAGTCGAACAAACAATGCATAGCGACAGTGCCGGCTCACAGAAGTCGATGAGGGTATGCCAACAGGGCAGAAACGGCGGGTTACTCCGCAACTTCGCACATATGCTTGGGAGACACGCACTACCAGACTATGCGAACACTACTGTGCTGGAGCCTGGCTCTACCGCTGGTTAGTTGTTCAGGACACTCGATCACGAGGTTCTATCAAGCAACTGTAAACCGTAGTTACACACACACACACACACACACACACACAGCTGACGCCACCGCCGCCGGGAGTCACCGCCGCCGGGAGTCACCCCAGTCCAGCTTGTGTGTGCTCGCGCGGTCGCGGACTTCTGGTCGCGGCTGATGCAGTTCGCACAGCTGGGCGTGCCCCGCAAGGGCTGGGATGACGTGGACGCCACCCACCCCATGCTCGCGGTGGTGGGCGGTGAACTGCTGTGCGCGCTGCCGCAAGCTGTGGAGCTGGAGTTCGAGATGGAGGCCTGAGAGGGAACAGCCCTAACTAGAAGCGCAGGAGCGCTTGGCAGAGCCGCCAATGAGTTGGCGTATGAGAAGGCCCAGCGGGCAGGGTTCGGGAAAGTAGGCAGGCACGGGTACTGGGGCCAGGGTGAGGGGGGCTGTGGGGTCTGAGGGTGTCAGCGGGTTGGGTGCTGGAGCACCTCGGGCCTCTCGGCCTGGACCGGCCTAGTGGCCAAGACGCGTTTGTGGCTGCCCGTAGGCATAGTCTGCCCTGGCGTCGAGTGCTGGTTAGGTTGAGGTCTTGGTCGCGTTAGGCTGCGAGGGTCGCAGGACTCAGCCCCGCAGCCTATGGGTGTCTTGTTGAGCGTGTGTGTGCGTGCGTGTGCGTGCGTGTGCGTGTGCGTGCGTGCGCGTGCGTGTGCGTGTGCGTGCGGTGGTGGGTGTTAGTTGGTGTGCTCTGGTGTGCCTTGCCGCTGCCTAGAGGTGGTTAGCCCGCTGGGCCCTGCGGCGTTTTGGTCAGGAGTAACCCAGCTGAGGTTACTGGTGTGGCCCGGGGTTGGTGCGTTCTCTCCGGTGGACTCCAGAGCAGGATGCGCTCTGGGCAGGAGAGGCGCGTGGTAGCAGCAACGAGAGCCTGGAGCGCCCGTTGTTTGCTGGTTGTCCCGAGTACTCGATCACGAGACTCGATCAGTCAACCGTGGAAACCGTAGTTACACACACACACACACACACACACACACACACACACACACACACACACACACACACACACACACACACACACACACACACACACACACACACAGGTAAGCGTCCACACGTACACAGCAGCACACTCACCAATGTTGAGCACCGTGGCCGCGGCGTACCCCCGCGACACGTCCGCCGCCCAGCCGCCCAGCTGCTTGTAGCAGCCGCCGCTGAGCAGCACCCGCGCCGCGGTGCCGCCCGCCGCCAGCGCCGCCGCGTGAGCGATGGCCAGGCTGGGTCCGGTGTAGGCCACACGGCAGTTGGCGGCGGTTACGACACCGGGAGCGGCGGCGGTTGTAACGGTTGCGGCGGTTCGGGAGGCGGCGCGGCCGCAGCCGTCGGCGCCGTGCTTGGCGGCGGCGGACTGCAGCAGAGGCTGTGGCGGGGGCTGTAGCGGAGGCTGTAGCGGGCGCCACGGGCACCAGGGGCACGTGGCGCAGGGACAGGCCCGAGGAGAGGCCCATGCACACGCGCAGGCCCCTGCATGCGTGGCGGCACACCAGCCGTACACAGAGGAGGAGGGCAGGTTGTGAGTACCAGCCTGTACGCTAAACCAGCCCAAAGCGCTGGGTTGGCTTACACCAGCCCCCCAGCTCGCTGCCCCACCGCCATATCCACCGCCATCCGAACCCGCCCTGGCCCAGCCGGCCCGGTCCGCCGCCCGCCGCCTCCCCCGCCCGCTCACCTCTGAATGAGCACGTAGAGCACGCCCACCTCCTCCAGCTCCTCCGCCAGCGCCGCCTCCTCCGCCGCCCGCGCCCGCCGCTGGCCCTCGTCCGGCCCCCAGCCCGCCGGCCCGCCCCACGCCTCCTCCTCCTCCTTCTCCGCGGTCGAATACCCGCCCGATACCGAGCCCCGGCGGCTGCGGCCACCGGACGGCGGCGACCCCGCCGCCAGCCCGGCGCCGCCGCGGCCACGGGCTGCGCCGCCGCCGCCGCAACCGCCGCCAAACATCAGCGACCGACGAATAGAGCCGCCAAGCCAGAGCAGCCAGCGCCAGAGAGCCGCGAACACGCCGCTCGACTTTCCGTCGTCCGCGCCAGCTCCCCGGCTGCGGCCGGAGCCCTCGCGGCCAGAGGCACTGCGCCGCACCGCCACCGCCGCCGCGCCGCCGCGCCGCCGCGCCGCCGCGCCGCCGCGCCGCCGCGCCGCCGCCGCCGATGGGCGAGACGCGGCCCATGGCGGCGGCGGCGGCGGCGGCCTGCTGCTCGTCCTCCTCGGCCGTGCGCAAGCGGAAAAAGCCCCTGGGGACAGCGCATGCAATGCGACATGTCACAATGAACAACGCCGGCGTATACGTCACGCGGTTCACAACCAAGGGCCCCGGCGTAACAGGCTGCATGGCACATACAACCATAATCCGCGCCAACGGCTCGCCTGCTGGCCTGCTTTCTGACGGCACTGCCAATCAAGCACGGCGGAACGCGCTGCAACACACGCCCTTCTGAACCACCTACGCGCCCCGTTCACACAAACCGCACAGATCCTTGAACGAGCTAAAACGCATGCCCTAGCCCACAAGCCCAGCAGTCACCCACTTCAACGACGCCGCCAGCGCGCGCGAAAGCGACGGCGCGTGCCCCAGCGGCATCGCCCGCGCAAAGGGGCTGGGAGGCAGCTGGCTACTCGAAGGCACCCGCGCCACCGCCACCATCGCCAGCGCCGCGCCGCCGCTGTCGCCCGCGGCCGCGGCGCTGGGCGTGGCTGGGGTCGCCGCCACCGCCGCGTGGGGAAGGGGGGGGCACAACCACGCCTTGGGCAGCCCAGGGGAGGGGGGGGGGGAGGCGCTGCCGACGCCGCGCCCCCGAACATTTCTCGAACATTTGGGCCGCTGCTGACTGCTTCCGCGCTCTCCTTGGCGGCACTCGGCACTGATGACATACATGTTATACATATATAAGGATTTAAGCGGCTGCGGCGCCTTAGTCGCGAATTGAGCACTCGGGCCCCGCCATTTTGTCCAAGCATGGGACCTCAGTTTTCATGCTCGCTCCTGTTTGCAAACCTCGCGGGCAGAATTTGTAACTTACACTCAATATGCCCAGTGGCGCGCGCTTTGGGCTAAAACGCGCGCGGCAGGGCTCGGCGCCTCGGCGAAACTCATCTCCTCGGCGCACTCACGTTGGCCCCGATCGTGCAAAACTACAATACATACATAGAGTTACAATGCAAAATTTGGGGCGGACGACGCATCGGTTATCTTCGGCCTTTAACGTTAAGGGCTTTAACGTTTTTGGCAATTACGGTGAGCATTATAGGTCGGCGCTGGCCTTTGTGCAATTCTTATTCTTCATACGACCACGTCCTTCTCGTCTGGCTTGCTGCTTCGCAACAATCAGGTTGGCGCCACACATAAATCGTGGACGACGCAAAGTAACACATGCAGCGTGCAGACACTGCTCGCATTCTTATTACATACGTCAATTGTACACTCCAAAGCGTATCTTTGCCCCGCCCACGTCGCTTGCTTCAATCGATGTCGCCAGCATTACGGCTTAGCAGAGCCACGCTCCTTGTCGCATCGGTGCTTCTGCTTTCTCTTCAAGGTATGTGAAGCTCTACTAGGCGCTCTCACCTCCGCAGCGTAGTGGCCAGCGATCGACATGCTGCTGCATTAATGATTGATTGTCGTGTTTGGAGTCGCCGTAAATAGCGCTCCATCCGCACTGATTAGAGACTAACAGTGGCCAGAGCAGTCTGACATTAATGGCCAGCAGAGCAGTATGACCTCACTCGCTCCTGCACTGCTGTAACACATCACCTCGCTCGCTCCGCCTCAATCCTCCGCCGGCGCGCGGTTCAGATGCAACCGCCACGGACGTGTGCCTCTCCAACAAATGCTACGACCGGCACGCCGAATGCAAGGTTGGCCAGGGCATTCCAGCGGTGACGAACTGCAGGTACGTCACCAGCAGTTGCGTGCCGGAACGCGCCCATGCTGTGTATGCCGTCGGTATGTACCATCGCCGCCTGCTGAGTATCACAAATCCAAATACGCTCGCAGCACCTGCGCGCCCGGCTTCGAACCCGCCGACTACGTGAACAACCCCGACCAGGACGAGATGGCGCCTCGCTCCTGTGTGCCCAGCAAGAGTGAGGAGTGCGTGTGCGTGTGCGTGTGTGCGTGTGCCAAGCAAGAGTGCGTGTGCGTGTGCGTGTGCGTGTGCGTGTGCGTGTGCGTGTGCGTGTGCGTGTGCGTGTGCGTGTGCGTGTGCGTGTGCGTGTGCGTGTGCGTGTGCGTGTGCGTGTGCGTGTGCGTGTGCGTGTGCGTGTGCGTGTGCGTGTGCGTGTGCGTGTGCGTGTGCGTGTGCGTGTGCGTGTGCGTGTGCGTGTGCGTGTGCGTGTGCGTGTGCGTGTGCGTGTGCGTGTGCGTGTGCGTGTGCGTGTGCCGAGCAAGAGTGCGTGTGCGTGTGCGTGTGCGTGTGCGTGTGCGTGTGCGTGTGCGTGTGCGTGTGCGTGTGCGTGTGCGTGTGCGTGTGCGTGTGCGTGTGCGTGTGCGTGTGCGTGTGCGTGTGCGTGTGCGTGTGCGTGTGCGTGTGCGTGTGCGTGTGCGTGTGCGTGTGCGTGTGCGTGTGCGTGTGCGTGTGCGTGTGCGTGTGCGTGGCGTGTGCGTGTGCGTGTGCGTGTGCGTGTGCGTGTGCCGAGCAAGAGTGCGTGCGCGTGCGCGTGCGCGTGCGCGTGCGCGTGCGCGTGCGCGTGCGCGTGCGCGTGCGCGTGCGCGTGCGCGTGCGCGTGCGCGTGCGCGTGCGCGTGCGCGTGCGCGTGCGCGTGCGCGTGCGCGTGCGCGTGCGCGTGCGCGTGCGCGTGCGCGTGCGCGTGCGCGTGTGCGTGTGCGTGTGCGTGTGCGTGTGCGTGTGCGTGTGCGTGTGCGTGTGCGTGTGCGTGTGCGTGTGCGTGTGCGTGTGCGTGTGCCGAGCAAGAGTGCGTGTGCGTGTGCGTGTGCGTGTGCGTGTGCGTGTGCGTGTGCGTGTGCGTGTGCGTGTGCGTGTGCGTGTGCGTGTGCGTGTGCGTGTGCGTGTGCGTGTGCGTGTGCGTGTGCGTGTGCGTGTGCCGAGCAAGAGTGCGTGCGCGGGCGCGTGCGCGTGCGCGTGCGCGTGCGCGTGCGCGGCGTGCGCGTGCGCGTGCGCGTGCGCGTGCGCGTGCGCGTGCGCGTGCGCGTGCGCGTGCGCGTGCGCGTGCGCGTGCGCGTGCGCGTGCGCGTGTGCGTGTGCGTGTGCGTGTGCGTGTGCGTGTGCGTGTGCGTGCACATTGTGCATATCACGTGCGCGTGTGCATTGTCACGCGTATGGCCAGGGTATCTTCCTTTCCGGTCCCCTGGACCGAATGGATGTTTATGTTGCGGAATGTCCCCCAAGCCCCCCAGACCCCCCGAAACAATGCTAGATTCTGAACTTGAGGCGTCCAACGGAAAGCTCAGAAACCGACAAGAATGGGCTGAAGATACGAGCCCTGCTGCGCGTGTCCATATAAGAGCGATTGCATGCACTTGCTCCCTACCTAAAATGTACGAGCAGTGCTGCCGTAGTTGTCGATGCATGGTTGCGGGTTATTACCACCACACGCTGTGCCTTGCCACCGGCTGGCAGTTAAGTCGTTTACCTGCGTAACCGCTGATCCGACCCACCTCCTGCTGACCCTGCTATGTGTCGTCTCGCCACGCGCATACACGCAGACGTCAACATCTGCACCAAAGCCCCCTACCTGACGCCCCGCATCTGGATCACATGCCGAGGTGGGTCGTGCCTGCTGGTGTCCTCCATCCGTGCTGCTGCTGCTGCTCATGCAGATAGGGAGAGGTCAGGGGCGGGCACGGGCGGGCAGGGGCGGGGCAGGGGCAGGTCAGGGCAGCCTTGGGTGGCGCGTGGGCGCGTCGCGGCGGGTGAGGACACGCATGGGGCGGGTGAGGACGGGCAGGGGAGTATAAGGGGCGGGCAGGGGCAGGTCAGTGCGGGCAGGTTCTAAAAGGAGTTAGGGCGACCTGTGGCGGGTCAGGGCAACCTGGAGCGGGCTGCAGCGGACCAGGCGGGCTGGTAACCAGAAAGTTACACTATGTTAACCATGAGTCATGCAAGTTACCATGAAGTTACCCTGCACAGCGCCATACCACTGCCTGGCCAGCCCTTACTAGCCGTAACCAGGCCCTGACCGGTGGTGACCGGCTGGTTACTTCATGGTTTAAGGGGCCCTGGAACGGTAGTGGTATGTGCGCAATACACACGCGCGCACTGCATGTACCATTCCATATCTTCTTGCTTGAAGGAAGGAAGTGCGTGGCACAGTCTATCTTGAGCATAAACTTGCTGATTGCCTCGATCGCCGCGGTTGCTTGCGCGCTGCACTGGTTCAGATGACGACGGCTGCCACAATGGCTTCCGCTGGGATGCCACGAAGCTGGTGAGCGAGTGGTGCGGTATGGTGCGATACCTCTTGCTTGTGCACTGATGGCTGGCTGGCTGGCGCTCAACCATGCATCGCATTGTCCTTACTGTTGTGAAACAGGGTTCGGTCAGCCCAACTAGGCAAACATACATTCAGGGGAGAACGTAGAGTCGAGAGGGGAAAGCGTGTGCGAAACCCCATGCAGGAATGAAGGGCGCGCGGTCCTCGCTAGTCTGACGCGTGCAATCCAGTGAGTTACTCATGGCACGTACGCACCTGCCTACTCTACGTGCACCCACAGAACTGCGTGGACCGGGACGAGTGTGCGGACACCCCCGGTATCTGCGGCCCCGTCGCCAAGTGCACCAAGTGAGGAATGCAGACACGCGCACGCACACGCACAGCCTTTCCCTGCCTGGGGAGAGGCTCAGCGGGGCGTGGCACCTGCTTGCATCCTGCCCTGACAGCCTGCCGAGACCCCACATACACCCATGACCGACCTCCTTGCGACCAACCCCACAACAGAAAGCAGCACACCCAGCAGACCGAGACAGTGTGTCTGCTTCCATAATACGATCGAGCCACACTTAACAACGCCTAGTCATCAGCCCCCCCCCCCCCCCGCCCTGCGATACATCCCCTCATGCAGTATCCCTTGGTCCTATGCCTGCGTCTGCCCCGACATCAACCACCACTACCCGGGCGGCGCCTACCCCGGCACCTACACGTATATAAAGCAGGGCGACGCGATGAAGTGTGTGGACGAGACCGCCTCCCCCAAATGGTAAGTAGGAATGACACTTTTGCCATTGTTGCTATTGTTGCTCACAATGGCACAACAAGTAGCGGCAAAGCGATCACGAAGGACGCGGTGCTTAAGTACTTGTGTTGCGCACGTGATGGATGTTTCGCTACGCAGCGAGTATGGCACATTCCGCTACAATGGCGCCTGCGTGGGTGAGTGTGCGTGGAGGCGTGTGGCGTCCGCTGACACATTGACTGCCACCGGGCTGACCGATCAAGTGGCTGACTCCCGCTTGTCTATCTGCCTGTGAGCCTTTCGTTCTACTTTATTACCAACTGATGAGTGCCCCGCCCCGCCCCGCCCTGCCCCGGACCCACTACTACTCCCGTCCCGTCGTTTTCCTGGGAACATGGTTACAGACGACCCGTGCCTGGACGCCAACTTTCAAAGCCCCTGTGGTGCAAACGAGGATTGCACCACTGCTGAGGACGGCTCCAGCTACACCTGCACCTGCCGCAACCTCGTTGGCGCGCCCTGCCCGGCAGGTAAGCCTACCTACTCGTACACCTCCTCTGAACGTGCATGCGCGCTCTGTTTGCGTCTGTGTATGTGCATGTGCCGCCCACGTGCCGCCCAGCAGCTATCTCTTCACGGCCCCCACCCCACCCGCTGCTGCCCGCGGCTGCCTGCTGTTTCGGGTTGCATGCGCCCCCATTGGCCTGCCGCGCCCCCGACTCGACGAGCGGTGCTGCGTACACCTGTCATGAGTGACATATACCATGCATTCAACTGGGTCCCTGTGCATCCATATATACCTGGATCCCTAACATTAAAAACGTTGAATTCCGCGTTTTGGCGGGGGCTGGGTCCCGGCATCGTTGTGGGGGCCATTACATGCTACCCTTATTCACATCATGTTAAATTTGCACTCACGTACTTGAATTTGCTGTCTCAAGCACAGCGCTGCGCACCGGAGCCAGACTTGTTCAACCCGTCGCCTTCCGCGTTGTGGGCTGACTGTTTAGCATTCACATTTGAATTTTACTCCAAAAACTCTTCTTAGATGTAGGTTTCATAAAAAGGGCTTTTGCTTTGCGCCGGTAGCCATTCGCCTTGTTCTTTATTGATGTGCATTCGCGTGAACACCTTGCATCAATAAAACATTTTGGATGCAGAGATCGCGCACGTTTGGGGAGGACGGAAACAACTCAAATTGTATGGGTCTTGCCGAGGGGCAACATATGGGTGCGCAGCGCCCCCTGCGGGGGCCCGGGCACACCAACCCGCCGCGTGCGTGCCCCTGGATCCATGCTCTGACTACTCTGACTCGCTCGCGGAAAGCCACGTACACAATCATTTGCCTAGCTTACTTGTACACGCATGCACCTCCTCGACACGTGCATGCTCGCCCTGCTGCCTGTCACCGGTCTGCTGCTGCCTGCCACGCACTGCTGCCGCGTGCATATGTTGAAGCCCCGCCCCTTACTACATTCGCTTGGTGTACCTGGTGCCTTTGTTTTCGCAGCTGCTGCTGCACAATCGTGCACTGGGACTACTGCATTCAGCTCGACGTATTATTATAAAGTAGCTTATAATCCAGCAGGTGGTATTGCCGAGTTCCCGAATGTTGAATTTACCAAGTATTCGACTATCACGTTCACCGCTCTGGTAAGCTTCCTCTGATTGGTGGCATTTTGCAGCAGCAGCTTTATTTACGCTCCATAACATCGCACACAGGTGGGAGGTCCGGTGATGTTTTTTATGGCGGTACCATCCAAATTCGGAAGTGTGAACGGTACGCTACTTCCGTTGTGCGGCGTCTATTATGTATGGTTACAGCATAGTGTTGATGCTGCGCTCTCCCCGGTGCACGCGCCCAATCACACATGTGCGAAGCGAATTCATGCCTTCACCCAACCGTTGGCACATTGGCTAGTTTGTTGTCAACAGCAGCTCAGAACTCATGGAGACTGCTGACAGCATGTCAAACAAACAATGCCATGGGTGCTTGTTTTCCCACTTGCTCACTTGCTCACAACAGGACGTTGCGAAATGGCCTCGTACCTTACTTTGTACAATTACCCATTCAATGAGGCGACGCCGACGACCAACGCCATCATCGCGAACGGCAACTTTGCGTGAGTTACCAACGTGCACATGAGTGTACAACCCATCCGTGTCAATAATTCAACTAAGCACGCACACATCTATTGTGCACGGTCGCAGTCTATGCGTGTCTGCCTTCACTGCCAACATCGTGGCGGGCAACAAGTACGTGCTCGTCATGACTGGCGTATCAAGTTCAGACGCTGGCAGCTACCAAATCGTCAGCAACCCAAGTCCCACAACTGTTGGCATCTGTGTGTAATTAGGGTCGGTGGGAATAAATTGATTGTGGAGGAGGTATCAACCAGGGGTTAGGGGTGTCATTGGCATCTGCTAAAATCCCACGGGCTGGGCGTTAGCAGCAGCTGAACCATCCATACATGCCGCGGACGCTGTACATATGTGCCATGACTGGTCAACAATTGGGAGGCGCCTGCTGTCTGGAAGTGTCGCCAGCAGGGTTGTTGAGGGACTGTCATGATCTGGCGTGTGATTCTGCATCTGGCATGTGCCTCAGCCATAGTTGCTGAGCGGGTGGGGACGCAACGGCGACTGTCCTCGGGAGAAGCCGCGCATATACCCACGTTGAGACTGAATCAGGCGAAAGCGGGCGCGTTACAGGAAATGCCCCAAATGTCGATGCCGTTAGCGCAGGGCGCTCTGGGACAGGCACTGTGTAAAAGATCCATGGTCTATAATATATGCTCGTATCTTCCATCTACGCTCTAGAAATTTGCCCAAAATCCGCCAAAGGCGGAGAAACATTTTGGGGTTTGGGGCCGCACATCTACGGAGCGTAGGCGGTTTGGGCGGATTTGGCGGTAATTTAGACAGGGAGCGTAGATGGAATGGGGGTTTTGGGGGCGTGCCCCTAGGAAAACGTTTCCGGGTGTAGATGCCGCAGGAGGGGTCATCTACGCTGTGTAGACGCCGGGGGCCTAAAGCCATCATCTACATGATACGGGCACTGTCTTGATCTGTTCAATGGCTAACCCGCAGGCTGTATGGGAGATAGAGCAAGAAGCAAGAAAAGGCGTGGCTTCTTGCTGGACACGCTAAACGATGCTTCAAAGTACAGTACTGCATAACCTCACTACCGAAAGGCCCGCAGGACACTTCTTGCACCACTGACACAGCGTTTAGCCTAGTGGCCCAACGGCCTTCGCTGTAACGGTGCTGATACCGGACTGAGCTGGGCCGAGAGGACAAATGGCACTTATACTGCAGAGGAGGCCACGCACGCGCGCCGAGAGAGCGCGGGCCACGCAGGGCCAAACCAGCACGGCCGCAAGAGCCAAAACACGGCACGCGCGAGCTGCGCACAGAGACTAACACCTCACACCGAGCAGCTGCGGCTCGAGGAAAACACCGAACGACTCGAGGCCACAGCGCATGCCCAGACGAGGTGCGGCAAACACACAGCACACGCCCCCCGAACACGCCGTGGCCTCGACCTGGTTTCCCAACAGTGAAGAAAAGGCAATTAAAACTCGGCAGGGAAAAACGGAAACCCAAGCGCAAGTTTAAAATACCCTGCCGCAGCCTGCTGGTGCCACTAACCGAAGCCAACCCACCGCACCAGGAAATCAACGACGCGGAGCATACGTTCAGGTTATAGCACGGGGGGCGGGGAAATACGGGATTATTAGGGTGGGGTGCAGGGAGGGGAGGGTGAGGGCAACACGTTTGCGAAGTCTCATGTGAACCTCATCCCGCCCCGCCCCGGCTACCGACCGGGCACCGGCTACCTGGTACCGTCCACGTCCTTACCTCTCCACGCCCCGCCACGCTCGGCCACTCCTCGCCCCGGCCCTCATCATCTCACCACGCACGCCCCACCACGCCCCTGGCTCCGTCCGCCCCCTCCATCCTCGCCCCGCCACGCCACGCGCGGCCACTCCTCGCCCCGCCCCGCCCCTCACCACGCCACGCACCCCGCCGCCCTACCTACCCCTTGCCCCGCCCCGCCCCGCCTCATTGCCCTTGGCGGCTGCTGGTGAGGCTGGCGGCGCTGCTGTGCGTGCGAGTAGTATGTAGCCCTCTGGATGCAGGACGGGGTAGATGGATGGGGGCCCTCTTGTTGATCAATGGTGGCGGCGAGCCAGGCAGTGGCGTATTGGCGGCTGGGGTGGGCTCGGACCCTGTTCATTCGTTGGGGGTGTTGGCTGGGTGGCTGGCGAGCGTGACTACGTAGTCACGCTCGCCAGCCGCCGTATACGGCGGGACCGTCATGTCCGCAGCGGACGTCACGGCCTTGCTGGCTGCCCCCGATGAGGCCCCCCGCCACGGCGCTAGCTTCGAGGCGGTCCTGCAGCATGGGTAAAGCGTGCGTGGGATGCGAGTGGTTGGTACGCGGTGTGCAGTCGTGGCACCGGGCGCGCCCTGCTCCCAGGCGTATGTCCCTCCGAGGGCTATACGCCTGGGAGCGGGACGACTGGGCGGCATGCGTGTGTGTGTGGTTACAGAGTGGTGCGCACGTTCTTGCGTGCCTTCCTGCTGCGTGTAAACCGGAGGCCCGGGCCGGGGTGACCCTTATAACGCCAGTGCATGATTGTCCTATTTATTGTTCTCCCCTTGCAAGGGGGACAGTCCCCCGGGGACTTCCCTACTTCTATGCTCCCAGATGGAGCTGCGGTCAATACGGTGCGGGGAACCCTTGCTTGGTCGGACTGCGGTGGGTCCTGCATGCGCGGTAGCTGGTCTGCTGTGGTGCTTGGCCAACAGTGGGCGCGGCCGTTTGGCCAGCAGGGCGGGGTAGGCGTGCGTGGCGGTGGGCTAGCTAGCAGCTGCCTGGGTGCCCCCGACTGTATGAGGCCGGAGCGAGGCCCGGCCAGCCGATAGCAGTGTTCTTCGTACTGCGCCTCCCCTTCCTGCTTGCCCCAGCATCGATAAGATGGTAAACAAATGAATCCCGGACACACAGCCCGAAGGCATTCAATGCATGGCACTCCAGGCAATGGGAATGTGCACGCGCCCCGAGTGGGGCCCCACAGCCCTCCGACCTCACCCTCCGCCCACACCTAACCCTAACCCTTCCTTATGGCAACCACGGCCGCTCATCACGGCGTGCAGTTCTGGAAACCCCAACCGACCCAACACACGCCACGCGGCCGCCCTAGTAGAAATGTGCACGCGCCCCAAACGGCGCCCCACGCACATACACCTACACCTTCCTCGGCAGCCGCGTCTACCCGACAGCGTGCAGTAGTGTGAAAGTACCGTACCGTACCGTACCGTGCCGTATTAGTACCCCCCTTTGCCACCCAGTACACGCAGCCACCCCGCCACAGACATAATGTGCATACCCGTACCCGTATAGGCCGAGGCCGACGGTCATGTGCTGTGCTGCTGCGCCCCGCCTCCCTTTATTCATTGCGCAAGCCGGCCCCTGACCCTACGCCGCACGCCCCCCGCCCCCCCCCCCCCCGTCCATCCATCCTTATTCGTGCCCAGCTGTCCCCAAACCTGTGTGGGTGTGTCCCAGCCAGTCGCTGCATGTCAGCCTGCCGCTCCTCCTCCCCCTCTCCTCTCCCTCTCCCTTTCCCGCCCACGCCCTCCGCAACTGCCAACTGTAAGCTGCCTCCGCCTGCCTCCGCCCGCCAACACACTAAATTCCCGCCGCCGCCGCCGCCTCCTCCGCCTCCTCCGCGGCCTCCTCCGCGCCGTCCGCCTCCTCCAGCAGGTGCTCCAGCAGCGTCATGCCCGTCGACAGCTGCTGCTGCTGCTGCTGCTGCTGCTGCTGCTGCTGCATCTGCTGCTGCTGTGGCGGCGGCGACGGCTGGCGGCCACCCACGCTGAAGCCGCCGACCCACATGCCGCCGCCGTCGTAGCCGCTGGCCATTAGGGTCCCCGCCGTCCCGCCGGTGCCGCCGGTCCCGGCGGTGCCGGCCGTGCCGGTGGTGGTGGCGGCGGCTGCTGCGCCAGCGGCAGCTGCCGCGCTGCCACCGGTAGTGCCGCCGCCGCCGCCGTCTTCGTTGCTGCTGGCTGCAGGCGCCGCGGAGCTGTCCAGAGCGCGGGCACGGGCGAGCGCCTCCGCCGCCGCCTCGGACTCCGCCGTCTCGGCCGTCCCATTCATGCCGCGATCTCGGCCGTTCGCCGCAGCTGCAACCCCAGACGACGAAACTGGGTTGGTCATGGCAGACGCAAAGCTCAAGCAGGACTCGGCGTCGGCCTCGCCAGCAGCAGCACCGGCTGCTGTCGGCGGCGGCGCCGCCGCCGTGACGCCTGCAGCTGCGGCCCGCGCGGGCGATGGCGGCGTGTGCCTCGTCACCTCCTCCTCCTGCCGCTGCGTCTGCACTTGTTGCTGCTGCTGTTGCGCCGCCAGCTGCGGCCCAAGGGTGGACCGGCGCCGCGGCGGCGGGTGCTGCAGCCGCCGCTGGGCCGCCGCCACGGCAGCGGCGGCGGCCGCCGCTGCGGGTGTGGCGGCGAGCGCATGCTGCGCCGAGCCTTCCGCTGAGTCACCCGCGCCACCACCCGCGCCACCACCCGCGCCACCACCCACGCCAGCACCCGTATCGCTGCCATAGTCTTCAGAGGCCGATGCGGACCCATACGAGGACGACGGCGCCGCCCAATGCGGCCCCACCCTGCTGACGTTGCGCAGGCGGCTGCCGCTGCGGACGCCGGCAGTAGCAGTAGCAGCTACAGCCAGTGAGCCGCCCGCCGCCGCCGCTACTGCGGCTAGCACCGTCGGTGTCGTCGCCGGCAAGGTGCCCGCACTGCTAGCGGACCCGGCAGTAGCAGTGGAGGCCGCGGCAGTAGCACCGGGCACTGCGGCGGCGTTGAACACGGCTGTAGCAGCCGCCGTGCCGTGGTCGGCGTATTGCATGTCGCTGCCAGCTGCCGCCCAAGCGGCAGTAGCAGTGTCGGGGTCGGGCGCATCGGCTGCTACAGCCTCAGCCGCCGCCGTGACCGGCGGAGAGCCCAGGCCGCCGCCCGACACGGACACGGCCCCATACCCGTCGCCTCCGTACCCCTCATAAGCGAGCTCGCCCCCAACCGGCGCCTGCTGCAACGCCGAAAAGCGCGACAGCGGCTGCTGCGGCGGCGGCGCCACCCCCATCATCCCGCCGCCGCCGAGGGCCACAAAGCCGCCGCCGCCGCCGCCTGCCGCAGCATACGCCTCCGCCCCGCCACTGCTGGCGGTTGTAGCGGCAGTGGCGGCTGTAGCCCTGAAGATGGCGGCCTGGTAGAACGCCGCCGTGTGGAACTGGCTGCTACTGCTGCTACTGCCGCCGGCGCCGCCATTCAAGCCGGTGAGGGAGGAGACGCGGGGCCGGCTGCCGCTGCGGCCAAACAGCTCTGCGGCGAGGCCGCTGAGCGCGCCGCCGCCGCCGCCGCCACCGTATGCGCGGGGCGCGGGTGATGTGGGCGCCTGCCCGTGCCCCTGCTGGCCGCTGGCGGTGGTGCCGCCCTGGGGGTCGAACCTGTGAGTGTGTGTGTGTGTGTGTGTGTATGCGGTGGGCGGTCCGTGTGGTGCGGCCTGGTTGTAAGAATGTAGCTCGAGCTCCCCCCAAGACAAATCAAAGCCGCAGCATCGCGGCTAGGGCCGACCCAGACCCCAACCTCCCAACCTCCCAACCTCCCAACCTCCCAACCTTCCAACCTCCCCAACCGCCCAACCACCCACCTGCAGTGCCACAGGTCCATGGGCTCCGACACGCCCTTGAGCACGTGCTGACCCAGGTACCGCGCCGCCAACGGTAACCGCCACTCCAACGGATCCTCCCAACCGCCAACCGCGCCACCACCGCCGCCGGCACCGCCGCCGCCCCAGCCGCCCCCGCCGCCAGCACCGCCGCCGCCGCCGCCGCCAAGACTGTCGGCAGTGAGCAATCGCGCCGGCGGCAGCGCCGACGATGGCGGCGTGCGGTTGGCGGTTGGGCCGCCGCCGCCGCCGCCACCACCGCCGCCACCACCTCCGCCGCCGCCGCCGTCGTTGGAGCTGACGCGTGCGCCCGCCACCGCAACTGCAGCCGCCGCCGCCCCCGCGCCGGCGGGCATCGGGTGCGGCCGGGCCCCGGGCACGTGCGCGTGGTTTTGGCGAGGCACGGGCGAGGTCACCAGCGGCGGCGGCGGCGGCGGCGGTGGCTCGGCGGACAGGCAGCAGGCGCGCCAGACGTCGCTGCTGCACCAGAGCTGCGCGAGAGGGTTCGCAGGAGCGCGTGGCGGTGGAGGGGAGGGGTTGCAGAGGAATTTAGTAGCGTAGATGGCAGGCTCGATTGGGAGGGCACAGCAACACGGCAACACGGCAGCGCAACCCGGCGCCGCTGGCTGCTCATCACCCTCTCCCTCGTCCTGCATACATCCGCCTCCTGCCCCTGCCTACTTCAGTCCCTCCTCTCCCCTCCGTCTTCGCTCTCCTCCCCCTGCCCTCACCTGCCGCCTGTCCCCTGTCTACTTAGGTTTAGCTTGGGCAGGTATTCACAATCCCTCCTCTTCATCCTCCCACCCTACGGCCCCCCCCACGCCCACCCGGCCCCACCTGCCCCGCCGGCGCCTTGGCCGCTATGCGCGCGGCGCGGTTCATGGCACGGCCGCGGTAGCTCACGCGGCCTGTGACGGCCGACACCTCCGCCTTGACCGGGCCCAGGTCCAGACCCAACTGGCAGCGTGGGTGCGTGGGTGGTGTGTGGGTGTGTGTTTGGGTGTGGGTGTGTTAGGCGTGTGTGGTAGGGGGTTGCAGGGGACGTGCAGCAGGGTAACGGAGCGCATGTAATTGTATTAGAAGACACAAGGAAACGCACATAAAACGGTGTGCAAGTCTGTGTGCAAGTCTGTGAATCGCCCACCGCCCATCGCCCCCCTGGCTTTAACCATGGGCTGGTATTCACCCCCCCAGTCCCCAATCCAACCATCTTTACAACCCCCCCCCCCCATCCCCATCCCCAAGCAACCATGCGCAAAGCCCCCGGACCACGCACCCGCAGCCGCAGTCCACGGTACAGTACGCGTGTGTGCTGCCCCGCCGCCGCCGCCGCCGCCGCCGCCCCGCTAGCACCACCGCTGCCGCCGCCGCCACCATAGCTGTACACTGACGCCGGCCCCGGCAGCATGCCGCGTGCGCTGATGCGCTCACGGGGTGTCTCTGCCGCCGCCGCCACCGCCGCCGCCGCTGCCGCCTGCGCCGCCGCCTGCGCCTCAGTAATACCACCCGAGGTTTTAGCGGCCGCGGCCGCGGCTGTAGCACCACTGCTACCAGCAGCAGCGCGCGCGACGTCACCGCTGGTGGCTGTAGCAGTGGCAGTAGCTGCACCGGAGGCCGGGACGGCGCCGCCCTCCTCCCCAATGTCGCCCTCGTCCGGAACCAGCACGAACCCATCTTCGTCCGTAGCCGCAGCGGCGCCGTCGCCGTCGCCGCCCATCCCACCAGCGGCGCCGCCGGCGGCGGCGCCCGCGCCGCCGGCCCGGCGCGCGGCCGCCGCCGCCGCATTCGCTGCCGCCAGATGCAGCAGCGGCAGCGGCGTGTTGGAACGGTGCGCCGCCGCCGGCTGTAGCAGCGGCAGCAGCGGCGGCAGCTGGGCCGACACACTGCCGCCACCGCCGCCGCCAGCCTCCGCGCCTCCCGTCGCCGCCGCCACCACCGCCGTTGAGGCTGGGAGCGTGGCGAGAGGCAACGAGGTGGTCTGCGCCTGCGACAGGCTGACGGAGCCGGAGTAACCGCCACCGCCGACCACAATGCCGGTGACCGAAGCGGGGCTTGTCGCCGCGTCGCCGTTACTGGGCGCGCCGCCGGTGGCGGCGGCGGCGGCGGCGGCGGCGGCGCCGGTTGGGGGGGCCGAACAGGTCGGCGTGGGTGGGCAGGTTGGCGAAGGTGGGGCGGCGCGGGCCGGGGCTGGCGCTGCCGTCGCCGCCGCCACCGCCACCGGCGTGCGCGGGCCGCAGCTCCGACACCAGCACCTGTTGACGCACACACACAACACATGGGCGCACACGTTTGGTCACAGCTATATGATGGGCCAGCCAGCGCCGCCGAGGTGGCCGCCGCCTTGACGCTTCAGCCGCTCCCTCTCCAGCCTCCTCCCACCCCTCCTCCCTCCCCATGCCCCCACCCACTGGGGACTGGTTGGTTTGGGTTCGCTCCGTCGGTTGCTTTGGGTTCTAGAATGAACTACGACCCCTCCCCACCCACCCACCCACCCACCCACCCACCCACCCACCCACCCACCCACCCACCCACCCACCCACCCACCCACCCACCCACCCACCCACCCACCCACCCACCCACCCACCCCACCCACCCACCCACCCACCCACCCACCCACCCACCCACCCACCCACCCACCCACCCACCCACCCACCCACCCACCCACACCCCACACCCCAGCCCCCCCCCCCCCCCGCACCCTACCCACCCCTCCCACCCCACACACCCCCTCCCCCCCGCCCGCCCGCACCTCCTCGCACAGCTCGTGCTCCAGCAGGCGGGCGCTCCAGGCCGCGCCCACCAGGCGCCCCAGCACCGCCAGACCCCAGCGCACCGCCGCCGCGGGGTCGGTGAAGGCGGTGAGGACCAGCCCGTCCGCCAGCTCAACCAGGTAGCCCTTTAGGATGGGGTGACGGAGGGATTGATCAGGATTAAGGAGTGGGTGGTAAGGTGGGTTAGGTTGCCCCCATTACCGCCACTGCACTGGCCTAGCCGGTGCGCCTGCGCCTCCACGCCTGCTGTCCACGCTGCTACACTCCCATGTACCACCATTGCACCCCCTCCCCTTCCCCCCCCCCCCCCCACCCATACACCCCACCCGCACCCATACTTCGGCGCTTCACATCATTTGCAGATGTCCGTCACATCAACGGCTGTCCCCCTTCCACCCCCTTCCACCCCCCCTCACCCCGAACAGGGCTAGCTGGCGTGTGGCCACCGACTGCAGCAGCGCCAGCGCCGCCTTGGCCTCCACCTGCAGGGCGGGGGTGTGGGCGCGTGGGTGCGGGCGTGCGTGTGCGTGTTAGAAAATATACAGGCAACAGACATACACACACGACACACGCCCCCACCCCGCCCCCCACTCACGATGTCCACGCCCCCACCCCACCCCCCCCACCCCCGCCCCCGCCCCGCCCCGCCCCACCCCGCCCCGCCCCGCCCCTACCCCTCACCCGCCCCGCCCTCACTCACGATGTCCCAGGCCAACAGCGTGCTGATGCCCACCACATTGACGAACACGATGGTGGCGTCGCCCAGAGGCTGGGATGGGGGAGTGGGTGGGGAGGTCAGGGTTGTAGTCGCGGCCGAGGTGGGTTGCAAAGATGGTACATAGCAGGTGTAGCAGGGGTGGGGACGATGCAGGGGTGGTTCATCCATTGGGGTGGTGGGATTAGGTGCGGGGTGGTTCATCCCAGAACCCAAAGCAACCAGTCCCGCCGTCCGTGGGAAGGAGGCCGGATCACCCACCGCGCGTGTGTTCAGCACACAGCCACACTTGCTCAACCCGCAACACCACATCCACACCCACCCACCCACCCGCACACCCTCGCACACACACATGCAGACACACACACACACACCCGCACACGCCCGCCCGCACACACCGCACCCACCGCCTCCATGACGCCGCCCTGCGTCTGCAGCGCGCCGCGCGGCCGCCGGTGCGCCGCCAGCGCCGGGCCCAGCGCCTGGGCCAGCGGCTGCGATTGTGCGTGCGTGTGCGTGGGGAGCGGGGAGAGGGGGGTTGCAAGGAGGGTTGGAAGTTGGAGGCGGTACAGCATGGGGGCCGGGGAGGGGGTTTGCAAAGATGGCACAAAGAAGCGTAGCAGGAGAGAGTTCACCGCATGACGAACAATCGAAATGGCGCGGCGAGGGGAAGTCGCCGGGCGTAAGGCCGAAACGTGCCGTGGGCGGCTCAGCAGCGCAGCCCGCAGTCCAGGTGCGGACGACGGCAACCACGGACGCGCCCGTCCGACCGCCCGTCCCAAATCCCAAACACGCACCCAACGCCCATGCGCCCACACGCACACACACGCCGACACGCACCCCCCCCCCCGGCACACCCACCATGTACAGGTCCAGGGGGGTGGGGATGCGGCCGGGCCGCATCAGCCGGTACTCGCCTGGAGGCAGCGGGGTGGCACAGGGGGGAGGAGGGAGGTGGTTAGATGGTGAGAAAAGGCGGGGAGGGGCGTGTGCCAGGAGGGGCGTGTGCCAGGAGGGGCGGATGGCTTCTGTACGGCACACACACAAATCCACACGCGGCTCCCAAACCCACCACCACTACCGTCGTATCGGCTCGCTCACGCACATACACATATGCCCAGCCAACCTCGGATGGATTCTGTAGTGCTGCGACTGCTTTGCACGTGGCGCACACACAAATGCACACGCGGCTCCCAAACCCACCACCACTACCATCGTGCCAGCCATCCCACATCAACACACACAGACGGTATACACATCCCCACGCACACAGCCGCACACTCACCAACGTTGAGCACCGTGGCCGCGGCGTCGCCCCGCGACACGTCCGCCGCCCACCCGCCCAGCTGCTTGTAGCAGCCGCCGCTGAGCAGCACGCGCGCCGCCGTGCCGCCCGCCGCCAGCGCCGCCGCGTGCGCGATGGCCAGGCTGGGGCCGGTGTAGGCCACACGGCAGTTGGCGGCGGTTACGACACCGGGAGCGGCGGCGGTTGTAACGGTTGCGGCGGTTCGGGAGGCGGCGCGGCCGCGGCCGTCGGCGCCGTGCTTGGCGGCGGCGGACTGGGCGGCTGTAGCAGGGGCTGTGGCGGAGGCTGCAGCAGAGGCTGTAGCGGAGGCTGTGGCGGAGGCTGTAGCGGGCGCCACGGGCACCAGGAGCACGTGGCGCATGGAGAGGCCGGAGGAGAGGCCCATGCACACGCGCAGGCCCCTGCACGCGTGGAGGCACACCAGCCGTACAAAGTAGGAGGGCGGGTTGTGAGTGCCAGCCTGGAAGCTAAACCAATCCAAGGTAAACCGATCCCGGGGGAGGTAAGGGGCGGAGGGACGGCCCGCAGCGGCACACAGCGGCTGCATTGTTTATGCAACGGCGCCAACGGCAGTGAAGAGCCGCCTCGCCCACCCGAACCCCGTCCTCTTCATAAGCGTTGTGACCACCGGCCCAATCCCCCCCCTACGCCTTCACGTCTGAACTAATGATGAATGCACCCCCCCCTAGTTTCGCTTGGGTTTAGATTGGGCTGGTGTTTACAACCCCCCCCCCCCCCCTCCCCCCCGCCATTCGCTCACCTCTGAATGAGCACGCCCACCTCCTCCAGCTCCTCCGCCAGCGCCGCCTCCTCCGCCGCCCGCGCCCGCCGCTCGCCCTCGTTGAGCCCCCAGCCCGCCGGCCCGCCCCACGCCTCCTCCTCCTCCTCCTCCGCGGTGGAGTACCCGCCTGACACCGAGCCCCGGCGGCCGCGGCCACCCGATGACAGCGGAGACCCCGCCGCCGGCCCGGCGCCGCCGCGGCCACCGGCTGCGCCGCCGCCACCGCCGCCAAACATCAGCGACCCGACGAATAGAACCGCCAAGCCAGAGCAGCCAGCGCCAGAGAGCCACGAACACGCCGCTCGACCTCCCGTCGTCAGCGCCAGCTTGACGGCTGCGGCCAGAGCCCTCGCGGCCGGAGCCACTGCGCCTCGCCGCCGCCGCCACGCCGCCGCCGCCGCCCGCCGCGCCGGCGTACTCCCGACTCCGCCGCGGCCGCCCGCTTTCGCTGCGTGTCCGCCCGGAGACGCTCCGCCGCGCGGCGGCACGGCGGCTGGCGCCGCCGCCACCGCCGCCGTCGCCGTCGTCGCAGGGCTCGAAGGTGGCGGTGGCGGCGCCGGACAGGACGACGACCTCGCTGGCGACGCTGGTGGCGGTGCTGGCGATGGGCGAGACGCGGCCCATGGCGGCGGCGGCGGCGGCGGCCTGCTGCTCGTCCTCCTCCGCCGTGCGCGAGCGGAAAAAGCCCCTGGGGACGGTGCATGCAGGGCAGGGCAGGGCAGGGCAGTGCGAGACAGGCGCAGTCGCATACGACACACACAACCAAGCAAGGACGCGGTGACACGTATGGTACATACGGATCGACAAAGTGCTGGTGCTTTCTATTTTCTGGTGCTGGTGCTTCCTGAGAGCACAACGAAGCCCTTTCCGGGCGCAACGCGCTGCAACAGACTCCTTCCTGAACCAGCTATGGGCCCCGTGCACACCAACCGCACAGATCCCCGAACGAGCTAAAGCCCATGCCCTGTACTAGCCCACACGCCCAGCAGCCACCCACCTCAACGACGCCGCCAGCGCGCGCGAAAGCGACGGCGCGTGCCCCAACGGCATCGCGCGCGCAAAGGGGCTGGGAGGCAGCTGGCTACTCGAAGGCACCCGCGCCGCCGCCACCGTCGCCAGCGCCGCGCCGCCGCTGTCGCCCGCGGCCGCGGCGCTCGGCGTGGCCGTGGTCGCCGCAGCCGCCGCGGCTGCGGCGGCGGCAGCCGAGGCGGCGCGCACGCCCGCCGCGCGGCGCATGCTGCCCGGCGCGCCGGCGAGGCCCGGCGGCGGCGCTGCCGCCGCCGCGCCCGCCGACGTCGCGGCGGAGGCGGCGCCGCCGCCGGCAGTGAATGAAGCTTTGCGCAGCGAGGGCGACTTGGCGAAGGCGGCGGCGAGGGCGCCCTGGAGCCCGCCCGCGCGCGCGGAGGGGCTCTCCTGCAGCCGCTTCCGAGACAGCGAGGACAGCCCCAGACCCACGGCACCGTGGCGCGCGGTCGCGGAGGCGATGCGAATGGGCCGCCCGTCCTCCGGGCCGCTGCCGCCGCTGCCGTAGCCGTCCGAAGCGCTGGCGTTACCGGCGGCGGACGCGGCAGCGGAGTTGGCGGCGGCGGCCGCCGAGGCGCGGCCGGGCGCGCCGGCCGACGCGGCCGCCTTGCTGCCGCCGCTGCCGCGGCCGCCGCTGCTTCGGCCGCTGGTGCGCGGCGTGCCGCCGCCGCCGCCTCCGGCGGCGGCGGGCCCGTGGCTGCTGCCGCTGCCGCGGGTGCCCAAGGTGGGGCTGGCCTGGCGGTGCCGCTGGGACGCCGCCCTCTGGAGCACCAGCCGCGTGAACGACTGGCCGCGCAGGTGGACAGCACCACCGGCCGCCGCCGCCGCCACAGCCGGCGGCCGCATGGGGGCAGCCGGGGCGGCGCCCGCCGCCGCCGCTGCCGCCGCCGCCGCCGCCGACAGCACCACGGCGCCAACGTTACTGGGAATGGTACCAATGGAATGGCGGCGGCGGTTGGCGCTCTGCCGCGGGCTGATGCCTGCAAGACCGGCGCCGGGGCCGCTGTGGCGCGACGCCAGCACCACGGTTGGGTTGGCGGCGGCGGCGCCGCCGCCGCCAGGCCCGCCAGCCGCCGCCGCCGCCGCCGCCATCGCTGCTGCGGCGACTGCAGCGGCGGCGGCGGCGGTTGTGACGGTTCCGTCGTACGTTGTCGCCACCAGCTCCTCAGACGCCATGCTGGCGCCGCCGTCACTGTCATCAGGGTCCGCGGCGGCGGCGCCGCCGCCGCCGGCGGCGCCGCCGCTCCCGCCGCTCCCCGCCATCTCCAGATGCACCGCCGCCGGGTCCGCCGCCGCCGCTGCTGCAGCGGCGGTGGCGCCGCTCGGCGCCGTGGAAATGATGGTCGCCGCGCGCGTCAGCGTCGCGGCCGCGGTGGCGGCGGCGCTGGCGGCGGCGGCGCGCGACGCGGCGGCGGCGGCGCTGGCCGCCAGCGCAGTGAAGGAGCGCCAGGCGCCGTCGCCGGCGCCGTACGGCGCCACGGAGCCGCGCCGTACGTACGACAGGATCTGGCCGCGCAGGTTGATCACCTTGTACGCCGCCCTGTAGTACTGCGCCATCCGTACGACCTGCGGCGGCGGCGCGTCGATGTCGCCCAGCCCGACCAGGCTGGCGGGCAGCGTGCCGCCGGCGGCGGCGCCGGCGCCGGCGGCTTGCCGCAGCAGCGAAAGCGGCGGCGGCGGCGCCGGCACGGCCCACGGCGTAGGCGGTGCGGCGCCGTCGGGGGCGCCACTGGGCCGGTGCGGCGCCAGCCGCCAGGAGCCGGCGGCGGGCAAGCCGGAAGGCGGCGGCGCCGCCGCCGCCGCTGACGCGGACGGCGCGGCCGTCGCCGTCACCGACGGCGGCGGCGGCGCGCGCGTGCGCACGGGCGACGGGGACGAGGCGGGCAGCGGGGACCCGGCCGCCGCCGGCGACGCCCGACCCAACGACGGCATGGCCGGCAGGGGCACGCCACCGCCGCCGCCGCCCACCGCCTCAACGGCCGCCGAGCTCAGCACCTCGCTGCTGCCCGCCTCGCCGCCGCTGCCCTCGATCCATTCCTGGGGGCAGGAGCGCCAGCGCGCCGCCGCCGCCGCCATCGCCGGCTGCGGCGGCAGCGCCCGCGGCGACGCCGACGGCGGGCCGTCAATGCAGACCGTGCTGAGCGGGTTGGCCGACGGCGGGCCGCTGGAAGTGTCGTGGCCACTGCCGTGGCCCGCCGCCGCCGCCGCCGCCAGCGCCGCCGCCGCCGGCGACGCGGCGGCGGCGCCGTAGCTGATCTCGTGCGCGTGCGCCGACGACGACTCGCCCGGCGACGGCACCCAGCCCGTCGAGGCCAGCCGCCGCGGCAGCCGCCGCAGGCTGCCCGGCCGGATCCCGGCGCTGCCCGCGGACGTGTACAGGCTTACCGCGCTGCCGCCGGCGGATGCGGCGGCGCCGCCGCCGCCGCCACCGCCGCCGCCACCGCTGCCGCCGCCGCCCGGCACGCTGGTGCCATTCGCGCCGCCGATCACGGCGCCCGACAAGGGTGATGGCAGCCCGCCGCCGCCGCCGCCGGCGGCGGCCGCCGCGTTGGCGTTCCGTATGGACACGGTGCGGAAGCGGCCGCCGCCACCGCCGGCACCGGACCTGCCGCCCGTGAAGGAGGCGTTTAGCGACATGCCCGTAGACACCAGCGCGTTGGTTCCCTCCAGCGGGTCGGGCATGTCTTCGAGCCAGGAGCCGCGCGTGTAGGCGCGTGACGAAGGCCGCGCAAACGCCGAGCTGGCGGCGGCCGCCGCCGCCGCCGCCGCCGGGTGCATCGCGCGCCCCGACGGCGACGGCGCCGCCGCCGCCGCCGGCATGAGTAAGGACATGGAAGGCGAGTGGCCCGGCGGCAGCCGCCGCCGCGCCGCCACCACCGCGGATGCCGGGCCGCTGCTGTTGGTGCCGGTGCCGGTGCCGGCGCCGCCGCCAGTGCCGCCGCCGGTGCTGACGATGCCACTGAGCGCGCCCACGTTTGGGCTGGCGGGGCCGCCGGGGCTCAGCCCGCCGCCGCCACGGCCGCCGCCGCCGCCGTCGCCGCCGCCGCCGCCGCTGGTGCTAGGTATGCCAGGGCTGGGGAGCCCGTTCACCAGCGCGGCGGCGGCCCGCCGACGCCACATTGGCGCTGCGGGTGACGTGCGGCGACGGCAGCGGCCCGCTGCCTGGCAGCTGCAGCGGCGGCGGCGGCGGCGGCTTGGGGCTGAGCGCCGGCGGCGGCGGGCTGGTGCTGGCGCTAGCGCTGGCGCCGCCGCCGACAGACCACGCTGCCGCCGCCGTCCCAGCCGCCGCCGCGGCGCCGTCGCCGGACCCGACCAGCAGCCGGCCCAGGACCGACGCGGCCTGGTGACGCGGCCGGTACTGCTGCGGCGGCCGCTGCAGCGACGCGGGCCCGCTGCCCGCCCGCCGTACATCGGCATCGCCGCCGCCACCGCCGCCGCTGCCGCACTCGACGCAGTCAGCGCCGCCACAGTCAACGCCGCCGCCGCCGCCGCCACCACCGCCGCTGCTGCGGCCGTCGGCCGCCGCCGCTTCCACCGCGCCCTGCAGCATCGCCTGCAGCAGCTGCGGCGGCGTGGCGAAGGGGCTGCCGGTGTCGGCATGTGGGAGGGACGAGCGCTCCTCTGCCGCCGCCGCCGCCGCCGCCGGTGACGGCATCGATCGTGGCATGCCACGCGCTGCGGTGGCCAGGGCCGCCGCCTGCGCCGCTTCCGGGCCCGCGCCCGCACCCAGGCCCTGCTGCTGCTGCTGCTGCTGCTGCAAGGTGTGAGGCGGCTGCGAGGTGTGCTGCGGCTGGGTGGCGGCGGCGGCGGCGGCGGCGGCTGGCGTGGCGGGCGCGGCCGCCGGGGGCATGGTGTTGTTGGATCGGGAGGAGTTGTGCTCGGAGTCGCCCAGTCCCTCGGGGATGTGGTCGAGCCCCGGGTCCTGCAGGGCGCCGTACACGCCGCCGCCGTACGCAGCGGCGCCGTACGCGGCGGCGGCGGCGCCACGCGGCGAGCCGGCCAGCGCGGCGAAGGAAGCGCCGGCGCTGAAGCTCGGGAGCTGCGGGGGCAGTGCGCGGCATGTGGTACCGGTGTATTATTGGGAAGCATTGTGATGACGAACAGGATCCAAACAACTGTCACCCCATCCCCAAAACAGGTGGTGTGTGCCACGTGCCGCGTACCGTGAGCTGCTCTGTGGCGGAGCTGGTACAGGACGCCGTGTCCGCCACGTCGTACCCGGGCGTGCCGCCGCCGCCGCCGCCGGCGCCGCGGAAGAGCTGCAGCACGCGGCGGCGCGCCATCAGGCTGCGCGCGATGGCGCTGGTGCCTGGCGTTTGGGGGTGGGGGTGGTGTGGGGCTTGGTGGCGGCGGGATACAGGTGGGCGTGGGTTGTGGGGTTGCAAGGTAATTGAAGGTGTGGGGTCTGGTCACAAGGAGGGTAAGAGAGGTGTGGCTCGGTGGGGGGTTTGTGAGCACCAGCCCAAGCTCAACCGGGGAGGTGTCACGCCGATTGAATCGCATCCACCACCACCACCGCCAGACCCATGACCCCGTACCTCTGGCCAGCCGCCCGCGCGCCAGCGCCGTCGGCGTCCCATCGCCGTCGGGTGCGGCCGCCGCATCCCCGTACTCCCCGCCGGCCTCGCCGCCGCCGGCTGCGCCCGCGCCCGCGCCCGCGCCTGGCCCCAGCCCCTCCTCCAGCACAGCCGCCGCCGCCGCCGCCGCGCTGGGCCGAGGCAGCGACGCCTGCAACGACAGCCGCCCCTGCAGCACCACCGCTGCCGCCGCCGCGCTTGCGTCGGCGCCGCCGGCGGCGCCGTCGGCCTCGGCGCCCGCCAACGCGCCGCCGCCGCCGGACGCCTGCAACAGAAACGGCCCGTCGTCGACGCCGTTGGCCGCCCACACGCCGCCGTCGCCGCCGCCGTCGCCGCACGCCACGTCACCGTCGCCGCCACCGCCGTCCTCATAGCCCTGCTCGCCGCCGCCGCCGCCGCCGTAGAAATCTGCGCCGCCGTCGGCGCCGTCGTCGGAGCCATGCAGCGCCGCCACCTGCGTGTGTGTTGCGGCGGCATCATTGAGGATTGTGGCATTGTGGCATGCGGCGGGCAAGCAGGACCGGTGGGCGGCAGATGCGGCGGTTGGGGTGGTTGGAGTGGTTGGGGTGGCCGTACCGCACAGCCCCTTCACGAAACCCCAACGCCACCCGACCCGCCGCAGCCGCACAGCCTCGTGCACAAACAGCGCACACCGCCGCACACACACCCAGCCCCACCGCCACTCACAGCCACTCACAGCAACACACACACACACACACACACACACACACACACACACACACACACACACACACACACACACACACACGCCCGCATCACTCACCGGCACGGCGTACAGCGCCGCGCACTTGCGGTGCTCCAGCAGCCGGCGCGGCCAGTCCGCGCGCAGCAGCGCCGCCTGCGCCGCCATCGCAAACGACAGCGCGTCGCGCGGCGTGCGGAACGCGCACACCATCACCCAGCCCTCCGCCGCGGCGGCAGCGGCGGCGCCGCCGCCGCTGGAGGTGGCGCCGCCGCCAGCCAGGGCCAGCGCGGAGTCCGGGGTGAGTGGCTGCGTGGTGGCGACGCCGGCGCGCGGCGCGGTGGCGGGCGAGGGCGCGGCCAGGGCCTGCAGGTGGCCGTGGGAGGCCAGGAAGGAGCGGCCGAGCTGCAGAAGGGAGGGACCGGAGGCGTCCGGGCCCAGCGAGGGCGACTGCGGCAGCGTTGCGGCAGTGGCCAGCGCGAGCGAGGGGCCCATGTCCGATGACGTGAGCCCGGCGGTGGACAGGTGGCCCCCGGCGGTTGGTGCGCCGCCGTCACCAGCGGCGGCAGCAGCGGCGGCGGTTGGCTCGCCGGCGACCACCGCCACGCCCTCGTAGCCGTTGTACTGCCGCAGCAGGCGCCGCATGAGGGACAGGTACAGCTCCAACGACCTGTCGTACGGCAGTGCGTCCTGTACGTTAGTGACCACCATCGCCGCCAGTACGGCACGGGGCCTTCGCATGCCGCAAAGTGCGACGGCGCATGCACGGGAGCTGCCAGACAGACGCTACCCGCACCCTGCACTGCACTGCCACTGGTGCATTTGCCTGTCCCGTGCCTAGTTGGTTCGGGCTAGCTTGGGCGGGTATTCTACCCCTCCCCGCCCCAGCCCCCCGCCCCGAGCCGCAGCCCCCCCCCCCCGCCCGCACCTCTTGACCAGCGGCGGCGGCAGGTCCTCTAGCAGGCCGGGCAGGTCGGGCAGCGCCGCCACCAGCAGCGTTGTCTCGGGGCCGGGCTTGGGCGGCCGCACCGCTAACCTGCCGGCGCGCCGCACGGTCACGTACACCGTGCCCGCCACCACCAGCACCAGCGCCGCCGCCACCGCCGCCGCCGCGCCCACGATGCCGCCCACGGCCGCCTTGGACAGCGACCCAGGGGCCGGCGCCGCCGCGGCGGCGCCCGCCGGCGGCGGCGGCGCGGCGCCGCCGCCCAGCTGCGCCGGAGGCGGCGGCGGCGACGCGGAGGAGTAGCCCAGCGCGGTGCGGTAGGCGGCCTGCACTCGGGCCGGGTCGCCGCTGGTGTTGAGGACAGCGGCGAAGCGCTGCGCCAGGCTCTCCTGTTGGGGGCGGAGGCGAAAATAGGAGGAGAGATAAGGACGTGGGGTTCACAATCATGATTCAAGATAATGAAGTCACCACTAGCACCCTCGCTCATCCCCGCTCCGCCCTCCCCCTCCCCCTCCCCCTCCCCCCCCCCAGCCGCCCTCTCCCCCTCCCACCCTTCCCCCGCACCTGTACCTCCTCCAGCGGCACGGAGGTGTTGCGGATGAGTGTGTACACCGTGTCCGTCAGAATGGACCTGTGGGCGCGTGCGTGTGTGTGAGCGTGTGTTTGTGTTAGAGAGCACACGGATGGACCTGCGTGTGTGTGTGAGCGTGTGTGAGCGTGTGTTTGTGTTCGTGTCAGAGAGCACACGGATGGACCTGTGGGCGCGCGTGCGCGCGTGCGTGTGTGTGTGAGCGTGTGTTTGTGTTAAGAGAGCGAAAGGAAAACCTGTGCGCGTGGGTGTGTTTGCGTGTGTGTATTTGTGCGGTGAGGAGGAGTTTGCTCGTTGCGCCTAATCCGCTGCAGCAGCAGCTTGATCGAAATAGCAGGGCCTGGACGGGCGCGGACACGGGCGCGGGTGAGGGCCGGCCCCACGACCTCCCACCACCACCCTGCAAACACCACACACCCACACCCACACCCACACCCACACCCACACCCACACCCACACCCACACCCACACCCACACCCACACCCACACCCACACCCACACCCACACCCACACCCACACCCACACCCACACCCACACCCACACCCACACCCACACCCACACCCACACCCACACACCCCACACTCCCCCGCCCCCCGCCCACCCACCTGTACATGAAGGAGTTGGTGATGCGAATGTCCAGCGCTATGTTGGGGCTGGCGATGGAGGCGCGCCAGGCCGCCAGGAAGGAGGCCGTGTCGCCGCCGTTGTAGCCGCGGTCGGTCCAGCTGGAGGGGGGGGGGGGGTGCAAAGATGGTATATAGAAGCGTAGTGGCGTAGACAGCAGGCGTGGAGGCGTTCGTACCGATGACCGATGGTGCGTCCGCTTGTCCAGCGCCAGAGCCCGCCGCGGCGTCCCCGTTGGTGCTGGCTAGATCTAAAGCTAGTTTGTGTGAACGCAATGTGAAAGTAGTAGGCGCGTTTGCGCGTAGAAAGCTGCTCGAAAGAACTTTGTTGTTGTTATCGTGTCCGAACGTCTCGTGCTTGTGCCGCGAACGTTTGAGGCTGCACGCCTTTCCTATACCCGACTCACCTACGCGCACAGGCGCGCAGACGCCACGCAGGGACCGGCCGCACATGCAAAGAAGCAGGCGCGACTAGGCGTGGCGCGCAAAGGAACATAGACCCCAGACAACACCCCATGCGAAGTGCTCCTAATAGTATGGCTAATAAAGCAGGTTAAAGGCGGGCCGGACGCGGTCGCAGGGTAACATGGGCACGGCGACGCATGGGCACACAGATGCAGAGGGGAGCAGGTGGGGGTGTATGTGAGGGGGAGGGGTGGAGGGGTTGGGGTGGGGGCGAGAGGGGGTGGTTGTGGGTGGGCGGGAGGAGGAGGCGGGGGAGAGGGTCATAGGCGGGGGCTTGCGTACGCCGGCTCACAACCTAGACCAAACCCAAACCCGAACTCTAGACCCACAAACCCAAACCCAATGCACACGCAAGTGCATATCCACACCGCGCTCAGGGTAGGGAGAGCCTGCCTGCCTGCCTGCCTGCCTGCCTGCCACCGCCTCACCGCTTGAGGTTGTCGATGTGCTGCAGGCGGAAGGGCCCCACAGGCGACGCGGGGTCCAGCAAGAACTGCGGGGGCAGGGCATGTGTGTGTTGGGGGAGTGGAGCACCGGGAATAACACATAGCCACGTCGCACTTGCATAGCCGCGCCTGTAATTGCACATAGCTTCACCGCCCACCCACCCATCCACCCACCTGTACCGCTTTTCCAAACATCCTTGCAACCCATCCACCCGCCCAGACACCGCCCCAGACACGCACCCAGCTCCACTCCTCCACTCCTCTCCCTCCCTCGCTCCCTATCCCCCCTGTGTAGTCTAGCTTGGTTGTATAGCTGGGGCTGGTATCCACAATTACCCTCCCTCCCCTCCCTCGCCCTCCCTCCCTCACCTCCCTCACCTCCCTCCCCCCCCACCCAACCCTCCCCCCCCCCGCTTCCCCACCTCCCAGCTCATGTCCCCCCCCCCACCTCCCAGCTCATGTCCACCCCCTCCCGTCGTGTGTTTTGCATTTGCATGTTTGCGTGTATGTTTCTGCTGTGCGCGAGCCGAGCCTGGGTGGCATTTCGTCGACGGCGCGCCGACCTCGCCCGTCTACGCTCTTCGACCCGAAACGCAAGAGTATACCGTTACCCTGTATTCTCGCAAGCTGCACCTGCCTGTCCCTTGTCTAGTTTCGCTTGGGTTTAGATTGGGCTGGTGTTTACAACCCCCCCCCCCCCCACCTCCCAGCTCATGTCCACCCCACCCCCCACCTCCCAGCTCATGTCCACACACACACACACACACACACCTCCCAGCTCATGTCCACGGACGCCAGCGCCGCGAAGAAGCGGTAGGCGGCCTGCACCACCCCCGGGTCGCCGCCGGGCGCCTGGCGCGCGCTGCCCGCGAAGCCGCCGAAGCCAAAGTGCGGCGCGCGGTTGACCAGCAGCGTCTGCGGGTGCGTGTGAAAGTGTGTGTGTTGGGGGGGGGGGGCGGGGGTAGCCGTGCATGTGACGGTTTTTTGTAAATAGGTGGACTGCCGAGGGGGGGAGGTGAGTGGAAGTAAATAATCATGAATGTAACCCCACCCCCATCCCAGCCCGCCACGTGCCTGCCCCGTGAACTGGTCCCGCTCCAGGGTGGCAAAGGGGCAGGTGGCGTTGGTGCAGGGCCGCAGTTCGCCACTGGCGCGGTCCAGAACCACGCCGCTGCCGGGCAGCTGCGCCACACCTGTGGTTGGAGGGGGGGCGGTTACAAGCATGCTCATGTAAGAAGTGAAGGCGTGGGGCGGGGTCGGGCGCGGCAGGAGGGACACGCACTCAGTCCACCATCGTCTGCTCCACCCCGCCGCCGGCCACCCATCTGCGGCATGCGCACTGCCACCCCTCCCCCCCCTCCACGCTCACCCAGACGGCCCTGCAGCTGCGGCACCAGCAGCTCGGTGACCTTGAACTGCTCCGCCCACTTGACCGTGAAGACGCAGGCGCCGGTGAGGAAGGGCATGTGCACCAGGTTGCAGGAGGGGCCGGGGTAGGCCACCGACTGGGGGGGGGGGGTTGAAGGCGGAGCGGGGAGGGTTGGGGAGGGTGGGGAGGGATTGCAAAGATGGTGTAGCAGTACGGCACTCACACGCACATGCCCACACGCACGCATGCACCCACACGCACACGCCACCAACCACACGCCCCCCCTCCACACACACACAGATGAACGAGACTGAAGACCGCCAACAAGAACACGAGTATGCCGCTCTCCTCCGCACATGGGTTTTGGGTTGGCAATGGTTGATTTGGGATTGGAAAAAAAACTACCACACACACACACACACACCGCACACGCGGCCCCACCACGCACCTGCAGCTGCCGCAGCAGCCCCATGGCCCTCATCATGGCGCTGCTGTTGAGCAGATTGGACATGGACTCGGGGTCGTACAGCCAGCCCTGGTCCGTGCCCTGAGGAGAGCGCGAGTGCGCGCACGTGTGTGCAACAGGCAGGAGCACACGCGCTTGAGTTTGAGATTGAGATTGAGGTCGCGGCCGCGTTGCACAGCGCAGCAAGGCATCGCATTGCACCGCATTGCGTGCGATGGTAGTCGCCGGATCCCAACGCCGAGTCCCACCACCCACCATGGCCTGGATCATGGGCGCCACGATCTGCACCATCACCACCGGCGCCTCCAGGCAGTCATCGATTTGCCTGTGAGCGGGTGAGGGCGTGCGTGCGCGTGATTGAACATGTGTGTTCGTGTTCGTAAGAGCGGGTGTGTGTACCACCGCACAAGAGCGGGTGCAATCACGTGTAAGGCGGCGTGTGCAAGACTGTGTTATATTCCTGCCACGCACCAGCAGATGGAGCGGTCCTTGACGCCGTCGGCATTGAAGTCCGAGCCGTTGAGCGCCGCCGCCATCATCGCCAGCTCGTCCCACGTGGACGGCGGCGCCAGGCCCGCCGCCGCCAGCACGTCCTTGCGGTAGTACAGCACCGACACCTGCGTACGTGCGTGCGTGTAAGTGTGTGTACGGCACGTCAACACAGTGTGCGTGTGTGTGTACGGCGTACGGCACACGGCAGCACGGCCAGCGGCGCGGCCCCCCCCCCCAAATACGACCTCGCGGCCTTGCAAAACCCCTCACCACCACCACCAAACTTAACCCACAAACCCTGCCCACCTGGCCCGTGAACGGCACGCCCACCAAGTGCCCATCGTAGATGGTGGCGATCTGTGTTTGAAGTGGGGGCGTGCGTTGGTTGATGCGTGAGTAGCGTGTGTAAGTGCGGCACGACGCGGAGGTGTGTGTGTTGGTGTGGCGTGGCTTTTGGCCAGGGTCAAGGACAACGTGTGCAGTCTCCTCACCCTCCCCCACCGCCGCCAACACCAACACCACCCCAACCGCCACCACCCCAACCACGCCCCCCCCCCACACACACGCACACACGCGGCGGCCCCCCACCTGGCGCACGTAGGGCATGACGTCGCTCCACTGCAGCGCCGCGTCCTCCACCACAAAGCCCTCCAGCGGCGCCAGCGCGTCCAGCGGCGCCAGGTCCACCACCTGCGGGGGGTCGTGGCGTGGGGGTTCCATGCATGAATAATCAAGACGAGATGATGTTGACAGGGGGGGCGGGGGGCGTGCGTGTGAGCGTGTGGGTGTGGGTTTGCGTGTTGGCGGGGGTTTGGTGGAGGCCGGCGCAACGGGCCCGGATGGTGGGCTTGAGACTGGGTGGGAATGGCACCTCGGAGCCCGACAGCGTTAAAACATGACGCCATCCTTGCACCCCACCCACCCTCCTCTCCCTGCCCCGCCCCCTCGGCCGCCCAGATGCCCAACGCCCAACGCCCAAATGCCCAACGCCCAACGCCCCTGCCGCCCAACGCCCCTGCCGCCCATCCCGCCGCCCCCTGCTCACCGCGGAGGGGTCGATCACGAAGCCGTCCAGCCGCTGGCCCTCGGGTCGGCCGCTGGTCAGGTCGCCCAGCACCGTGCTGGCCAGCTGTGTGGGGGCGTGTGTGAGGGGTGGGCGTGGGCGTGTGAGGGGTGGGAGGAGTGGGGGGGAAGGGGGAGTGGGGGGAGTGGGCGGAGTGGGGGGTGGTTGTAAACACCAGCCCAATCTGGTGGTGGGTGGGGCGGGTTGTACGGATGGTAGGGGGAGTGGGCGGCTGGAGAGGGAAAGGGGAATAAAGTGCAGTGGAGGTGGGGCCCATGGGGCAGGCCGCCCCCTCCCCCCGGGCTCCGTTGAGTTAGGTACCGGTGCGTCCACGCCCCATGCCACGCCCGCGACGGCCGTCGCATACCCCCGGCCCCACGCCCCCACCCCCGGCCCCACGCCCCCACCCCCGGTCCAACGCCCCCACCCCCGGCCCCACGCCCCACGCAACCCGCCCTCGCCCACCCCCGAGCCCCCGCCCCCACGCAACCCGCCACGCCCCTAGCCTCGCACCCCACCCCATCCCCTGTGCATTCGTGTGCCCATGCATCGCCGTGCCCTTCGTACCCTGCGACCGCGTCCGGCCAGCCCTTAACCTGCTTTATTAGCCATACTATTAGGAGCACTATGCATGGGGTGTTGTATGGGGTCTCTGTTCCTATGCGCGCCACGCCTAACCGCGCCTGCTTCCTCGCATTGCTTTGCATGTGCGGCCGGTCCCTGCGTGGCGTCTGCGCGCCTGTGCGCGTAGGTGAGTCCTCCCGGGTTTAGGAAAGGCGTGCAGCCTCAAACGTTCGCGGCACAAGCACGAGACTTTCGGACACACAACAAACAACAAAGACTGCTGCCTACGCGCACACGCGCCTACTACTTTCTCACTGCGTTTTATACCAAGTAGATTTAGATATAGCCAACACCAAGAGGGACACCGCGGCGGGCTCTGGCGCCGGACAAGAGGAAGCACCGACGGTCATCGGTACGGACGCCTCCACGCCTGCTGTCTACGCCACTACACTTCTTTGTACCATCTTTGCAACCCCCCACCCGCCCCCCACTTTGGGTTCTGGAATGAACTACTCCCCCCACCCACCCACCCACCCGCCCTTCAGGCCCACATCCTCACGTCGGGTATGTCCACGCTGCTGAGGTTGACGGTGAACCCGGTCTGCGCCGCCAGCAGCGCGCCCAGCAGCTCCGCGCCGCGGCCGCGCGCCTGCTCCATGACCAGGATGTTGATGGGCTGGGGGGGCGTGGGGAGAGGGGGAGGGTTCCGTGCATGATTAATTAAGACGAGAAGATGAGGGAGGAGGGAGGGGCGGGAAAGGGGAGGAAAGGAGGGGAGAGCGTGGGGTGGTGAGGGGAGCGCGGGCGAGGGCGAGGGCTTAGCTTGGGCTGGCGTTTACGCCCCAACCCCGGAATTGGAGTGAACCACCCGCCGCAACCATCACGCGGCCCAGCGGAGCGCCTGCGCTGCGCCTGCGCTGCGCCTGCGCTGCGCCTGCGCTGCGCCTGCGCTGCGCCGCGCCCGCAGCCGCGCTGTGGGCCCCCCGCGCGTGCTTGAGCGCCCACCAGCCCCCATCTTCGTATTGGGCGCTGCACCACCCCCACCGCCCCGTTATAGATTGGGCTGGTATTCACCACCCCCTTAGCTTGAGCTGGCATCGCTTGCACGGGCCTAGGGCCCTGGACGAGGAAGGCTGGGAGAAGAGCCGCGACCGACCAACCGCCCATCCCCACCCGGTTTCAATGCCACGTCCTGCAGACGCAGCCTCCTCCGGCCGCCGGCGGGCCCCCCGTGGCTCCGCCACCCGAGCGCTCCCCCAGAGCAGCCTTGGCCCCCGTGCCTTGGCCCCCGCCCCCTGCCGGCACGGTACTGCCTAACCACTGGTGTGCGGCAGGGAAGCAGCCGCTGCTGTTTCTCCTGCTGCTGCTGTTTGTCCTGCTGCCACTGCTGCAATTGGTTCTCCTGCTGCTACTGCCAGTCCTGCTTTCGTTGATCCTGGTGCCGGTCCTGCTGCTGCCGCTGCAGATGCTGGGCAGCAGCGAGCAGCCCCGTCCCCACCCACCCACCCAATCCGCCTCCCCCCGCCCCCCGCCGGCACCACCACCACCCGCCCTCCACCCACCCACCCGCCTCACCCTCAGCTTGGGCGCCCGTATGCCCAGGCAGCTGTTGAGGAACGCGTCCACCGCGTCCGTCACACCCGCCCGCGGGCTGGTGGCTGCGGCCGAGATGTTGACGCTGCGGGCATGGAGGAGAGGGGAGGTTTGAGGTTGGGAAGCAGTCGTTTCCCATGATGCGTGAATTGATGGTGGGTGGGGGCCGTGATAAAACGCCGCACAGGAGGCGGAGCATGGTCTGCTTGGGGACGCAGGTGGCGAATAGTGGGCGCATGGGTGGTTGGGGCGCGGCGGGGCGGGGCGTGCTGCGGCGGCGCGGCCGGGGGCGCGGCCGGGGGCGCGGCCGGGGGCGCGGCCGGGGGCGCATGGCCCCCGCGGCGAAGTGTGAGGGAGAGGAGTGAGCGCGGGACTGGGGGTGCGTGTGCCCTGACGGCAGGAATGGGGCAGGCCCGGGCTTTGGCTGCGTTGACAGCGCGCGGGCCTTGGCCTACTAAGCTGCAACCCCTCATCACGGCCGGGTGAGGGCCGGCCGCGCAGCTGCGCAGCCAGGACCGCAGGGCGCGCGCGCAAAAGCGCCGGGCCCGTGACCAGCGGTGCCGCACCTGGGGACTGCCAGCAAGTTTCGCACCAGCGACGCCACGCAGGTCATGCCAATTGTGGTGTTGCCACATGGCTGTGTGAGCTGCTGCTGCGCCTGGCACACGCATAGCAGCGCGGCCAGCGCCGCGAGAGTTCGCAGCAGCATCGCCTTGCCGCGCGCTCCTCCTGCTCAGCCCAGCTTGCTTACTTCATGCCCTTATTTTATACGTTGCAAGCTGCTCCATCCTCCTTCTACCAGGCTCCTGGCACAGGCCCTTTGAAAAACGGCCTGCCAGACCAGGTTTAAATGTGCTCATTAAAGTACTGCTTGTGTCACATTAGACTGTAGGATTGGCAGGGCTAGAAACTCAGCTCGTTACCAAACAAGTAATAAATGTTCTTGCCGCTTTCTCTGTATTGCAACCAGTCAGGCGTGTCTACGAGTGCGTAAAGATACTGTGTATCATATCCAGAGTCCTCGGCCGCGGCCGGCTTCTCGGTGTGATTACGCCATTCGACGACCGTGTGTGCGTGCCGCCTGGGGTCTGCCGCGGGTGCACGGCAACGTTTTGCGGCAGGGCACGCTCAGCCTTGCGCTCAGCCTTGGGCCTTCGACGCGCACACAGCTTCCCTTCGCATGCACGCACAGCACTGACTGCGATGCAAGGGCGTTTCGGCCTGCTTACTCATACCGGCATGCCGGCACGCGAATGCACACATGGACAAGCTCCGTCGAAGCCTGGAAGAGCCTGTGACCACCAGCCAATAAGACCTCAGTGGCCCTTTCGGCATGTTCATGGGGCTGACGAGTGGCATAGGCTGCCAGAACACGCGCGGCGGCACCCGTGTTGCCGCTAGTGCTGCCTGGTGCCGCAAGGCCCGGCTGCCTCCCTTGAAATTCCGGAGGCAATACGACGGAGGCCATACGGAGGCCATGCGGGGGTCATGCGGAGGTGCGTGTCGGAGCTCGGAACGTGGCAGCGCGTGTTGGGGGAAGCGCGGAGGCTTGGGTGCACGCCACGCAGCACGCCACGCCGAGACCGCTCGGCCCCCAAAGGCATTGCATCCGCGTCTGCCGGCTGCTGTCACATAACATCTTTGTACTGCCTGCCGCCCGGCTGCTCCTCCGTTTCTAAACTTTACATCTTGAGGTTGCCAAAATTCAGTGACAATTTCGCGAAAGCGCTGAGGCTTTTTACTCGCACTCAGGCTTCTTAACCACATGTTGTTATGAGCATCGCCAACAGGTAATCGAAAAAGCTCCAACAGCAAGCCCCGCGTTCGGCTGGACAATTTCGCGCGGGAATTCGTCGCGGAAATGAGCGGCCCGAAAGGGCAGCAGCGCTCCATCGCTGCCTTCTTCGCGAGGGCAAAAGCCGATCGGGATGGCGACGGCCCCGTGACCAAGCGGCAGAAGGTCACGACGGACCACGGTGCTGGCGCGGCCTCGACGCCGGCAGCGGCGAAGCCCGCCACCACTACCAAGGGGGCTGCGAACGCTGGTCGCCGCAGTGCCGCGACGAAGGGCGCAGGACCAGCAGTCAAGCTGGAGCCGGAGGAGGGCGCGGCTGCCCACACGGCCACGGCTGCGCCCAGCTCCGCCCCCCGGCAGCAGCAGCAGCAGCAGCCGGGCGAGGCTGAAGTGATAGACCTTCTCGACTCGGCGTCCTCCCCGGAGCCGGAGCCGGAGCCGGAGCCGGAGGCGGAGGCGGAGGCGGAGGCGGAGGCGGAGGCGGAGGCGGAGGCGGAGGCGGAGGCGGAGGCGGAGGCGGAGGCGGCGCCAGCAGCAGTAGCAACCACCACAACAGCCACCAAAGCCCCAGCCGCCGGCGCGCGCAGCACGCCCGCTGCTGCTACTGCTGCTACAGCTGCCGCTGCTACCCCCGCAGCCGGTGCCGCCGACGGGCTGCAGCGACTCATGGCCGCCAGCCGCAAGCGCGGCGGCGGAGCCGCCGCCGCCGCCGCCACCACCCCCGCCGCCACCACGCCCGCCGCGGGACCCGCCAGCGGGACGCCGGCGCGCACGCCGCTCTCGGCGGCCGAGTGCGCCGCCGCGGCGGCCGCCGCCGCCGCCAGCCTGACGCCGGCGGCGCGCACGGCGGCGCGCCGCAAGTTGGCTCATGACTACGGCCGCGCCGCCGCCGTCGAGCCCAGTGCCGAGGCGCTGGCGGCGGCCGCCGCCGCCGCGCCCGCCGCCGGAGGCGGCGGCGGTGGCGCCGGCGGCGGTGGCGCCGGAGGGTTTCGGCGCACCGCGACTCGGGGCGGGTTCAGCAGCTTGGCGGCGGGCGTGAAGCTGACGCCGCTGGAGGCGCAGGTGGTGGCGCTGCGGGCGGAGCACCCGGGGACCATGCTCGTGGTGGAGGTGCGTGTGTGCGCCGTGTGCGTGTGTATGGGCGGGGGAGGTGGGCAAAGCGGGAGGAGGGTGGGCAACGAGGGCAGGGCTTTGCCGCGCACGCTGCCATGCACACCTCCCCGCTGCTCAACGTGCACCGCCCTCACCTGCCACCTCCTGCCGCCGCCGCCTGCCGCCTGCCGTACAGGTGGGCTACAAGTTCCGGCTGTTCGGGGAGGACGCCGAGGTGGCGGCGCGCGTGTGCAACATGTGAGTGAGGGGATGCGGGAGGGGCTGGGGGGTTGGGGCGGGTGTGTGCATGGGCGGGGCGTGTGGGGGCGTGTGCGGTGGTGTGTGGTCGTCGCTAGCTGTGGTCCCAGAGTGACGCAAGCCGCTACGGGGCGTCTCCCCGCACTCTGCCAGCGGCACGGCAACGCTCTGCCAGCGGCACTCCCCGCCGCGCCGCGCCTGTTCAGTGCTTCCCCATACCCCACCACCCCACCCACCCACCCGCCCCACCCCCTCTGCAGCTGGCCGCACATGGAGTGCAACTTCCTCACCGCCTCCTTCCCCGTGCCGCGGCTGCCCGTGTACGTGCGGCGCCTGTGCCGGGCGGGCTTCCGCGTGGGCGTGGTGCGCCAGGTGGGTGTGTGGGGCTGTGTGTGTGGGGGGGGCTGTGTGTGTGTGTGTGGTGTGTGGGGCTGTGCGTGGCTGTGGGGCTGTGTGGGGCTGTGGGGTTGTGGGATCGGTGAAGTGGCTGTGCGTGTCTTGTTTTGGGTGTGTCTTTGTGCTGGGGGTCGGGGCGTGGACGTGGGATGGGAGTGGCTCTGCGCGCTGTGCAGTGCCCGCGGGGCTGGTCCGGTGAAGCGGCTGCCGATCGAGTGACAACTCGCCTCCATATCACTTTATATTTGCCCCCCGACGGACACCCCCCTCACCCACCAGACGGAGACGGCCGCCATCAAGGCCGCCGGCGCCAACCGCTCCGCGCCCTTCAGCCGCCGCGTCACGGCGCTGTACACCGCGGCCACACTGGAGGCGGGCGCGCGGGCGGACAAAGTCGGTGAGCAGGCGTGGGGGGGGGGGGGGGTTCGGCGGGTGGTTGTGGGGTGTGCGAGTGATAGTGTGAAGGGTGGCAATGGTATTGGCGGGCCGGGGACGGGGTTCGTTTTCTCCAATTCCCAAATCAACCATTGGGGGGCAGGGGGCGGCGGCGGGCGCGGGGGTGCAGGCTGATGCGGAAGCTACGCTGTTCATTGACGCTACGTTTCTCAAACACTTCGCGGCGGGCGGTCCAATGCGGGCGCAGGCGAGGAAGACGCGCTGGACGAGCTTGCTGAGTCGGCGCCCCTGCACGGCCCCGGGTCCGGCACCGGCGCCGCCAACATCCTGGTGCTTGCAGAGCTACAGCTGGCGCAGCCGGCGCCGGCGGCAGTAGCAGCAGTAGTGGCGGCAGCAGTCGCGGCGGCTGTAGCAGGAGAGGGCGCGTACGGCGGCGGCGACGGCGGCGATGGTGGTGCGGATGTTGCAGGTGGTGGCGGCGGCGGCGGCGGCGTGGGCGTGGTGTGCATGGACGTGGCCGGCGGGGATGTTGTCTATGGTGTGTGCGGCGGCGGCAGTAGCACTGATGGCAGCAGCAGCGGCGGAGGGCGGCGGCCGGCGGGCGTGGAGGCGGCGGAGGAGCTGGAGGCGCTGCTGATTGCGGCGGCGCCGGTTGAGATCGTGACGGTTGGGCAGTTGGCGCCAACCACCCGGCGGTTGATCGCCAACTACCTCGCCTCGGCGCCCGCCTGTCGGTTGGAGCAACTGCCGCCGCCGCCGCCGCCCTGCGGCGCTACCGCCAATGGCGCTACTGCTAGTGGCGGCGCGGGTGCTACTGCCGCGGAGACGCCGGCGGCGGCAAAGGCGAAGGGCACGGGCAAGGGCAAGGGCGGCGGCGCCAAGGGCGGGCGGGCGGGCCCCAAGACGGCTGGCAGCAAGCGCAAGGCGGCGGAGGTGGAAGCGGAAGCGGAGGAGGAGGCGGCGGCGGGCGAGGGCGAGGCGTGCGCGGCAACACCTGCCGCTGCAGCCGCCGCTGCTCCTGCCGCTGCAGCCGCTGCCGCCGGCAGTAGCAGTGGCAGCATGCCTACAGCTGCATGGGTGGCGGCGGCGCGGCAGGAGCTGGCCGCCTTCTTCAGCCGCCCGCCGCCGCCGCCGCTCACCGGCACTGCTACTGCCGCCGCCGCCGCCGCGGCTGCAGCCGCCGCCGACGGCGATAGCGATGATGGCGATGCGGAGGACGCTGACGCCAGCCCCCCGGCGGCGGTGGCTGTAGCAGCAACACCAGCAGCAGCAGCAGCAAGAGCAGGGGACCCGGCGGTGGCGGCGCTCGGGCGGTTCGTGTGCGGGCTGCCGCCGCCGGCGGCGCTGGCGGCGTGGGGCGGCGTGCGCTACCTGTCGCCCTTCGGGCTGACGTCGGTGCTGCGGGTGGCGGGCTGCTGGAGGCCGCTCAATGCGCGCACGCCGCCGCCGCCGCCGGAGCTGGCGACGGCCGGGGGCGGCGGTGCGGCTCCGCTGCTCCAGGTGGGTGGGGAGGCTGCTTTGGGGCTCTGGATCCGAAGCTGTGATCTCATTGATCGCACGCACTTGGATAGCCTGCGCACACCGCCCGTGTGCTCCCTAACACCTGTACACCCACACTCTGAGCCCCTCTCGTCCTCCACCGCCCCCGCCGCCGCCCTGCCACCGCAGGAGATGGCGCTGGGACCCAACGCGCTGCGGCAGCTGGAGGTGGTCTCGGCCGCCGACCAGGCCGGCAGTAGCAGCGCCGGCGGCAGCGGCAGTAGCAGCGCCGGCGGCAGTAGCGGCGGAGGCGCCACGCTGCTGCGGCTGCTGGACCGCACCGCGACGGGGTTCGGCTCGCGGCTGCTGCGGCGCTGGCTGGTGCGGCCGCTGGCGTGCTGGCCACTCATCCTTCGGCGCCAGGACGCGGTCGCAGAGCTGCTGGAGGCGGGTGCGTGTGTGGCGGGCGGCAGGCGGGTGGGGCGGGGGCGGCAGGCGGCGGTGCGGCGGTGCGCAAGTGCGGTAACCATCTCTTGGTTTTGCGGTTCCCCACCCACGTTCGCGTGACGGCTGGCCCCCCGGTAACTGGAAGACTGCTCCGCCGCGAGGCCCTGTCAACGTAATCCCTCTTAATGATCATACAAATACGCACGCGCTGCTCTCGCGCCGCTACCCGCAGCCCGCTCCGCCGCCGGCGGGCCGCTGGCGGCGCTGCCTCGCGCGCTGGGCCGGCTGCCAGACGTGGAGCGCGGCGTGACGCGGGCGCTGCACGGCACCGCCTCGCCCGCCGAGTTCACCGCCACGCTGCGGGCCCTGCAGCTGGTGCGGGCGGCGGCGGCGGCGGCGGGGGGAGGGCCGAGGCGGGAGGGAAGGTTGTGGATACCAGCCTAGGCTAATCCAAACCCGAACCAGACCGCGCAGCGGGGTCAGTGGCGGGCCTATGAACGAGCTAGCTAACTCCCAATCTTAACTCGTGCACCTGCCGCAGTTCCGGACCGACCTGGGACTGCCGCTGCTGCCGGACCCCGAACTGACCGAGCCGTCCGCCACTGGCGGCGGCGGCGGCGGCGGCGGCGGCGGCGGCGCTGTGGCGGCGGCGGCGCCCGCCAGCAAGGACGCCGCCGGGGACGCAGCCGCGCTGCGCGAGCTGGAGGGTCGCGTGACCTCGCCGCTGCTGCGGCAGCTGCTGCGGCAGGTGCGCGGGAGGGGGGCCCAGGGGGCCAGGGGTGGGGGGCCAGGGCAGTGTAGGCGTGCTGGCGGGGAGGGCGGGAGGGAGCTCGCATGGACGGCTACGCCCCCTCCCAAACTCGTCACGCCTGGGCCCGCCCCCGCAAGCCCATCCACTTCCACCCCGCCCTCACCCCGCACCCAAACCCCCGCACCCACCCCTGCCGCGCACCGTCCCACAACCTGACGCGCAACCCGTACCGCCACAGGTGGCCAGCCGCGGCCTGGCGGGCGCGCTGGCGGGCTGCCTGGCGCCGCTGGACGCGGGCGCGGCGGCCGCCAACGACTTCGGCCGCCTGTTCGCGGACAAGGACCGGTGCGTGGGCCGGGCGGCGCGGGGCGTGTACCTGTGCCCCTGTGCCCCTGCCGTGCGGATGCGCTCGCATGATTATGTCAGTCAACATGTATCACCGTTTGCCGCCGTTGTCGCCGGTCACACGCAAACCTGGGATCAGAATGAACCACCCACTCTTCCAACGCCCATTCCCCACCAACACCACTGCCACCACCGCCTCCCACCTCACCTCTATGTCCCTCGTTCGCGCGCGCTCACGCAGCTTCCGCGGCGTGTGGGCCGCCGCCGCCGCCGTGGCCGCCGCTGAGGCGCACCTGGCCGCGCTGCTGCCGGCGCTGGCGCAGGCGGCGGGGCTGCCGGGCCCCCTGTCCTACGTGGCGATCCAGAACCAGGGCGACCACCTGATAGAGGTGCCCGTGGCGGCAGAGGGCCGCGTGCCGCGGGCCTGGCACAAGGTGCGTGTGCGCGCGTTGTGCACGCGTGCACGTGCTGCAACAACAAAGCCGTCTATTCCATACCGTATCCATGCATGGGCCACCCGTTTCCTCCCCTCCTCTCCCCGCCACCCGTCCTCTCCACCCCTGCCGGCCGCAGGTGTGCTCCACCAAGAAGGTCCACCGCTACCACCCGCCCGAGGTCACCGCCGGCCTGCAGGTGTGCGTGTGTGCGTGCGTGCGTGCGTGCGTGCGTGCGTGCGTGCGTGCGTGCGTGCGTGCGTGCGTGCGTGCGTGCGTGCGTGCGTGCGATGGAAGACACGTGGTGGTAGGGAACACGTGCGTGGGGCGTGGGGGGCTCTGTGTGCGGCGTGTAGCGTGTAGCTGTGGGGCGCTGTGATGCGCCTGTACCGCATCACACCCACACCCACACACATGGCTCCCAACCCACGCGGAATCCAACGCCCTTCTCTCGCCGCCGCCCTCGCAGCAACTGGCGGTGGCCAAGGAGCGGCTGGCAGCGGCGCAGGCGGCGGGCTGGGCGGGCCACCTGGCGGCCTTCGGCCCCGCCGCCTACCCCGGCTGCCTGGTGGCGGTGCGCGCGGCGGCGGAGCTGGACGCACTGGCGGCGCTGGCGGCTGTAGCAGCCAGCCCCGGCTACTGCCGGCCCACCTTCCTGCCCTCGGCTGCGGAGGCGGGGGCGGATGGCGCAGAGGGGGCTGGGGCTGTAGCAGAGCGGGAGGGGGAGGAGGGGGGAGGGGAGGAGAGGGAGGAGGGGGAGGAGGGCGAGGACGACGAGGAGGGGGCGGTGTTGATTGCCAAGGGCGCACGGCACCCCATGCTGGACGCGCGCCTCAGCGGCAGCATGCCCGGCGGCGGCGGCGGCGGCGGCGGCGGCGGCGGCGGCGGTTGGGCGGTGCGGGCCGGCGGCGCGGCGGCGGCGGTGCCCAACGACATCGAGCTGGATGGGCGGCGCGGCGGCACGCGCTGCCTGATCATCACAGGTGAGCGGGCGAGAAGGGTTTCCATGTTGCGCTGGGCGCGGATGTGGACATTGCTGCTACTCCTACTCCTGCTGCTATCACCGCCGGCGCTCGGCGCTCACTCGCCTCCCCCGCACCCGCCTCGGCTATCTGGTATTCACAGCCTACCTAAGCCTTGCAAACCACCCTGCACCAGCTCGCAACCACACCACACCCTTGCCCGCACCCCGCAGGCCCCAACATGGGCGGCAAGAGCTGCTACAGCCGCATGGCGGCCCTGCTGGTGGTGATGGCGCAGGTGCGTGTGCATGTCCCTAACCGCCGCCCCGCCACCATCCCACGGACCCCTTCATTCCTTCCCACGCCACTAGCCCGCATCCTCCCATGGACGCCGGCACGTCACTATTTCTTCACTGCCGTATTTGCCCCCATCGCAGTCGCCTGTCCCCCGTCACACACACCACTTACCCGCTTTCCCGCACCACGCACCTGACACACGCCCGACATGCAGTATTGATGATGCCTGATGCTGCCCGACGCCCCCGTTACCGATCTTCGCAACCCCCGCCAGCATGTAATGATGCCTGATGCTGCCCGACGCCCCCGTTACCAATCTTCGCAACCCCCGCCAGCATGTAATGATGCCTGATGCTGCCCGACGCCCCCGTTACCAATCTTCGCAACCCCCGCCAGCATGTAATGATGCCTGATGCTGCCCGACGCCCCCGCAGGTGGGCAGCCACGTGCCCGCCGACGCCCTGACGCTGTCCGTGTTCGACGGCCTGTTCACCCGCATGGGCGCCAGCGACAACATCCTCATGGGCCGCAGGTGTGGGGGTGGGGGTGGGGGTGGGGGTGAGGGTGTGTGGGCGTGTGGTGTGGGTGTGGGTGTGGTGGAAGTTCGTTCCAGTGCCAAAACCAACTCCTGGGGCTTGTCTAGTTAGTTGGTTTAGCTTGGGCTGGTGTTCACAAGCTCCCCTCTGCTCAACTCGTTCGTATCATCATTGCACCCCACTGTTGTATCGCCAGGCGCGGTATAAAAGTCAGATCAGATAGTTGACAGATCACGCGACAAAGTGATTGATGTGTAGCGGCTCAGTAGAAGCCCGCTATACAACACCCACCCCACCCCCACCTACCCCACCCCAACGCGCAGCACCTTCTTTGAGGAGATGTCGGACGCGGCGGGGCTGCTGGCCGCCGCCGGCCGCCGCGCCCTGGTGCTTTGTGACGAGCTGGGCCGCGGCACCGCCACACACGACGGCGTGGCGGTGGCGGGCGCCGTGCTGAGCCGGCTGCTGCGGGCCAACAGGTGCGAGTGTGCGTGTGCGTGTGCTTAGGGGTTCCATGCATGATTAATTGGGGGTGGGGGTGGGGGTGGGGGTGAGGACACAAGGAAACCACCACAAAGGCCGTGAATGCGACGTGGCAACACAGTAAGACGGTCGCGAGGTTGTTGCGTGTGCGCGTTTGGGGCGCGGGGAACGACGCATCCGCTGTATGCGCTTTCCGAACATCAGTGTCCGTGTGGCCGTGTCAGGTGGCGTGTGTGTCTTATCGTAGAAAGGACAAGAAAGGAAAGGATGTGTGTGTGGACATGGTCCGGTGTGTGTTGCCCGCCGCAGGTGCCTGACGCTATTTGTCACGCATTACCCCGAGATAGCCGCCGAGTTCGCCGGCGTCGGTGCCGGCGGCGGCGGCGCTGCTACTGCCATGGAGGTGGATGGGAATGAGCGGCCACTGGCGGCGGAGGCGGCGGAGGGCGTGGAGGCGGCGGAGGCGGCGGAGGCGGATGAGGTGGCGGCGGCGTGCGGGCGGCGGCGGCGGCAGCGGCAGCCGCTGGTGGTGGCAGCCCACATGGCATTCATCCGGGAGGGCGAGGAGGAGGACGACGCGGTTGCTGCTACTGCCGCTACTGCCGGTGGCAGTAGCACCGGCGGCGGCGCCAGTGGCGGCGGCGCCAGTAGCGGTGGCAGTAGCAGAGGCGGCGGCGGCGCGCCGCGCATCACCTTCCTGTACCAGCTGCGGCCGGGCGCGGCGGACGAGAGCTTCGGACTCAACGTGGCGCAGGTGGGCCTCAGGCCGCGGGGGGACTGTGTTAGATAACACGAGAGGTGGAACACGCAGACTGGGGGGGACTGTGTGTGTCTGGGGAGGGGGTTTATGGTGCATGCCAGCTCAAGCTCTCCATGGGGTTCGGGAGGGCCAGGCCCCAATCATTAAAACAACTGTTGGGTAGGGATGGGGTGCGGGCAGGGGTGTCGGGGCCGCAGCGTGTGTGGCTTCGTACAACACATGTGCGCATGCCCGCACACGTGCAGATGGCTGGCCTGCCGGCGGCGGTGGTGCGGCGGGCGGCGGACATGGCGGCGTGGATGCGGCGGCAGCAGACGGAGCAGGAGCCCCCGGCGGCTGAGGTGGCAGCGGCGGCGCCGGTGGCGGCGGCTGCGGTGGCGGGGAGGGCAGGGGGTGAGGGAGGGTCGGAGCAAGAGTTGGAGCGTGAGCGGGCCTCGCTGCTGGAGAGGCTGCAGCTGGTGGCAGCAGCAGCGGCGGCGGCGGCGGCGGGGGTGCCCGCCGGGGCGGAGGCGGAGGCGGCGGGGGTACAGGGGGCTGCGGCGGCGGCGGCGGCTGAGGCGGGCGGGGGTGGCGGGGCAGGCTCAGGCCCGGCAGGGCAGGCGGCGCTGCTGCGGCTGCTGCAGCTGCAGGCGCAGGACGGGGCGTAGGGTGCGTGCGGGGCCTCGGGCGCTGCAGCTGCAGGAGTGCAGGAGTGCAGGGCGGGGCCAAGGGCGCGTGTGCCTGGCAGCGCTGCGGCTGCAGCTGCTGCAGTGGGCTGGCCGGAGGGGGCTGCTTTCACCACACGGGTTTCTGGCAGCCTGGGACACACGCGTGCACGACCGCACGCCAGACCGCGTGCATTCGTCGTGGAACAGGCACGCCGCGCGCCTCTGCCCAATCGAGGAGTGAAGGCCGATGGAGCGGGGGAGGGGACGGAACGGAAGGGCCGTACGGCCCAGCCGGCCGGCTTCGGACTTCCTCTCAACTGCATTTAGGATTTTAGGACTACTGGTGTAGCGAGGGCGCTAGGGCAGCGACAGGGCAGTAGTAATAGGGCCTGACAAGGTCTGAGCTTGGCATTTGGTGCATAGCTTGGGGAGTTGGGAGTGGGCTGTTGGAGCAAACACACGGAATGCACGAGCACGCGGCTTCAACTGTCACGGCTGTGCACCCAGTGACTCGGGTCGCAGGCTGCAATCAGGTCCGATTGGGCTGATGGGGACATGGGGGGGGGGCCGTGGTCCACGCGGCGGGAAGCCGTGCAGGCCAAGACGCAGACGTGCATTTGATGGATAGGGATGGATAGGGGAGCCGTGCAGCACTTTCTCGCAAATCGCGCGGCCGTGACAGTCTGACAGAGAGAGCGCGATATTTTGTCAGCAGCAGGGGGGGAGCGACGCCAGGGCGCGGCGCGCTCTGCACGCCTGGACACGCTCTCGGAATCGGTGATGAGCGCTGATGAGCCCGCGCAACCCTTCACGTTCGACAAACCTGAGGACCATACTTGCTGGCATTGGTTACATTCTCAGTGAGCGAGCGCACGAAGGCCCTACATGTTTGAGTTACCAAACTCAGAAGCAAGTTTGACCAACAATGGCCCGCATTGATTCGACAGTTGCCTTTCCTGGAGATAATTAGCGCTGATACCACTGGCGGTCTTTCAAGCTTCATTCCCCGCGCACCACTTTCCATGCGGGCACACAGGACGGTGCATCCCCCAGTTCAAATGTTGAAGCAACGGAATCAACGAGTGCACCCCGTAAATGGCGACGATGTGAACGGCAGCAGTGTGGCGCAGCCCGACTCTGAGTCGCGCGAGGATGTCGATGGTGGCAGTCGAGGCCGGCAGGCTTTTTCTGACTGGGGTGACGCACCATTGCTGACAAACTGGGAGATTCTGGCGATGCTGGGATGGAAAGAAGCCGTTTTTTCTGGAATGAACACCTATGTCACGATGGCGCTGACGACGCCGGTGACGGAGATTCGAGACCGCTGCAAGTCCGGCTGGGCCACACTCGGCGTCGTCAGCGCGCTGCTGGCGGGTGCGCGCGTGTCACATCGTTGGGGGGTTGGGAGCTGGGCGGGAGCGGGGGACGGGGGCGGGGCGTCAAGGGCAGCTTGTCGTATCCGCACCATGCAGGGCGGCACCCGAGCTACTGCCGTGGGCAGGGCCAGGGCCAATCGCTGCCACCACCCTACGCGTCGCCACTCTTGACTCAAGCAGACCTGAAATTGCATGTCCTGTGTATGTACGCTCCACCCCGGGCCCATGACCGCCATAACGCCTGCCTCGACTCCCCCTGCATGCCGCCCCGTTCACGCCGCCCCCGCCCCCCCCTCCCATGCATGCCCCCTCCCCCGCCTGCCCCCCCCCCGCCCTGTTGCCCCCAGGCCTGTCTATCATCCCGCCCCTCAGCGCGCAGTCCACAGTGGGACTGGACCCCACCATCGACGCCTGGACCAGTGCCTGGCTGGTGGGTGGAGGGTGTGGGTGGTGGCCTGGGTGGCCTGGGTGGTGGGGCTGGTCCCCACGATAGCTAATGATGAATGCAACCCCCTGCCCAACCACTCACCCTTTCCTGTACACGGCCGCCAGGTGGGGCTGCTGTACGTGTCCTTCCTGGCCTTCATGGCCAACATCACGGTGAGGGGGGCGGCGGGGGGGAGGGAGGCGGGGGGCCGGGGGCTGTGCATGCCAGCCCAAGCGAATCCAACCTGACCGGGGGAGGCGGCGGAGGAAGGAGGGTTGTGAATACCATCCCAAGAGGGAGGGGAGGGAGGGTTTGTGGTGTTCCCCTGTAGTACACGCCGACACGCACGCTGACACGCACACACGCTGACCCGCACACACGCCGACACACGCTGACACGCACCCACAGGTCATCATCTGCACCTCCCTCTTCTACATCTACATCGACCACATCTTCACACGCGAGGCCATCAAGGAGTTCCTGCGGGTGCGTGCTGGTGTGCTCGTGTGCTCGTGTTCGTGCGCTAGTGCGCTAGTGCGCTAGTGCGCTCGTGTGCCTGTGCTTGGCGGCAGCGGCAGCAGCAGCGGCAGCGGGCGGGCGGCAGCGGCAGAAGCAGCAGCAGCTGTGTGTTAGCGCGGCCCTCGGCGGGTGGGCGGCCGGAAGGCCCTGAACAGCCGCAGATAGAGCAGCAGAGCAGCGGCTGCTCCGGATTGTTCTGTGCGCACACGCACGCGGCCTGACTACCCCGTTCGCGCCAAAAGCCTCCTTTCTTTAAAGTTGTTTCCCGCCCAGACAATCAATAGCTGTAGTTATAATGTTAGGCCAACGCCTTTACTTCGGCTTGCCCGTTTGACCGTGACAAACAGGACTGGCTGACGGTGCTGCTTGCCATCCCCTTCATCTTCACAACGTCGGTGCTGCTGGTGGTGATAGAGGTGCGTGTGGGCGACTGCGTGTGCGTTTGCGTGTGCGTGTGTGTGTGTGTGTGTGCGTGTTGTGATGGGCGGCACAAATCCCCCTCCTGCGGCAGGCAGCTGCTGTCCCGGGCCGTGTCGGAATGGCTGCTAACGGCGCTAGCACGCCTGCCTGCCTGCCTGCCTGCCTGCCCGCCTGGCTGCCCGCCTGCCTGCCTGCCTGCCTGCCTGCCCGCCTGCCTGCCTGCCTGCCTGCCTGCCTGCCTGCCTGCCTGCCTGCCTGCCTGCCTGCCTGCCTGCCTGCCTGCCTGCCTGCCCGCCTGCGAGCCTGCCTGTCCCATCCCGCCACACCCACCCGCCTGCCCCCCTGCCCTGCATGCGCTGCAGGTGCTCATGGTGGTGGGCTACACCTGCCACCGCTACCACATCTGGGTGCTGGTCGGCATCGCTGGCGGCGTGGTGGTCTCCCTCATAGGCCTCACGCTGTCCGTGGCGCTTTGGGTGGGCCGCCGGGCCGCCAACCTGTACGTCCGCACCAAGCAGCAGCAGCAGCAGGGTCAGCAAGGGCAGGGGCAGCGAGGCAAGGCGGGCGGCGGTGGAAAGGAGGAGGGCGCGGGAGGGGGGCTGGCAGGCGGCGGCGGCGGGAGCGAGGGCACGCAGCTGATCGGGTTTGGGGAGCAGGAGCTTGGGGAGCAGGGGGAGGGGCAGGGGATGAAGGGGGCCGGCGCGGCGGTGGCGGTGGCGGAGGCGGTGGAACGGGAGGGCAGGCTGGGCGGGAGTGAGATTGGAGGCATGGGAGCAGGAGGTGGAAGTGGAGGTGGGGGCAGGGGTGGCGGAGCGCGTGTGCGGGCCCAGCTGGGTGACACCGGCGGAGGCGGTGAGGTTGAGGGGGGCGCCAGCAGAGGGTGATGGGAGGAGAGAGATTGTTAGGGGGGAGGGGACCGCCGGGGCGGAGGAATGGGGAGCTAGGCGCTGCCGCCGTGTGTGCGTGTGTTGGAGGAACAAACGGAACGAAGCCCGCCCGCGTGTGCGTGTGCGTGTGGCTCGACGTTACTTCATTTGTTTGCATGGATTGGACTCGTGCAGTGTATTGTGTACTGGCTCGCATTGGTGCGCATGTGCTAACTTTTTCGGGTTCTGTCGGGTTGGTGCGCGTGTACGGCAGGCGTGCTGACGTATGAAGGCGTTACCGTCGATCGCTGCAGGGGCGCGCACGTGCGCGTGTGCCACGATACGTGCGCCACCACAATAAGGATGTATAGCGGCTGCGTTTGCCCCAGCGGGCAATAATAATGGTGCTGGGCAGTACCAAGATTATCAAGATCACCCGAGATACTGATTGATTCCCGCTGCATTTACGGTATTCATGTCAATGACGCCATTACCGTACTGAGGATTTCGGCGCCATTTTCAGCTGTGGAAGGGCGTGCGTGGCGTGGCGTGGCGTGGCGTGGCAGGTCGGGTCGGTGGGAGAGTTCGTGGCTGTGGTTCTGGTGGGCAGCGCCCTTTCCCGGTGTTATGTGTTGCGCACACACGAGCGCAGTGCTGGAGAGGCGTTTTGATGCATTGGGGAGCGCCTACGACGCAAGGTGACGCCGGATACAGGCCGGCTTGTCGGAATCCATCGTGGGGCATGTGGGGCACTTCGGGGGTTCACGCGGTCCCGGTGTCAGCGCGTGTGCGTGTGATGCATGTGGGTTGCCAGACGATGCAGTCCCCCGAACCGGAGGGCGCCAAGCTGTAAGCTTCAAACGCAAATCCTTCATTTAATAAATACGGGTTCGGCGACGCGCCGGGAGGTAGGGATAATGCTCGCCTGGCAGGGCGGCTCCAGCAAGCGCCGGCGTTTCGCGCCAAAACAGCGGCAGCAGCAGCAGCCGGCTGACCAGGCCGCGGCGCAGCTGGCGCAGCAGCACCCGCTGCTGCTGCCGGCTAACAATAGCGGTCCCCATCATCACCAACAGCTGCAGCAGCCGGTGCAGGCAGCAGCAACCGCTCGCTCGCAGCACCCCGCCTTCGCCAGCGCCTCGCCCTCGCGGCCGCTCGCCACCGCCGCGGGGCCGGGGCCGCCCGCCGCTGCACCCCTGCACCACCACCCGGCGGGCGGCTGCGATCTGAACAGCGGCGGCAGTTGCGCGCGGGCGGAGCAGCAGCCCGCCTGCCGGACAACGACCCATGCGGCACCAAGCTTGGCGCCGCCGCCGTCGTCGAGTGCGCGATTCCGCGGCGGCCGCGGCGGCATCGACGCGCGCTGCCTGCTGCTGCCACCGGCGCACAGCGAGGTGCGTGGCGGTGGGGAGGCCGCGGGCGCAGAGAAAGGGCAGCAGGCCCTGCATGCGAGGGGTGTTTGAAGCCGCACGCAACGCAACATCTAACGCCCAACACCCAATCGAGCTAGCTAACACCCGATCGTGGTCCTGTTCCCCGGTTGCTGCAGGCCTATCCCCCCCTCCAGCGGCTGCAGCCGCTGTCGCAGCCTCTGCTACAGCCGCCGGCCCCGCCCCCGCTGGTGCTGCAGCCGGCTGTAGCACCTCCAGGGCCGGCGGCAGGGCCCCACAAGCGCGTGCAACCTGCTACTGCTGCATCAGTGCCAGCAAGTACGGCGGCCGTTGCTACTGCTGCTACTGCTGCTGGGGGGAGCGGGCTTCCGCCTGCGCCGGCCGCAGCTCCATGGCCGGCTACAGCCGCTGTCCCTGCACCCAAGCGTGTGCGGTCTCTGGACGAGTGGGTGCTGCAGGGCGGCCACTGATCACTGATGGCGTGCAGCGGCCGAGCCTTCTATGCGAACGAGTGGTGACTAGGGGTGCCCTTGAGTGGTGACTTGGGTGACTCAGGGTGGCTCAGGTTGGATTGATCATGAAGATCATTGATGGCGCTCAGGTGTGGTGCGCATTGGACGTTCCTACATACTGCAGTGTGCATACTCCGACCACGCACACACACGCGCACACATACGGTACGGTACGCACATGCACGCGACAGCGACGACAACCTGTGTCCGACACATCCTGTGCACTTGTAGGCTTGCAAGTCTTCCGTAACATCACATGACATTCGCTGGCCCCAGTCCAACGTCACGCAGCGCCTCCTCAAGTCCCCGTCCACAGAGCTCCCTAACTGTGCGGCCCAGTGCCCCCCAGCAGCACCCACCTCCGCGCCGCACATCTCTCATCGGCCATCCTCATCAGTCGCGCATGCAAGCGCTCAGCCCAGCCGGCCTGTCTCTCAATGTCTCTCAGCCTGTCGCCCAGCCTTCGGTCGCGTTCGGTGTCGCATTACAGCGATTTCTACAAGCCCCTCCTCCAGCCGGTCTAATCAGGTTCGGTGTATCTTGCGCTACCGTTCGCAAGCCCCTCCCCCTCCACGCTCCGTCGAGCCTCACACGCGTCAAGGCCAGGCGCGCGGGCAGCCCGCCAGGTCGCGCTCGCGGGCCGGGTGCCGCTCACACGCCGCGCCGCCCGGCGCGCCGCCCGCACACGCCTCCTCCTCGGCATCCCACACGCTGATACTGCACAGCGGCAGCAGCTCAGACCCAGACCCAGACCCAGCAGGCGCCTCGCCGTCAGCCGCCTGGCCAGCCGCGCTTGCCCCCCTGCCCCTGCCCGTGCCGCTGCCCGTGCCGCTGCCTGTCCCTTTCGCGCCTTTCCCTCTCCCGCCGTGGCTAGCGCGCAGCAGGTCCCGCCAGCGGCTCAAAAGCGACCGGCCGTCGCCGCCGCCGTTGCTACTGCCGCGGGTCCCAGCCCTGCCGCTACTGCCGCTCCGGCCGCTGCGGCGGCCCCTCACGCCGCGGCCACCTGCCACCTCGACCTCTACCTCCCCCTCCTCCACCGCCCCACCCTTGCCCGAGGCCGCCCCGCGCCCCCGCCCCTCCTCCACCTCTTCCACCTCCTCCTCTCTGCCCTGCCGCCGCGCATCGGCCGCCGGATCCGCCGCCGCCTCCCGCGCCGCCGCCGCCGCCACCGCGCCGCCGCCGTACGCCCGTTTCAGCGCCTCCAGCCCGCCCCTGCCGTACAACGCCTTCCAGCCCGCCTCGTCGTCCGCGTCCTCCGGCACACCGACCGCCTCGCCAACCGCCCTGCTGGCGGCGCCGTACCGCTCCCGCCACGCCGCCCGCCACTTTCTGCCGTACGCCGCCATGCCGTACCGGCCGTGCGGCTCGCCCGCCTCGCCGCAGTACAGGAAGGTGCGGAACTGCTCGTCCCGCGCGGCGTACTGCGCTGGATCCAGATCCGGGTGGGCCTGCTGCATGCGCAGGATCTCCAGTGTGAACTCGAATGCGTCCCACCTGCGGCGGCGGCGGCGGCGGGGGCTGCAAAGATGGTACAAAGAAGTGTAGTGGCGTAGACAGCAGGCGTGGAGGCGTCCGTACCGATGACCGTCGGTGCTTCCTCTTGTCCGGCGCCAGAGCCCGCCGCGGTGTCCCTCTTGGTGTTGGCTATATCTAAATCTACTTGGTATAAAACGCAGTGAGAAAGTAGTAGGCGCGTGTGCGCGTAGGCAGCAGTCTTTGTTGTTTGTTGTGTGTCCGAAAGTCTCGTGCTTGTGCCGCGAACGTTTGAGGCTGCACGCCTTTCCTAAACCCGGGAGGACTCACCTACGCGCACAGGCGCGCAGACGCCACGCAGGGACCGGCCGCACATGCAAAGCAATGCGAGGAAGCAGGCGCGGTTAGGCGTGGCGCGCATAGGAACAAAGACCCCATACAACACCCCATGCATAGTGCTCCTAATAGTATGGCTAATAAAGCAGGTTAAGGGCTGGCCGGACGCGGTCGCAGGGTACTAAGGGCACGGCGATGCATGGGCACACGAATGCACAGGGGATGGGGTGGGGTGCGAGGCTAGGGGCGTGGCGGGGCTCCGCGGGGGCGGGCGGGGCGCGGTGGACACTCTCAGGCGGCGGATTGAACACACCCGGGCGGCGGATTGGACACACATCAGGCGGACTGGACACGCCAGGACTGGATGGCTCCAAGAGCCCATGGCCCCCAACCCCACGGTCCCGCCCCAACACCAGGACCCGGCCCCCACACGCCAACCAGCCAGCCCCCTACCCCCTGCACTGGCCTCTCTCTCGTCTACTTTAGCTGGTCTAGCTTAGGCTGCTGTTCCCATCCACACCCACCCACCTGCCGTCCTCCTGCATGAAGGCGCCGCTGACGCCGCTCCAGAACAGGTGCTGAGCCGCGCAGGGCAGCGAGTCGGCCCGGGCCGCCAGCGCCGCGCCGCCTGCAGCAGCAGCAGCAGCAGCGGCGGTCACGGGACACGGGTGTCCGTGTTTGTGTATGGGGTGGGCTTTCCCGCCGCGGGGCTTTCCGCATTGATTTCTTTGGATCTTCGTTCATCGTTCAAGGTTTGGTGGGGCCATAAGCCTTTCCAACCCCTGTCCCCCCTAGGTAGGTTGGGTCAGCTTGGGCTGGCATACACATATCCCCGCCCCCTCCCCCGCCGCCCTCACCCTCCTCCGCCTCCGCCTCCTCCAGCAGCGCGTGCAGTCGCGGGATGTCGGCGTGCGGCACCCGCAGCCCGAAGCCGGCCCAGTCCATCTCGGGCTCGAAGGGCTGCAGCACGTCATCACTCACCTGTGCACGTGCATGGATGGATGCATGCCTGACAGGGCCTGACAGGGCGTGCCTGACAGGGCGTGCATGGATGCGTAGGCAGCATGCATGCGTAACACACACTCCCAACATCCCCCAACATCCCCAGCACCCCACACAATCCCAACCACTATCCACGCACCACCCCACCCACGCGCCACTCACAACCACAGGCATACAGCCCGCCAGCGTCACCACTGTCTGCATGCGGGCGCGCGTGTGTGTGTGTGTGTGCACGTGGGGCTGAGGGCAAGGTCATAATCAGCGGCGCAGCGGAGGGCCCTAGTTGTGATGGACGGAGTCGGCTGGGCGCAGTTGGACGCGTGTGCACAGCTGAAACCCACAATGCAGTAACGGCAGCAGCAGGCGCAGCCGCAGGTGCAGCCGTAGCCGCTCCTGACATCTCTAGCGCACGGACAACCGCATCCGGCTTTGATCCCCGCCGCCCTTCCTGCCCCCGGCCCTCTTCCCCACGGACCTGTCTGTTGCCGTGCCCGCCACCCGACGGCGCCAGGCACCACCTGCACCGCCATGTGGCAGTACGGCAGTACAGCACGTCAGCACGGCACGGCAGCAGCGTGATGGAGGGGGGAAGGGCGTGGGGGAAGGGGTACCAGCACAATCTAAACCTTGCCGCATGCAGGCGTGGGAGGTACCCCCCAACTCCCTCGTCTAGTTTAGCTTGGTTTAGATTGGGCTGGTGTTTACACACACACACACACACACACACACACACACACACACACACACACACACACACACACACACACACACACACACACACACACACACACACACACACACACCACACACACACACACACACACACACACACACCGCCCCCGCCCCCATACCTGTAGCCCAGCAGGTCCAGGCCGTAGTGCGGGTTGCTGGAGGCGACCTTGAAGCCGGCCCGGTCGTGGTGGTGGTAGTGAACCTGCGGAGGGGTGTGTGTGCGCGAGTTTACGTGTGTGTGTGTGGGGGGGGCGGTTTAATACAGTACCAGCCCAATCTAAACCAAGCGCGACCAGGAAAGCGCGGTCCCGACAAGTGGACCATCCAGCAGCTCTGTGGCCCAAATTCAACCCCTGCCGCCCCCCGTTGGTTTAGCTTGGGCTGGTATTCACAACCCCCGCCCCTGCCCCCACCACTCCGCCCCTCATCCCCCGCCCCTCCCGCCCCACCTGCTGCCGCACGCCCTGCGAGTAGCCGTCGTTGCGGTCGGAGGCGCAGTGCGGCCAGCCGGCGGCGGGGTCGGGCTCGGAGCGGTCGCCGCAGATGCGGCCCTGGCGGCGAGTGTGCGTGTGTGTGTGTGGGGGGGGTGGACGGGTTGTGTGTATGGGGGGGCCGTGAGTGAGACTCGGCCCTGGTGCGTGTGGGGCCGTACAGCGTGTAGGGTATGTGTTGGAGGGCCGAATGCGCGTGCGCGTGTGCTAGAATGGAGCCCCCGCAATGCGTGCGTGTGAGGGAGGGAGGGTGGGAGCGAGTGATGAGAATGAATGTGCGTGTGCGCTTGAAGATCCAGCCACATCACACCAGCCCTCTGAGTCATCACCCACCACCAGCCAAGTGCCGCCGCCGCCACCCACACCAACCACCAACCGCCTAACCACCGCCACCAGCCCACCACGAAGAGCAGGCCGCTGCGGCGCGGCAGCTGCGGCGCCAGCGGGTGCAGGCCGGCGGCGCGGGAGCTGTAGCGGTTACCCATGTGGATGGGCAGCACAATGTCCTGGCGGGTGGGTGGGCGGGGTTTACATTCATGATTCGGGTGTGTGTGGGCGTGCGTGTTTCATGTGCGTGTTGTGTGATTGGATGTGCGTGCGTGCGGGTCTCTGTTGCGTGTCACAGAGCCCCGTTGTTTCACCGCTCCCGACCCTGCTGCCCCCCGACCCCGACCCCGACCCCCGACCATCCTCCTCCGACCCCTGACCCCGACCTTGCCGGGCCGGTGCGCGGCCCGCCAGCCCGAGTCGGGCGCGTCCTGTGTGAGGCCCCAGTGGTGCAGCCACGACAGGTTGGCGGTGGCGTCACGCACACCGCGCTGCAGGGGGGGGGGGGGTACATTCATCATTAGTTAGGACGTGAAGGCGTAGCCAGGAACAGCCATACAGCGGGGGGCGGCAGGGGGCAGATGGCGGGGGCTGGAGGCGGGGGTCGGAGGGGGAGGGTTGTGAGTACCAGCCCGCCCTGGCCTCACCGGCACCTCGCCGCGGCCCAGGTCGCCGGTGTGGATCACAAAGTGGCGCTGGCCTTGCAGCCTGCGTGCGCGTGTGCGTGTAGGGTTTGTGTCAGAGAACACACATTCATACTTCGGTTACAAGGACAAAGCCACACGCATGTGTGTGTTCGGTTTAGTTTGTTTGGTTTAGTTTGTTTCGCCGCTCCCGCGCCCTTAGCTCGGGCTGGTGTTCACAGCCCCCACCCCACCTCGCCCCCGTCTGCCCGCCTGCCGCCAGCATATCGCCCCCCGCCCACCTGTCGTACCACGGCCAGTGCCGCCGTACATAGTCGAGCGCCTCCAGCAGCCGCCCGCCGTCCGACGTACTGCGCATCTTGACCGGGATGTAGTACCAGTCCTGTGCAGCCACATGGGCAGTACGGCAGTAAGGCAGCACGGGAGCGCTTGGGCACACCTCCGCCGCGCTCCACTGCTTGTGGGCTCGCAACACATTTGCCAGTTTGGGTGTGGAGTGAGCTACCCCTGCGCCCGCTCGCACCGCGCGCCACCGCCACACACACACGCACACCCTCCCCCCCCCCCGCCGCCGGACCCACCGCCGCCTCGCCGTCCGCGGTCATGGCGCCGGCGGACAGCAGGCGCTGCCAGAACAGCCAGTGCAGCCCCCGGTCCATGTTCTTTGGGTGGTGCCTGGGGGTGGGGTGGGTGGGGTGGGTGGGATGGATGGGCGTAACACGGTGTGTGGGGGCGTGCGTATGCGTGTGTGTGGGCACGAGTGCGCGCTTGCGGATGGATTGATTTGGAGGGTCCCACTGGCGCGGGCAGCGCTGTTGGCCTGTTGCCGTGTCGCATGCGGCAAGCCCCATCTACCCTGCTGCACTTCCCTTACCATTTTTCCAACCCCAAACCCCTCACCATGCACCCTGTCCCCATCACTGCATGGATCGAGGCACGCCTGGAACCCCGAGCACCGCGCCCCGCCGCCCCCCTCCCCAACCCACCAGGAGGACAGGTTGTGGGGTATGTCGTACACATACACGTGCGGCCGCCGCCGCCGCGGCGTGTACGGCGTGGCGCCGCCCGCCAGCAGCTGCAGCTTGGGCGGCTGCGGCTGCTGCCGCCCCCGGGTGCTGCTACTGCCGCTACTGCTGCGGCTGCTGCGGCTGCTACTGCCATCTGGGTCGGCCGCCAGCGACAGCGAGCAGTCGGAGCCGAAGCTGCCTGCGCGCACGTGCGGGCATGCATGCGGTTGGGGTGAGCGGCACGTGAGCTCCCGCCGGTCGCGCGCCCTGACTTCCTTCCTGCTGCTCCTGCTCCTGCTGCTGCTGCTGCTGCCACTGCTACTGCTGCTGCTACTGCTGCTGTGCCACACACCCCGGGTGCAAGAGCGCTCGTGGTATGCCCGGTCACACGTCCGAAGACGAGAATCAACTGGGGGTCCCCGGCCCCCGGGCCGGAGCCATAGAGCGAGCCGCGGGGACGGCGGTTGCACACCGCCGCCGCCGCGCCGCCGCCGCCGCTGCCGCTGCCACCGTCGTGTGAGGGCGTGCCGGCGAGCGAGAGCGCGTGCCTACTGCCCAGCCCCTCCAGCTTCCTTGCCTCGCCTGCCCCGACCCCATCCAAGCCGCACGCCTGCACACGCGCTACCACTCACCTCGCCGGCACACGCACTCGCCCCAGGCGCACATGCCGCGGCCCGTGCAGTTGTTGAGGCACGGCTCGTGCGGCGACACGCGCAGCTCCGACTCCAGGCTGCAGTCCGGGCCCGCCAGCTGCTTTGGGCAGTCGCACCTGGGTTGGGGTTTGCGTTGCGTGAGGCGTCAGAGGAGCGCGCGGGCGCGATGGCCCGGGCAGGTTAGGACCCATAACAGGGGGACGTTCGGGCCGGGGGGCAGCGCGCGGGTGACACGGAGGCGGCCAAGCCCGCAGGCGTCGTCGAGCTTCAGCATGCAGTCGCGTTAGCGCGGCTCTAGTTACCTGCCACCATCTATCGCCTCGCTGCATGTCGCGTGCTTGTAGCACTCTGCGCTGCAGCGCGCCTGCAAGCGGAACAACCGTTGGCATGGTTCGCGCGACGCTCTGGCCACCGTGCGTCAACACCGCAGCTTACGAAAAATGGCTTACACCAGTGCAGCGTAAATGGAGCACGACAGCAGCCACGAAAAGCAACCGTGCGACAGCTGCAGTAGTTATCATGGCGAGCTTTGCACTCGCGGTTCCGATAATGAGTTCATGGCGCAATTCAATAAATGTAGAATATTATGTGAAACTTCCGAGGGACTGGGGACTCTATGGCCATAGCTGCCACGGATCTGGTCCATGGCCCACTTGACACCGTGCCCGTCGCTGCTCCCCCGGCACGCTCCCTCGGCGCTCCTGCTCCCTCTCTTGTTTCCCCGCCCTGCCCGTGCCCTGGGCCCCTGACCTGCCTACATAGCAGCGGCAGTCATGTGAACGCATCCACATTACATGCACGGGGCACAACAGCGCCCAAAGCTGCCGCAGGCCCTCGTGCGCCAGGTCCTGGGGGGCGCTGCCCAGCGCTGCCCACCCTGTGCTACTTCAACATCCGTCTCGCCACGTGAGACCCATCTCGAGCTGTTTCAGGCAGTTCCAGGCTTCTAGCCACCCCTGCTACGAGAGTATGAGTTCGAGTGGCGCGCCTCTTTTAAATCAGGCCACGTCACCGCAAGCCTTGCCTCCACGCATGGGCTGTTCGGAGAGCCCATGTCCTGCGTCCGGCACCTGGTCCACGGCCCACTCGACACAGTGCCCGTCGCTGCCCCCCGGCACACGGCCCCCTCGGCGCTCCTGCTCCCTCTCTTGTTTCCGCGCATGCCCTGCCCGTGCCTGGTGGCCCTGACCTGCCTACATAGCAGCCGTGCCTGGTGGCCCTGCGTGCATGACAACTGCAATCGTGCGAAGTTGTGAGCCCATCCAGGTTACAGGTGGCACAACATCTTGGCCCACCGCTGCCGCAGGCCTTCGAGCGCCAAGGCCTCGGGTACGCTGCCAGCGCTGCCCCGCCTGCCTGACTTCAACATCCACCTCCCCACATCCACCCTGCCTCCACCTCGCCGATCCAGCCGCCCCTGCTATAAGTTCGAGTGACGCGCCTCTTTTAAATCAAGCCACGCCACCGCAAGCCACGCCACCGCAGGGCTCCATGCATGTGCTGTTCAGTGACCCGTCCGGCAATGGCGCGCATGGGGTTCCCTATTAGCACACAGCTGGGGCAGCACCCGCAGCCGCACCCGCACCCCCAGCCAGCTCCGGACCTGCGCTTGCCTCTCATCCACTCCTTCCATCCATGCACCCGCGGACCCGCGGATCCGCCCCGCCCACTTCGCGCTCACTCGACAGCCCTGCAACCCCCGCCCCTCCCCTCCCCTCCAGTGCCTGCTGCACCGCTTTCCCAACCCCTCCTCTCCCAAACCCCGCCCCTCCCACCCCACCCCCCTTCATACAGCACGTGCATCCACGCCATCTCCTCACTCCGCCCCCTCACTCCGCCCCCTCACTCCGCCACCTCCTGCAGCGCCAGCGCCACCTCGCCGTCCACCACATAGGGCCGCAGGTCGGTCCGCAGCCGCCGCAGCGCCGGCGCGGCCAGCGCCTCCGCCAGCGCGCGGCTGGAGGCGGGCGAGAAGGAGTTGCCCCACAGCAGCAGCAGCTGAGGGGTGGGGGTGGGGAGGTGGGGGAGGGGATGGGGGAGGGGAGGTGGATGTGCGTGGTGGCGGTGGTGGGAATGTGAGTACCAACCCAAGCTAATCAGCCGTCAGGTCCTGTGCTCGGTGGTGGCATCACCCCGCCTCAGAACGCCCCGCCCCCCAGGCCCCAGCTTAGCCCAACTTCCGCCATCCTTCCGCCCACTGCCCACTCCGCCCACTCCGCCCGCCTCCCGCCACCCTCCCGCCCGCCTCCCGCCCACTGCCCCCCCTCCTTGCCACCCCCTCCCGTCCCCCAACCCCCTCTTCCCACCTCCAGGCTGTGCACCAGCGGCAGCGCCGCCGCCAGCGCGAGGAGGCCCACGTCGCCCACGCCGTTTGAGCGCAGGTCCAGCTCCCTGGGGCACACACCCGAGAGGGAGGGAGTGCGCGTATGTGCGTGTGCGCGCATGTGTGTGTGTGTGTGTGTGTTAGAGACCCAAACCATCTCGAAACCCCACCCCAACAACCACACCCGCCGCACACGCACGCACACGCACACGCACACGCACACGCACACGCACACGCACACGCACACGCACACGCACACGCACACGCACACGCACACGCACACGCACACGCACACGCACACGCACACGCACACGCACACGCACACGCATGCACGCACACGCACACACACACGCACCTGATGGCGCCAACCACCCAACCCCACCTCCACCCCCCCGGCGCCTCACACGCACGCACGCGCACCTGATGGCGGGGCAGGCGGTGGGCAGCACACGCGCCAGGGCAGCGGCGCCGTCGTTGCCCAGGTTATTGGCGCCCAGGTTCAGGCGCTGCAGCCGCGACAGCCCGGGGCAGGACAGCAGCCGCTCCAGCGTGGGACCTGGGCAGGAAAGGAAAGGTGAGGCAAGACGAGGGAAGAGGTGAGGGAAAAGCGGGTTGTGAATACCAGACCAATCTAAGACTAACTGGTCAAGGGACAGGCAAATGCGATTGCAGCAATACAGGGGAAAGCGGGGGGGGGGGGAGGGTTGTGAGGGTTTGGGATGGGGCCCGTCAGGTGAGAGCAGGCGAGACCGTGTGCCAGTCCCCGCAATGTCATTGTTACGCGCGTTAACGAGTATGGAGTACACAAAAACCACAGCACCTGAAAACGGCGATAGGCGGTTGGCTCGTAGCGACAGCGACGTCCAGCGCGCGCTGCTCCGGGCGAAGCCGTACGTCGTCTGCGCGCGCGTGTGTGTTTGGTTTGGTTGGTGGAAAAACAAAGGGGCGGGAGGGGATGAGAGTGGAGGTGTGAACACCCGCCCAAGCCAAACAGAAGAGCGAAGAAACCCCAGCAAAGAAGGGGAAGAGAAGGGGAACCAAAGAAGGCGGGAGCAGGTGAGGCATGGGGTGACGTCGTGTGCCGGCCCGATCCCATTCCACCCGTCGTCACGCCCCACGCCCACGCCCCCACCCCGCCCACCCCAAACACGTTCCCCGACCCACGCCCACCGGCTCGAGCTGTGGCCCGGCTCGCAGCCACACGCCCCCCAAACCACACACACCTACGGCCCCCCCGCCCCCCGTTACCCTGCTTTATCGCAAACTGAACCTGCCTGTCTCTTGTCTAGTTTCGCTTGGGTTTAGATTGGGCTGGTGTTTACAAACCCCCCGCCCCCCCCGCCCCCTCACACACCCACCAGCAGCTCCAGCTGGCTGTCCACCAGGCGGCACTTGGCCAGTGACAGCTCGGTGAGGGCGGTGTTGGTGGCGAGCATGCGCGCCAGGTGCTGGTAGGTCGAGTCCTGGGGTGTGTGTGTGTGGAAGGGGTGGGAAGGGTGGAAGGTTGGGGGGTTGGGGTTAGGGGCTGCAAGGATGTTACAAAGAAGTGTAGCTGTTTGTGGTGGTGAGCAGGGGATGGGAATGGCGGGTCTGGTTCAGAGGTAACCCCTGTTAGCCCGCGTCACACCCCGTGCACCATCCCCCACCCACCCAGCCGCTGCACGCACCTGGGGGGCGGCCAGCTGCGCGTCCTCCAGATCCAGGATCTGCAGCGGGGGGGAGAGGGGGGGGGGCGGGCACGTGCGGTATGTATTCAAGTGGATTTTGGGTTGTGAGGTGGGTGCGTCCAGTTCTCCAGCTCTCCAGCAATGTGGGCCCAGCAACCAAACAGGGTGGCAATCGTGGCAGTCGTGGCATCAACCCTCCCTGCCCCCGCCCTCCCTGCCTGCCCCCCACCTGCAGGCTGCTGTTGCCCTCGGGCCCCGTCAGCGCGTTGGCCAGCCCGATGAGGCCCTTGATGGAGACGTGGCAGTCCGCCAAGTCCAGCATCGTCAGCGAGCTGTTGCACCTGTGGGGCCGGTGGTGGTGGTGGTGGTGGCGGTGGTGGTGGTGGTGGTGGTGGTGGCGGCGGCGGCGGCGGTGGTGGTGGTGGTGGTGGTGGTGGTGGTGGCGGCGGTGGCGGGATGTCGTGTGTTAGAGCGGCGGCGGAGTCAGCGGGCCGCGCTGTCCTGGCATTCCCAGGCAGCGTGTCGTGCACCCGTGTCTGACCTGCAGCTGCCCAGCGTCACCCCCGTCTCACACCAGCCGCGCAGGTGCCCAGCTGCCCAGCCGCCCAGCCGCCGTCAACCCCGTCCCACACCAGCCGCGCTGCTGCCCAGCCGCCGCCATCCCTCATCCACCGCCGGCCCCCAGCCGCCCCAACCCCCGCCCTCATCCGCAGGCCTGTCCCTTGTCTAGTTCAGCTTGGTTTAGCTTGGGATGGTATTCACAACCCCCACCTGAGCATGTCGGCGATGGCTAGTGCGCCGGTGTCGCCGATGGGGTTGTGCCGCAGGATGAGGGCCTGTCGGGCAGCGCGTGCGTGTGTGTAAGCGCGTGTTAGGGAGCACAAGATATTTGTGTTTGTACGCGTACGCGCCAGGCCCCGTCATGTCAGGTGCGCCTCCGCCGTGCCCGCGCGCATGTCACTGCGCCCACACAACCGCTCGCGCCGCGCCCAGCCGCGCACAGGCTCCAGAGCAAACCAGTGCCCGGCGCACCCACGCCCACGCCCACGCCCACGCCCACGCCCACGCCCACGCCCACGCCCACGCCCACGCCCACGCCGACGCCGACGCCGACGCCGACGCCGACGCCGACGCCCACGCCCACGCCCACGCCCACGCCCACGCCCACGCGCCCACGCGCCCACCCACACCCACGCCCGCGCCCACGCGCCCACCTTGAGCCCGGCCCCCGGCTTGGCCAGCACCTCGGTCAGCGCCGCCACGCCCTTGTCCGTCACCTCGTTGCCGGTGAGGTCCAGCAGCTGCAGCCCCGGGCTCACCTGCAGGCGGCGGGATGTGTGCGTGTTTGTTGAAAACGAACGGGCGCCCACACCCGTGCCCACACCCGTGCACATGCAACTCAGCATAACCTGCGCACCTTCCGTGCACCTTCCGCGCGCACCTCTCCCTACCTCCCCTCCCCCGCCCGCACCGCGCGCCCGCACCTGCATGAGCCGCGCCACGGCCTGCGCCGCCATGTCGTTGAGGAAGTTGTACGGCAGCCGCACAACCGCCAGGCCGGGGTGCTCGTACAGCGCCTCACACAGCGCAAACACCTGCGCGCGTGTGCGTGTGCGTGTGCGCGTGTGCGTGTGCGTGCGTGGGGTTGTAGGAAGAACAGGGCAAGGGAAGAACGCTGGCGTGCCCCGGTGGCGACAGACGAAATCCCATGCGTGCGTGCGTGCGTGAGCGGAGTTCGGTCGGGTGTTGCGCGGGTGACTCATGACACATGTAGCACGCCAGCAGAAGAAGCTCCCAGGTCAGGACACGTTGGGGGTTGTGACATGGCACCACTCGCTCCACACGCCGTGTGTCCTCCTCGACAGAGTTCCGGGTCAGTGGCGCGCCCGGCAGCTCTGACCGTACCAGCTCGCCCGGCGACCGTGCCCTGCAGACACACTGTTCCCTGACCCACACAGACACGCCGTGGCAAACCCTTCGCCCCTTATGCCGCCCGCACCTGCATTGGCTTTACGCGGTTGTTAAAGAGCTCTTTGCTCTTTCCGTCGAGCGAAATGACGGAGAGGGGCTGCCTGCAGCGCGCATGTCGACACGCATGTGCCGCGGGCGACAGTGTCCGGAGCGTCAGTTTGGGAACAACCCTTTGACAGACAGTAATGCGCCAGTCGGCATGCGTACCCCGATTCGAGGGCGGCCTCTATGGAAACCAAAACAGGGTCCACGGGTTCGCACGCAAAGTCGCCACATTTTGTTATATACAGCTCGCGTAGGTCTCCCATAGTATTTTAATTTGACTACAGGCGTATTGACCGTGCTAAGTAGAACAGAGCGCGAAGGGCCTGAAAGTAAATTATCTTTTACGTTGCGTGTAGGTCAAAATGTCATGTTGATAGATAAAGCAACTCAGACGGAAAAAGAGGGGCTTTCAGCAAGGGCAAGTGGTTTGGGCCCATCCGGGAGGGGCTGCCCTTGTTGCCAGGGCGTGCATGCGCACCGACATGTTGATCCTTGTGGTACAGGCTGCATGCTACTATTGCGAAGTATCCAGGACCAGGACCAGTACGCAGCTCGCCCACCGTGTGCAAATCCGCACGCCACCCTCCCACGCGGCAAGCCAGCATAATGAATCTATAGCCTGGAAAAGGAGGTGGAGCAGGCTGCTGGGCGACGTGCGGGCGTGAGCCGGAGCGAATGAAGCGATGAACGAGCCCGCAACGAGCCCGCAGCGTCACGTACCGGCCAAGCGACGCCGCTCAAGCTCCGAGGAGGGGGAGGTACCGCTGCCGGTGCCGAAGAAGGTATCCAATGCGGTCACAGAGGGCGCAGAGCTCGCCTCCTCGCTCCAAGTCCGCGAACAACGCCGCGCGGAGGTCAAGGCCATTTACGCCAACTACGGGGACCTTCTAAATGGAGGAGACACGGGAGCCGAGGCTCTGGCTTTCCAGGGCTTGCTGGAGTGCAGGCGCGGTAAGCGCAAGTGCATTTACGCGCGCAACACGGAACCGCGTCCGGAGTGCAGCCGCGGATCACCCGGTATCGAGGATGCTGCGTTATGCCTGCTGTTGCACGCGGTTGCGTTGGGCCAGTCCCGGCTGGGCGGGCGAGGTGTCGGCACCTCGCCATAGACCCCGACACCTCACCATACCCCGTCCACGTGCTCGCAACCCGTTTGAGCCGCCCACTTGTTCCATGGCCCTCCTTACCCGCGATCCTTCCCTCTCACTCCATTGAATGGCAGGGAGCCTGGGCGCCAGGCGTCTCGCGGCGCGGCTGGTCCCCCGCTTCCTTCCCCGCTTCCCCTCCCACACCGAGCAAGCGCTGCGGCTGCTGCTAGCGCTCTACGCCGACGGCGCCCCCGCTCCGGCACCCGCAACCACCAACAGCACCACAACCCGAGGCGGCGCTGGTAGCGCCTCCTCCCTTGCTAATGGCGGCTTCAAGCCCGGGCCCGGCGCCTCGCCCTCGCCTCCGCCTCCGCTGGCCTCTGCCACGGACGGCGGCTGCGCCGGCGGCGGCGGCGGCGGTGCCGGGCGGGTGTCTGGTCTAGACGGCAGTGACCTCGCCGCCGCAATGCGGCGAGACGCGTTGCTGGGGCTAGGTAATGTGCTGGAGACCGCGGTGCGGCAGCAGCAGCAGGCCGGCGGTGGCGGGGGTGGTGCGGCGGCGGCGGTGGCGGCGGAGCGTACCGTGCCGGCGGTGACGGAGCTGGTGCAGTTTGTGATACGGTGAGCCGACGTGCCTGGGTTGCATGTGTGGATGCCAGCCCAAACTGGCCCTGGCCAAACCCAATGCATGGAACACTAGGCCAGGGCGTGGCGTGCAACTCGACGGGGAGTGCCTGCGCAGGCGCTACCCGTCCCCGTCGTCTTCAGTGCATCCTGTACCGGTTTTCATACGTCCTTGCAACCCCGTCGCAGGCAACTCCAAGTCCTCTGCGCTGCGGCTGCGCTGCTCGCCGACGGCGCCGGCGGCGGTGGCGGCGGCGGACCCGGCGACGGCAAGAAGGCAGACGTCAACGGCGGCGGCGGCGGCGGGGCCGGAGCCGGTGCGGGGGCCGGGCCGCATTACGGCCACCCCTACGCCCACCGGCCCGGCGACTCGCACAAGCGGCCTCGCCACGGCTCCGAGTCCTCACGAGGCCGGCCGGGGCCCGGCGGCGCCAGCGGCGCGCGCCACGAGTCGGAGGCGGCCTCGTCCGCCGCCGCGGCCGCCGCCACGGCCGCCGCCACCGCGGCGGCGGCGGCGTCCCAGCCGCTGCCGGCGGCGCTGCTGGAGTCCGAGCCGGACAGCGAGGTGGGCGTGCTGCGCGGGCTGCTGCTCCGCGCCTTCGCGCTCTTCCCGCGCGTGGTGCTGGCGGCCTGCCTGGCGCCGTACCGCCTGCCGCCGCGCAACCGCGCGCCCGACGACATGGCCGGCTGCGCGCTGGCGCTGGGGCTGCTGCTGCACCCGCGGGAGGAGCAGGGGCAGCAGCAACAGGGGCAGCAGCAGCAGCAGGGCAGGGCAGGCGGCGCCAAGGCCGCGGGCGGCGGCGGCAGCGACCCGGCGGGGGCGGCGGGGGCGGCCATCGGCTCGCCCAGGGGCGCCCGCGCGCCCGCGACGCCGGCGGCGGGGGTCAAGGCCGAGGCAGGGGTCAAGGCCGAGGCGGGCGATGGCGACGGCGCGTCAGCCATGGTGAGTGTGGTGGTGGTGCTGGCGTGGTTATGTTGGGCACGTGCCAGCTGCCGGCGGGGCCTGCCGTGTTCCTCGTGGCTGGCGGCGTCGGCAGTCCAGATCCAGTTCCGATGAGCGATGATGGTTCGAGTCCTGGATTCATGGCCCGGCCCCGGATCACGCGGACCGCACGGCTGGTCCTGTGGCCCCTGGAACATGTATGGGGCGGGGTCCCACCTCGCCCCTCCTCGCCCCTCCCAGGCCCCCCTCCCCACTTTTAGCTACCACACATCACGCCCCGTCCGCATGGACGGCTGTCCCCAATGCTCCATCATTAAGCTACCCTGCGGAGCCTTGCAACGCCCCTGTCTGCCCCAATCTCACGAGTGTTGTGCCAACACAATTGCCCCAGTTATCCGTCTAGTCAGGTTGGCTCCGCTTGGGCTGGGTTGTCCCAACCCCACCTTCCTGATGGGTTGGCTCGGTGCCCTTGCACGCCTGCAGGACACGACCGGCCCCTTCGGCTGCAACGGCGCCGACGTCGCGACCGGGGCCGGGGCTGGCGCCAGCGCCGGGGCCGGGCCTGGGGACGGCGGCCGCGTTGTGCGGCCGGGCTGCGCGGCGCAGCAGGTGCTGGGGCGGCTGCCCGAGACGCTGGAGTGGGTGCGGCAGCTGCTGGGGGCGCTGCTCCGAGGTGAGAGGGGAATGGGGAGGGGCCGACGGCAGGGGCCGCATGCGAAGAAGCAGGTTGGAGGTCGGTTTTGGTGGCTTGGGGCATGGAAGGGGCTGCGATTACCACCAACCCAATCCAAGGCCTGGTCCATTTACGTGCCCGCAACCCCGTGCCGACCCGCCGTGCCGCGCGCAGGCAAGAACGCGCCGCCCATCCCGGCCGAGCTGCGCTCCCAGCTGGAGCGCCTGCTCAGCTACTGCCCCGCGCCCAAGCGGCCGCCGCCGCCGCCGGCAGTAGCCGGCGGCGCCGACGCAGCCGGCACCGACCGTGGGGCGGGGGCCGGGGCCGGTGCCACCTGCTCGCCGCCCTGCTCGCCGCGCGGCGGCGCCGCCGCCGGAGAGCCGCCACCGCCGCCGCACTCGCAGCTGCCGACGCCCGGGTCGCTGTCCAAGGCAGCAGCGGCAGCGGCAGCAGCGGCGGCGGCAGGCGGTGGCGGCGGCGCGACGATGTCTCACCTGGGCAGCGAGGACGGCAGCCGGTCGGTCCCGATGGACTTGGACCACTCAACCAGCATCAAGCATGAGGCCGGCGGCGGCGGCGGCGGCGGTGGGACGGGTGTCGCCGGCGCGGCTGGCGGCACCGGCGGCGTCGGCGGGGGACACGGCGGGCCGGCGGACACGGCCGCGACGTCGCCGCCGCCGCCGCTGCCTCCGCCGCCTGCGACGGCGCAGGGCGGCGGCGGCGGCTCCGGCGGCGGCCTGCGCGGCGGCCTGGTGTGCCGCGCGGAGGCGTGCCTGTGGCTGGGCGGCTTGCCGCCGGGGCTGACGGAGGCGGCGCTGGCGGCGGAGCTGGGGCGCAGCGGCGCGGTGGAGTCGGTCCACGCTGTGGACGGCGCGCCGCCGCCGCCGCCACCCTCCTCCGCCGCCGCGGGTGGCGGCGCCGGCGGCGGCGGCCTGCTGGGCGAGGAGGCTTACGTGGTGTTCGCCTCCCTTCGAGACGCCGCCATCTGCTTCGAGACTGTAGCACGCACCTCGCCCTTTGGCGGTGGCCGCCCGCTGGCGGTCGAGTTCTGCGCCGCCTTCCCGCCCGACTCCTCAGCCGCGCGCCGCCGCGCCGCCGCCGCCGCCGGGCCCTCGCAGTTCGTGTGGGTCTCCTCCTCCGGGCACGCCGCGGCGGCGTCGGCGGGGCCGGCGGCGGCTGGGACGGTGGCGCCGGAGGCGGTGGTGTCGGCGCTGCAGGAGGCCGGTCTGGCGGTGCCTCAGCAGATCCTGGCGGTGTCCGGCCGCTCGCCAGGCATGCTGCTGCACATGGCGGCGGCGGCGGCGGTGCCCAGCGTCGTGGCCTGCCTCGCCGCCGCCTTCGCGCCGGCGCCGGCGCCGCCGCTGCCGCTGCCGCCGCCGCCGGCGGCGGGCGGCGCGGGCGCGGCTGGAGGAGCGTCTGGCGCGGCGGGGACAGCTGGCGGCGGCGCCGCGGCGGCGGGCGCGTGCCTGTCGCCGCCGCCGCCGCCACCGCACTCGGGGGCGGCGAGCGCGGCGGCGGGCGGGCAGACGCCGGCGGCGGGGCAGCAGCAGCAGCAGCAGCAGCAGCAGCAGCTGCCGCCGCCGCCGCCACAGCCGCAGGGCGGCGGTCAGGGCCAGGGCCAGGGGCAGGGGCTGTCGGACCCGCTGCCGCCGCCCAACATCCGGACGTTGTGGTTTGGCCAGGTGGGGGGTGTTAAAAACAAAAAAACAGACGGACAACAAAGCCCGCCAAACACGCGCGCGCAAATTCATGTGTGGTGTGTGTGTGGGGGGAGGGTGGGGGGGGGCGAGGATGGGCGGGCGGGCGGGTGGAGTGACCTACGCCCGGGCGTGTGGTGCGTGTTTGCGTGTGCGTGGTGCGTGGTTTGCTCCCGTTGCCTGTCCCTTGTCTAGTTCGCTTGGTTGGTATTCACCACCCTATGGTATGATATTCACCACCCTCACCACCCTCACCACCCTTCACCACCACCCCTCCTTACCCCTCCTCACCCCTCCTCACCACCCCCCTGTCCACCCCCTACACTCCAGATCCACGAGGCCATGCGCGACGAGGACCTGCTGGCCGCCTGCCGGCAGCACGGCGACGTGGTGGCCTGGCGCTTCCTGCGCGGCAGCCACTGCGCCTTCGTGGACTTCGCGTCGCAGGTGGGGTGGGTGGGGTGGGGTGGGGCTGGGTGGGGTTAGGTGGGGATAGGTGGGGTTGGGTGTGAATACCATCCCAAGCTAAATCCAATCAAACCGAACCAAATGCGTGTGCGTCAGTGCATATGGATAGTGTGTGTCACGTGTGGCTTGGTTCTGGCTGTCTTGGTGGCTGTCTTGGGCTCGGGCTTGTGTGTCGCCTGTGTGTGGCTCGTGAGTAGCACGGCGGGTGGACCCAACACGCTCCTGATCTGCTGCTGCCGCCCCCCCCCCTCCCTTGCCGCCCTCCTCCCAGGCGGGCGCAGACGCGGCGCGGCGGGCGCTGCTCAACATGCGGCTGGGCCCCAGCGGGCAGCACGTGCGGGTGGAGTGGAAGGTGGGGGCGCAGGGGCAGGGGGGCCGGGGGCGTGGGAGGCGAATGTGGGGGTTTCGGCGTGGTGGCGGATGTCAGGAGGGGAAGGGCGCGGTGGCAAGGAAGGGGACGCCTGCTCTGCGCACCTGTTCTAGTCGCATGGTGTTTGTTGCATCGGACCATAGCAACCCAACGCCTCAACCTCGGCCACTGCCTGCGGCTGCCCACTAACACCTGCTACTGCCACTGCTACTACCACTGCCACTGCTACTGCCTGCAGCTTGACTCGAACATGGGGCCTCGCGGCGGCATGGGCCAGATGGGCCAGATGGGCATGGGCATGGGCATGGGCATGGGCGGCGGCCCGGGCGGCGGCATGCGCGGCGGGCCCGGCGGCGGCGGCGGCGGAATGTACGGCACACCCGGCGGCGGCGGCGGCATGATGGGCGGGATGGGGATGGGCCAGATGGGGATGGGCATGGGGGCTGGCGGCACGCCCGGCGGCGGCATGGGCCTGGGGCAGATGGGCCTGGGCGTCGGCGTGGGCGGCATGGGCGGCATGGGGCTGGGCGGCGGCCGCATGGGGCCCGGCATGGGCCCCGGCATGGGGCTGGGGCTGGGCACGCCGCTGCAGCAGCAGCAGGCGCAGCAGGCGGCGCACATGGCTGGGCGATACACGCCGCTGCAGCAGCAGATGATGCAGATGCAGCAGCAGCAGGCAGCGGCGGCGCAGATGGGCGGGCACGGGCACGCGGGTGCCAGCCCCGCACACCCCAGCCTGCAGGGCTACGGCGGCAGCACCCCGCAGCATCAGCAGCAGCACCAGCACCAACAAGCGCAGCACCACCCGCACTCACACAAGGGAGGGCAGCAGCAGCAGCCGGGGCCCAGCGGCGGCGGCAGCGGCGAGTGGTCAGGGCAGCTGCCGCCAGCCCCCGGCTCAGCAGCAGCAGCAGCGGCAGCAGCAGCGGCAGCAGCAGCGGCGCCTGCCGCAGCGGCGGCAGGCGGCGGCGGTGGCGGCGGCGCCACGTCCTCTGCCACGCCGCCGCCGCCCCCGCCGCCACTCCCAGACGGCGGCCTGCCGCCGCCGCCGCTCCCGCCACCGCCGCCCGGGCCGCCGGGGCCTCCTGCTACTGCTACTGCCACCAGCCCCGCGAGAGGTACAGCCGCCAGCCCCGCGGCTGGTGCTGCCGCGGGGGGCGGGGCCGGTGCGGGCGCGGGGGGCGGCAGCCCGGCGCAGCCGACGTGGCAGGGCGTGCTGGCCAAGAGCGGCTCGCACGTGTGCACGCTACAGTGCAACACCGGCGGCGCCAGTGCGGCGAGTGAGTGCTGCGGGCGTTAGGGGGCGTGGGCGCCTGCCGACTGCCGACTGCTGCTGCCGTTGTCACTTGCTGCGTGTCGGTGGTTGCGTCCGGGCAGTGGGAGCGCGTGTGCCCCCGCCACCCAGACAAGCCGCGCCCCCTCTCCCCGCCGCATCTCCAACACACACGCGCGCGCGCGCGCACGCGCCCAGCGCCCCTGTGTACCGGAGCCCCCGCGTCGCTGTGCCCGATGCCCAGCTACCGCTACCCCCACCCGCGGCTCCCGCTGTTCCCGCCGTTCCACTGCCACTTCCTCCGAATAATTAATACCGCTGCTGCTCCCTCCCGGTCCCCCCTCCGCTGCCTCCCTCCCCTCCCGCCCAGGCGGCGCCAGCGCCGGCGAGCGCGAGCCGGTGACGTGGCCGGCGGCTCTGGACGTGCGCATGCGGGTGGAGCTGAGCTACGTGGTGCACAGCCTGTACGCGCACACGCCACCGGGCGCACGGTGAGGAGGGCGAGGGGGGGGGGGGCAGGAGGACGAGGGGGGCGGGGGCGGGGGCCGGGGACGCTGCAGGGATGTAGGAAAAGCGGTACAGGATGCACTGAAGACTGCGTCTCGAAGCCGTTACCGAAGTGAAGGGGAGGTGCAAAGATGGTACATAGAAGTGTAGCAGCGTAGAAACCAGGCGTGGTGCGGGGGGGGGGGGGGGAGGAGGGGAGGGGGGTGGTGCAAAGATGGTGCATTGGAGTGGAGCAGGCAGTGGATGTGTTACGCCGGGCGTAGCGGGAGGAGGAGCAGCGGGAGGGGGGTGATTGAAGGCGGGAGGGGGCCGCGTGGGAGGGGCGCGCGCACACGCCGCCCGGCGCCAGGGGTGGGGCGCGGCGTGAGGCGTGAGGGGGGAAGGGGCAGCGGCGCAAAAGGGGGTGGTGCGCCAGCTGGGGCCGCCTCGGCGTTGGGGGTGGTATCATCTAATCAGATGGACCCCGCGCCACCCCCCGCACTACGTCCCTGCCCACCGCTGCGCCCTCCATGCACATATGCACATATGCGTACACAGGGCGCTGCGGCGGCTGGTGGTGTCTGGCGGCGGCGGCCCTGGCGGCGGCCCTGGCTCTGGCGGCGGCGAGCGCGCCAAGCTGTCCGAGTTCCTGGGCTACCTGGCGGAGAAGAAGCGGGCGGGTGAGGCGGGGGGGGGGGGGTTGGGCGGGTGCGTTTAAAGCGGCGAGGGGGCTGCTGCCCGTCCAGTGGCCAGTGCCCGTTGTCGGGACAAGCAGTGAATACCGGCCCAAGCTAAACCAAAGTAACTAGGCGGGGGAAAGGACAGCTGATGATCACTGCCTCCGCAACTAATGCCGCAACTGCTGCCGCAACGGCCGCAACTGCCGCCACTGCCGCAGGCGTCATCAAGCTGGAGGCGGCGGCGGGGCTGCCCGCGCGCACGCTGTACCTGGTGCCGCCCAATGAGCAGGTGGGTCCGCGGGGGGTTACTGTGAACCAATCCCGTAAAGAGACATCAGCCGCGGCCCGGGGGAGGGCGCGGGGTGGGGCGGGCCGGGGACCGGGGGCCGGGGGTTCGGGCTTGGTCCACCACGTGTTCAGCAGCGTTGGTCCGTTTGGTTGTTTTGAATTTCAACACAACCCCCCCCACACACACACGCACACACACACCACACACCACCACCACCACCACCACTACCACCACCACCACCACCACAACGATTGGCGCAGGTGTGCTCAGCTCTGGGCACGGAGTGGACGCCGCGGGATCCGTTCCTTCTGGCGCTGGTGGTGCCCACAGCCGGCGGCGCGGCGGGCGGCAAGTGAGGCGCACCAGCAGCGCACCACCATCCGCACTTACACAACGGAATGCAGCGCCACCACCAGCAGCACCACCACCAGCATCAGCAGCCACGGAGCCACCGCCATGGTCGTGCCACGTCCACGCATCTGTGTGGGGAGGCGGCGCTGGTGCTGGTGCGAGTGCTAGTGCGGGTCACAGCCGGCTCAGCAGCTGGTGGGGGCCTGGTGGCATTCGGCGCGTCTGGTGTGTCGGCAGCCGCGCCACGGGGCCAGGGCCAGGCCCCCGGTTCAGGCCTGCCGCTGCCGCTTCAACTAGGACCAGCGTGCCGAATGGCGCGGGCAGGGAGGTGGTGCACACGGCACTGTGTGGTGCAGATAGAGCCCTCCATGGCGTGTCGGTGTGCGTGTGCGTGCGTGTTGAAAAGCACCAAAAGACCAAATACACAAAATAGTCGGTGTGGCGCTGTGGCGGGGCGGGGGTGGGTCGGCAGGTCGGGAGCAGGGTAGACAGGAGGATGCACACACGCACACATGCCTGCTACGGGTGCTCACGGCTTGTGTGCAGTAACAGAAGCAGCAAGAGCAGCAGCGGGCTGGGTCCTGCACCCCTCAGCTCAGACGTAGATGATTAGATTACTACGGCACACTTCCGAGAATGTGTGTGCGATATTGACGCCGGTTGCTTTCAAATCGCATCGATTGGGGGGTATCCTGTGCAACGGCCGGTCGGTTACCGGCAGGGGCGCTCAGATGAGGCCTTGTAGTTCTTTTTCAGGAACGCTAGACAAGCTGGGTGGTGGTGAAAGTGGCGGCTGGGCGGTGGTGTGCTCACTGTGGCGCAGGTGTGGGCGCAGGGGTGCTGCTCTGTTGTGGTGCTAAGGAAAGGAACTGAGTCACGGTTCACATCAGGCGTTGTTGTCGGCACGCATGTCGCCTGCGCACGCGGTCGCGGTCGCGTGTTCAGGCGGAGGCGGGACGCGGCGATCGGCGCAGTTTTTGTGTGCGTGCCACACCTGGGGGCAGCAGGGCTTGCGACGGCGCGATGGCTTGGGAGATTTGCGGAGCTTCGGTCGGGGCTCGCGGGTCGGGGCTCGCGGGTCGGGGCTCGCGGGTCGGGGCTCGCGGCACGTCCGGATCCACCCTTGGATCCACCATGATTTCCCGCTCGGTTGCCCCGCGAGGCTGTAGCAGACGTGCATGGAAGCTCATTATAAATAAGGACGTCCGGCATTCAGGCAGTTGTGTTAGGCCATCCGGCGTTTCAGGCATTTGGGAGCTCCAGGACGCAGCAGCGGTGCGTGCCCGCACAACCTGGGTCCTGCCTGCATAAACCACTCGTGGCCGTGCTCGTGGCTGGCTCGCCCGACGGTAACGGTGCTCATCATTCCTCACACAATCGCAAGTAATTCATATGCATTTTATTCTCTGCCCGTTAATGGTGCGCAAAAATGAGGTTCTCGCTCGCAAAACCCGCAATTGTTACTATGGTAGAGAAACGCCGGGCGCACTTATTTCCGCGAAACTCTGGATACGTTACTGTAACAATCTCTACCTCAAACTCAAGCAGAACCATTTCCTGAACATTCAAGCGCCAGGGATAAGCCTACCCACACCCACACTACTTGTCGCCCCGCGTCCTAACACGTGGTGCGTAGCTTTTAGCTTGAGGAATCCGTGCAGCCCGCGTTATTTAGAGCTGAAGCGCGACCGCCCTGGTACGCGGGTTCAAATCAGCTACTGGGCTGAGGCTGATGTGAATGATGTCGTCTTCCGCCCAGCAGCGCGCGCGAACACTCCCAAGTTGCACACTGTTTGCTATATGCTACGTAGGAGAGCCGTGACGGGCCAAATCGTCAACAGGACGAAGCATTACAGACGTTCCATCCGCAGCGTTCGCGCAATCAACGCGAGCGCTGCTACTCACTTATGGAGACTATGCTGCTACATATTGACGTTGTCAACGCTTTCCGTGCTTTGACTCCGCTGTCACACTAACTGCCACCCGCGCTCGGACTGCCCTGCGCTTCGCTGCGATAGGGCGTCAGTATGGGTGCCGACGCGGAGCAGCCTGCCAAGGACATGCATGACTGCGAGCGGAGCTCTCCGGGCAGTGGCGGGAACCAAATCACTCTCGAACGTAAGGCTTCAGAGCTGCTCACATTCGTGTGAGAGCTCAAATGGGGGGGGGGGGGGGGGCAAGCACGTACGCCATGCCAACGCAGCAGGGGGCAGTCTAGCACATTCCGTCTCTTTGCAGCCCGCGCCTTTCCGGCAAAAACGGTGTCGGTAAAACCGGTAAATAAAACCGGTACGGCTGCCACCACTCGCCCGGTTTAAACACTTGGCTCCCCTGGTTTGCCACGCGCAGGCTTCAACACGCCTACACGGAACGTGCTGAGGAAGTTCGATGACAATGGAGGTGCGCCGCCGCCAGAAATGTGTGTGCATGGTGCCAGCGATTTGGCCGCAGGACCCCATGCGTGGGGCAGCACTTGATCGGGGCTGGTCCCGCCCACACATGGGACTCGGGACTTGTGGGCATCCACAACACCGGGGGTCCGGGGCCCTGCCATGCGCGCGCCCATCCCCCTGCAGCTGCGCGCCACAAATACCTTCCTTGCTCTCTTTCTCTTCTTCTCATCCGGCCCCGGGTCCGTGTGTCCCTTGCATCCCTTGTGTCCCTCCGCACATGCAGACGGGCGCATTGACGCCAGCGAGATCCAGGCGGTGGTGTCCACCCTGGTGGCCGAGAAGTTCAAATCCAAGGCCTTCAAGGTCGGCCTCATCATCCTGGGTGTCTTCACCATCATCCTGCTGGGCGCCATGTTTGGGCTCACGTGGGCGGTGGTGGCGGCGCTAAAGGACACGCAGGTGAACAACAGCGGCGTCATGACCACCAACGACGGCAGCTCCACACCGGTGCTGACCGCGAACCTGGACATGACCGTGTCGGCGGACGGCAAGCTGGTCTCGCGCACCTCCAACAGCACCATCGCCACCACGCCCACCGTCACACGCAGCGCCATCTCGTCCGAGGCTCCGTTCGACCTGCTCCTGAAGCTCAGCAACCTGGTGGTAAGAGCAACGGGATCTAGGACAGCGCATGTTGCGGGGTGCCTGGGCCACACGTCATCATTTGCTGTGGACTTCCGCGCACTACTGTGAGCAGTGGTTTTGGATACCACTCCCTCCAACCCCGACGGCTGACCATCCTGTCCTGTGCCCCACTGTCCCCGCCCTGCAGTTCGTGAGCCCCGGCGGCGGCCTGTACTCCGTGGACGTGCAAGGCGTGGCGCGCATCCCCAAGACCACCGGCGGCCACGTGGTCCGTTTCCAGACCGCCTCGGGCATCCTGGTCCTGGAGCGCAACGACTGGGAGCTGGTGAACGCCACCAACGCCATGCTGGATGGCCTGTTCTCCTCGGGCACCTCGGGCCGCCGCCTGCTGGATGACGGCGTCAAGTACTGTGAGTGGGGGCGCGGGCCACACGGGCTTTGGAGGAGGGTGGGGGTGGGGGTGGGGGGGGTGGGGGGCGGTGCTGCGCTGCTGCTGGTGCTCGCTTGGTTTGGGTGGTGAGGGACGGCCGGGGCAGGATGTTGCACCTGGGGTGTGTGGCCGTGTGTAGGCGGGTCACAAGCATGGGCATCAGGCAAACTTTGAGTGCGGCATATATATCCGTTACGCGTATGCACCATTCACCCACCCACGTGTCTGCAACCTGCCGGTGCTTCCATCCACGTGCTGCGCAGTCATCGAGGCGGCGGGCGGCCAGCCCATGAAGTGCCCTGATGAGGACAACTTCATCTACAGCTGCGACGAGATCCACAACGCCTACAAGTGGGTGGACGCCAGCTACACCACCCCCCTGGCGCCCGGCCAGGTGGCGGCGCCGCCGCCCCCACCCAGCGGTGACCAGGCCGTATCGGGCGCGGACTGCTCCGGCGCCAGCTCCGGCGGCGTGCGGAGCTGCTACGAGGCCATGGTCAACTGCAACGCCAACACCGCGGCCAAGATCAATGCGCTGCTGGACAGGCCGAACTGCGGCACCTCGTGCGGCGCGCTGCATCAGGAGGAGGTGTCCTTCGGCGGCTACGCCGGCATCGCGGTGTCGCGCACCACGCAGTGCGCGACCAAGGCCACGTCCACACGGACCTTTGCGTTCTGCTGCCCCTAATAAGTGAGGGCGCCGCGCGCAGTCAACCTGGGCTACCTTGGGCGGGCTGCTGAGCAAGCAGGGCTGTGCAGCAGCGAACGCGCGCGTACGTGGTTGTGCGTGTGCGGGTGGTACGTGTGCGTGTGCGTGCGCTGTCGTGCGTCCTGGTCTGCTGGCAATCAGCGGCTCAAGGGGGACCGTATCGATTCCCACTTAATCATGTTTGCGGTATAAGCCGTTTTGTTCATGCTGCATCCTCCGCGCCTCGTGCATCCTGTTCCTCATATAGACCTGGTGTCTTAGAAGTAGAACCTAAGCCAGCATGACTCACAATGGAGACAATTCTTTGATTCATGCGGCATCTCACACGTCTATTACGTACTGCTCCGTCCTGATAGAGACCTGGCGGTTTCATGCTGCCTGCTAGGGGCGTTGTCGATTGGGGGACTGACCGCGACCAGGCGTGGCGACTCCCCTAATCCTAATGGCGCATGTGTCGTTTTGTGTTGTGAAAGCTAGCCAGTGTGAAAGCTAGCTAGCACGCTGGCCTTTGAGGAGGGTGATGGGAGTGCAGATCCCGCGCTGCAAATAAGTGTGGCGGCGGGACAGGGAAAGGGGCAGCAGGTTGGCGGAGGCCCGTGGTGTGCAGGGTTTGGATGCCGTACTGCAAATAACGGGACTGTGCAGACGTAGCCGAGATCAAAACAGCGGGCGGGAAGGCTGGCAACTAATGTAACTGCGGCTTTCATCGCATCGCAGCATTACTACTACCTCCGGTAATGTCCATGACTGCTGGGCGACCAAGTGGCCAACTGCGTGCTTCGGCCATGCGTCCTGAATTCCTGATGCCTCCCCAGGAGGGCGCGTGGGAAATCGCCGGGATTGTCGATACCTGCCACCCCATCGGAGGGGGGAAGGGGCCGTGGGAAAGACGGAGCCTTTTTTCCTGTTCGCCAGCAGCTGGCCCACGGTTGAGTCTGTGCGCGACCAGTGCAGCCCTGCGTCTACTCCTTTCCCGCAGTCCCGCCCCGCCCCGCCCCGCCCCGTCTCGTTGGTTTGGACGTAGCACGCCGCGCCCCAAGCCCCTGTCGCAATACGATAACGTCAAATGGCTCACCGGCTCATGCCCACCTATCGGTGCATCCAGAAAAAGCCAGCAACGCCTCTTCCAATCTCTATGCCCCCCCTCCCCGAGCCCACGCCAAGAGCTTGAATAATGCCCACCCCAACACGCGCCGCGTGCTGCGCCGCACACGGCACACCCCACGAACAGTTCCGCCCCCACAAGTTGATTGGCACTATTTTGACATTAAATGCGCGCGTGCACCTACCAATACAATATGTGACATTGCGGCACGCAGACCATGGATGCCACATGCGTAAACGTGTGCCTCATGCTGCACACCCATGTACCGCATGCACATGCATGCAGCACGGCGCACGTGCACGTCCTCCTCACATCCATCCAAACGCCACGTACCAGGTAGCGGCGCCTCGGCACCCGCTGCCGCCGCCACTCGCCCGCCCGTGCTTCACAACCACTGCGCCTCGTCCGACATCGACGCCACCCCCGCCTCCGCCATCCTCACCAACAATGCCGTCGCCGCCGCCGCTGCTAGCAGCCGCTCCGCCAGCGCCACGGCCCTCTGCCTGGCGGCCAGCGGCAGCCTCGCCCACAGCCACCGTGCCGCTCCGCAGCCGCCGCCCCCACGACCGTCGCCGCCACCACCACCCCTGGTGTTCCGGACTCTGCGCTTCCCGCACGTGCCACTGCAGCGCCGTGCGTTCATCGCCACCCCACCAGGAGGGCGGGCACCCCGCCTCCTCCAGGCCCCTCACCAGCAGGCGCAGGTGCGGGGCGGGGGCGGCGGCGCGGAGCGCCAGCAGCAGCGGCGCGGTGCGGCAGCAGGCGGGTGGCGGGCAGCCGCCATGGCGACGACCTGCTGCTGCACGTGCGCCGCCATACGTGCCGCTAGCGCCACCGCTAGCGCCGCCGCCGCCGCCCCAGGCGGCGCCGCCCAGGAGGAGGCGCGGGTGCCGCGCCGAGTGCAGGTCACCGTTCGTCACGGCCGCGGCGCACGCCTCACGGGCGTCCGCCTGTGGGTTGGTGGGTGGGCGTATGTGTGTGTGTGTACTGCACAAGTGTGCGTGCGATACGCGTGTTTGGGTGAGTATGCGCGCGCGCCCCACGCACCAAACATTCTTACTAATCGTGCTCGACGCACACGACCATCACTCAGCGGCGGCGCCCGCCCGCGCACGTGCACGCACCGGTGTGACGGCGCAGCCCTCCGCTGCCATCCACGACAGCGCCGCGGCGTTGCCCGCCGCCGCCGCCAGCCGCCAGCAACACGCCGCGCTCCAGTTGCAGCCACGCCGCCGCAGTAGCGCCATCGCCTGCAGGCTGCCTGACGCCGCCGCCGCCGCCAGCAGCCCTCCGCCCCCGACGTCTACTAAATCGACGACTGCTGCAGCGGGTCCAACGCCGCCGCCACCCAGCAGCGGCGGCCCGCCGCCCTGCAATGGGCCGCCGCCGCCGCCCCCTGCTGGCGGCACTGATGGTGGCGGGGCGCCGCGCCGAGCCTGCTGTTGCTGTTGCGGCGCTCCCAGCAGCAGTGCCAGCAGCCACTCCAACACGCGCACCTGCCCGTTGGCCGCCGCCGCCTCCAGCGCCGCAGCACACCACACCAAGCGCGCCCCTCCACCACCGCCGCCGCCCGCGCGCGCATCGTGCCCCCACGCCGCCGCCAGGGCTGCCGCCAGCAGCGGCATACAGCCCAGCCGCCCCTCGCGCGCCGCCGCCGCCGCCGCCTCCTCCGACACGCGCACGCCGCCCGCGATCAGACCCGCCGCCAGCTCGGCGTTGCCCGCCGCCGCCGCCGCGGCCAGGCACGCGCCGTCGTCGCTGGGGAACTGAAACGCCTCCAGCGCCGCCAGGCGCGCCGCCGCGTCGGGCAGCGGCGCCGCTGCCGTTGCTGCGTCAATGCTGCGCTTGTAGCCCCAGCCGGCGGCGGCGGTGAGCAGGCGCAGCTTGTCGGGCCAGTCGGATGTGGGGCTGCCGGCGGCGGCGGCAGTCACGCGGCCGTAGGCGTCGGCGCGGGGGTGGTGCAGGCCCTGGCCCCGCCACTCGACCTGCGCGCAGGGAGATGCACCGTACGGTAGATGGAGCTAGGTAGTACAGTAGCGGTAGCTGTAGCTGGTGGAGCTAGGTAGTACAGTAGCGGTAGCTGTAGCTGGTGGAGCTAGGTAGTACAGTAGCGGTAGCTGTAGCTGGTGGAGCTAGGTAGTACAGTAGCGGTAGCTGTAGCTGGTGGAGCTAGGTAGTACAGTAGCGGTAGCTGTAGCTGGTGGAGCTAGGTAGTACAGTAGCGGTAGCTGTAGCTGGTGGAGCTAGGTAGTACAGTAGCGGTAGCTGTAGCTGGTGGAGCTAGGTAGTACAGTAGCGGTAGCTGGTGTTAGATTACCGTTCGCGTCATCATGTGCTTATGTCCGCACGCACTTACAGCAGCCGGTGCAGGGTGGCGACGTCGCAGCCGGCGGCGGCCGCCGCAACCATCTCCACACGCCACGCCGCGCCGCGCGGCATCTGCAGCCCGCGCGCCACGGCATCGAAGAGCGCGCCGCCGCAGCTGCACCGGGCTGCGCAGCTGTAGCAGGCGGCGGCGGCGGCGGCAGCGGCGGCGGTGGAGGCGGCGGAGGCGGTGGGGCCAGCACCGCGCCCGCCGCTGCCGCAGCACCAGCAGCAGCGCCAGCAGCGACGCGCCGCCGACATTCGCGCGCCCTCCAGCGCCTGCATCAGTCCCGCATGGCCGCCACGGCCCGCCGCCAGCACCACCGCCTCGCTCCACCGCTGCCCGCCGCCGCCGGGCGCCAGCAGCCACCTGCGGTGCCGTGCCGCGATGAATGGAGGCCCCGCCCCGCCTGCCCACGTGGCCACGCCCACAACCGCAACTACCGACGACGGCACCCACCCACCTGCACATGCGCTCATTGCCGGCGCCGCGGCGGCGCACACCGGGTCGTCTGCCAGCCTGCGCGCCAGCTCCGCATCCCACTCCCGGTACGCCGTCAGGCGCGGCGGCTGCTGGTACAGCGGCGGCGGCGGCGGCGGCTGGAGGGGCGCGTTGCCTGGAGGTGGTGTCGCGATGTAACGACGACCGAGTGGCGAGCTGCTCCTGGCGGCGGCGTAGGGCAGGCAGCCCAACTCCCGGACCAGCACGGCGCACGCCTCCTCCTGCGGGAATGATATTGGGGGATGTATACGGTAATGGGGTTGGGGTTGGGGGTTGCTGGTTGGGCCGAATGTGCGTGAGGGGAGGAGGCGGTAAAAGGGAGGAAGGAAGGGTTGGGTTGGGTGACACAACCCTCACAAATACACACAGCTGCCATTCGTAAGTAACAGCGACGCATTGCTGGGCGCGTTTGGTTTCCGTTTGTCTTCCAACACAGCTGCCACGTCGAACGAACAAAACAAAAAAAACACCTACCGCTACGCAGTACCCCGGCTTGCCCCTTCCCCCTCAGGGGGGGTCCCTCAGCGGGTTTGGCGCAGCTACCAGCCCAAGCCAGGGGGGATGCGGGGGGGGGGGGGGGGTCCTGTACAGCGATTTCCAGGGGCACCCCTGGCGATTTCCTGGCAAGACCGACCCATTGACACATCCAGGGGTCCCCCCTGGACACATCCATGGTCTCGCATTAAGTGATTAGGGTATTAGCGCTGATCTGATCAGCACGGGGCGCCCGTTGCAGGGGCTGGGGGTGGGGATGAGAGGGGGGCGGGGGGCACAGACGTGGTGGGGGCGGGGGACCTCGCGGGAGGCTCTACTGCAGGCTGCGAGCATGATGCGCAATGAAGTGCGCTGACTTGATCAGAGGGGCACTGTATTTCGCGCGAGCATTTAAGTGTCGGAGGGCCTCCAATCTCCGACGCCTCCAATCCCGTCATCTACCGCCGCGCGCCTGATCTTTAAATTTAACAAATAGCATAACATACACTTCACTTGGAATTTAGCGCTGAATCGAGACTTGTGCGCTACACCATTTCGTCGCCATTTTACACGTTTTTTGCAAAGTTAAGCGTCGCCACAAGTACGGTGAACAAATTCTTAAAAATACCGTGCATTTTGGCTGGGGCCAGGGGGCATGCCAGGTGCACTTTTTTTAACTGGTATAACCGGGAGGGCCCGCCCGGCGAGCTCGATGCGACCGCAATGGCTTTCGGGGGAAGGGGCAAGCCAACGAGCCCTGGGCCGAGCGACCGCCTCATGCCATCACGGCCCCCACGGAAGCGCACCCACCCACCTGGCCGGCCGCCGCCGCCGCCAGCACACCCGACGTGAGCAGGCAGCCGGCCGCTTCAGCCGCCACTCGCAGGTTGACAACATCGCCGCTGGCGGCTGCCAGCGCCACAAGGCGCCGGCGCTGCCGCAGGCTGAGAGCAAAGGTGGAGGCCGGCCGCTGGTGCCAGTGCGCCGCAAAGGCCCAGCGCGGCACGGGTTGGCACAGATCGGCGCTGACTGGCGACAGTTGGCGCGCGGCCGCGCGGCAGACCATGTAATTTGCGGGCAGGTGCGCAAAGATTTGTAAAGCCAGATCTGCGGGCAGGCGTTGCCACACCGCGTCGAGCGTCTCCGTGGCATCGCGGTCCTCCAGCGACCTTGACTGCTCTTTAGCGGCCATCAATATTGCCGCAGCTTATAACACAATTAAGCACGCTCCAATTAAATCTGAGACCGCAGGCCCCGACGACTGTCGAGTCGAACTGCGACTCGAGTGAATTTCCGCGGAGAAAAACTCGGGGCCCGAGAGCCCAGCAGCAAGAGCGACGTAGTGTGCGCTTTATGCGGTTTAAAAATTTCGGGCAACATGGATAGCCTGCAGGCTCCCGAGCGTTGTCGACAAGAGAGCGCTGCATGCACGCCACGATGCCGTACGAGACACACAGAATGCGCATGCGTTTCAGGCTCTGCCAGTGGCCTCTGGCTGCAAACAGGCTCCACCATCTTAGCCGAGAGCACAGGAAATGCTGTCTTTGTGGTGACGCAGTTGAAGACGAACACCATGTTCTGATGGCGTGCAGTGGTTATGCAGATATCCGCGCCAAATACGGTCTCAATGAGAGTAACGACATGCAGTCGATGATGAGGTGTGGTGATCAGGTTAAGATAGCAAACTGTCTACGTGAAATCTGGGCCAGACGGGCAACGCAGATGGTTGAGTTTGGCACGACTAGTGCTACTTTTGCTCAAGATGACGGTACAAGCCGAGACGATGGGCCTTTGCGGCTCGCTTAGTCTCGTAACAGGGCTGAGGGAATTCACACTTCCAACCTGTAACATCAAGTCAAGGCATGCACGGCGGTTGGTTGTCGTGCAAGTCGGCAACGTTTAGTTTCTTCCATGAGGAGCATCATTACAAGCTTGTAATGCGTCATGCACCGTTTCACTGCGTTCGTGCCTTAGCCTAGCTCAAAGTCAACCTGCACACACTCGGCACGCATCTGGCTAGCCGCCACTCCATCCGCTGCGCGCGCACTGAAACCAAACCGCGGCTTGTCTGCCATCCAAAACCTTCATCTGGCTCGTTTCTGGAATGGTGGAAACACCAGCGAAATGACTGGATACGGAAACGCCAACATCCAACCCGGCATATCCAGCTAATAGCTCCGTTGCACCCTTGAGGTCCCTCGCCTGCTGCCCAGCATATCATCCGAACTCCCTGCCCTGCCCTGACCAGATTGCGCTCCCTTGCTCCAGGCAATTCGCCCGAGCGCACGCATGTCAGCGGCGTGTCACAGCAACAACGAAGGATTCGCAAAATTTGTCGCGATGGGACGGCTCAGGATGCAAAACTCATTCACGCCAACATGCGGTGAGTGGGTCCCCGTGTGCCTACGCCCGCCCCGCCCCTACCAACTAACCACCACCGGGGCGCTGAGGAGCCCCCCCACTCACTCAGCTGCCTCGCGGACACTGTACGCGCTCACACACAGAACACACACGACACACGACACGGTACAACCGTGCCCCCCCCCCCACACACACCTTCACCTCCCGCCCGGACTCCCCCCAGAACCTCAAGCCGACGCCACCACCTCGGGCGCCGCAGGCGCCTGCGCCGCCGGCTCCTCCTTCTTCTCGCCCTCCGCCGCGCCGTCCGGCACCACCGCCGCCGGCGCCGCCGGCGCAGCCGGCGCGGCCGCCGCCGCAGCCGCCGGCGCCGCCTTGGGCGCTGAGAACATCTTCGAGTACAGCCGCGCCTCCTTCTTGTCCTGCTCGCGCGCCGCCGCCTTGAGCCGCCGCTGCAGCGCCAGCACCTCGGCGTTGCCCGGCTCCGCCTCCAGCGCGCGCTTCACGTCCTGCAGGCGGTGCGGTGCAGTGCAGGCGGTGGAGGTGCGTTGGTTAGGGAGAAGGGTGGTGGTTCGGGGCAGGGGTGGTGGTGCGGTTGGCGGTTGGCGGTGGTGCGGTGGTGGTGGTGGTGGTGCGGAGAACGGATTCCCAACGGGTGCGGGCCGAGCGCGAGTAAATGGATGCGGGCTGAGTGACTAGGGAGTAGCGGCTGCGCGGTTCCGCGCGCCCCAAGTAAGGCGCGCATGCAGCTGCTGTGGCTGTGCGGGCGCTGCCCTGGGTGCAGCACCTGCTGCGGCCGCATGGCGTGCGCAGCCACACGCCTCTCCACTCGAACCGAGGGGGCCCTCCTTTCTGCGCTGCCCCCCCCCCCCAAGCCCCGACGCCGCCCCCGTGCCGGACCCCGGCGCCGCCCCCGCCCACGTGCCTGCTCCGCCTCGAAGAAGTCGGCCAGCCCCATGTGCGCCTGCGCGCGCCGGTACAGCGCCTTGACGGAGCCGGGCTCCAGCTCCAGGACCTGCGGGCGTGTGGGGCGTGTGTGTGTGACGGGGGCGCGTGTGTTGGGTGCGTGCGTGTTGGGTGCGTGTGTTGGGTGCGTGTGACGGGGGCGTGTGTTGGTTGCATGTGTGGGGTGCGTGTGTGCAGGCGTGTGTGTGGGCGAATGTGCGGGCACTTGTGCTGGTGAGTGCACGGTATTGGGTGTTGGTTTGGTTGGCTGAGGCTGAAGGGGTAAACCGAGGGTTATGGAGGCGGCGGGGACATGCCAGCGGTGCACGGCCCGGCCTTCGGCGTGCTGCGTGCGTGTGGGCTGCGGCGTGCGTGCTGCTGCCCGTTATCCCAGGCACCCGCTGCCCCCGGTCCCGAGCGCAGCCGCCGCCGCAAGCCACTCACGCTGGTGCAGTGCTTGGCGGCGTCCTTCCAGTGCTGCTTCTTCAGATCCAGCGCCGCCAGGTTCAGCCAGCAGCTGCGCTTCACCTGCGTCGCAGAATGGGTTTAGGATATGTTTCCAGATGTGTGTTCTTGTGGATGCGCAAGGGCAAGGTGGGAGGCGGCCGCCAGAGCTCGTTGCAATTGCACGGCCCCGCGTGCAGCCCCTCCCCTCTCCACTCTCCCCACCCCCCAACCGCCGGCACCCGCAACCCCCGACCCCCCAACCGATGGCACCCGGAACCCCCCGACCAACCCTCGCAACCCCCCCCCCCTCACCTCCCTGCCGATGGCCTTGGCCTCGTCGGGGAAGCTCTTGTCGTATGACACCGCCGCCACCGCGCGGTCCCAGCACGACTGCGCGCGGGCCAGCTTGCCGCTCTTGAAGAAGCTGCGCAGTGGGTTGCAAGCCGCGCAGCGTGTGTGATTGTGTGTCGTTGGTGTGATGTGCGGGTGTGTTGATAAAGAAATGGAGCCCGCCCAGAAACGACGTGTTCGTGTGTGCCGTATGCCGTAATTCAGTGCAACTAGCTGAGGAAAGCAAGGCGAAAGCGCGTAAGCGGACGGAGACATGATGTGGAAGGCAGGCGGAGGGCACCGGGCAACGATGTCAAGCATGCGACAACGCTTGCACGCATGCGGGCGAGGCCGCGCCGACAGCGGCTTTCAAGCGGCTTCACTGCCCCCAGGCCCCGGCCCGGCCCCCGCAGCAACTGCGGCCCCGAACCACTCACGCGTTGCCCTTGTCCTTGCGCTGCTTGGCGGCGTTGGCCTTCTCCAGGTCGCTCATCTCCCACGTCTCCTTGGCCTGTGGCGTGGCGTGGTGGTGGTGTCGTGGTGTTGGAGTGGGGGCGGAAAGGGGCACCAGCAGCAGGCAGGCGCGCGCGGTAGGGGTTCCGGTTCCCATCGGATTTCGTAAATCGGCATAGTTCCTCAGGGCATTGCTCTCGCAGAGACTGAGCGCAGCGGAAGAAGACACCCACCCTGTAACCCGATAAACAAGTAATGAACCGCAATAATGGAAGGTACTCACGTTAACGAACTCGACCAGCTCCACATCGAACTGCAGGCGGCTGCCGGCCGGCACCTCCACCTCGACGCCGTCCACGGTCGCCTGCGGCGGCGGCGGAGGGAGTCACGCGTCATGCGTCAGGATGCCCAGGCAGCGCACCCGCAAGCAAGGGGGAAAACGTCGGGCGGTGCGCTGCAGCAGGAGCAGGATCCGAACAGAACGTCCGGCAGGGGGCTGCACGGCGCCTGGCTCGCGGCGCAGCAGTGACCGATAGCTGGGCTGCTGCACACGATGGCACTAGGCTGCTCGCACGCACCGCCCACTGCCCACCGCCCACTGCGCCCACCGCCAAATCCCCACCTTGTGCGGCTTGTCGCCGAAGCCGCAGGCGGGGTCGTTTACGGTCACCACCGCCGTCTCGCCGCGCTTCATCTTCATCACCGCCAGCTCCAGGCCCTCCGGCACCTGCACCGCCACGAGCAGGTGAGTGACACCGGCGGTGTCAAGTGAGGGGATTGCGTGGTGCACGGCGGGGACAGGTGACAGGTGACGGGCAACAGCAGATGCCGACAGGTGTGTGACACCGGCAGTGTGCCCGCCTGCGTTCCCCACTTGCGCGCGCATCACATCCACATGCGCCGTGTGCGCCCGCCCGCCGCATGGCGCCACAGCCCCACACACAGCCATTCGCTGGCCTAGCCCCTCCCCCTGCCTGCCTGCCTGCCTGCCCTTCCCGTATTGCATGTGGCTGTCCCCTGTCTAGTTAGGTTGGGCTGGTATTCATGGTCCTTGGATGGACTACCCCCGAACACATTCACACACGCACGCACGCACCTGCTCCTCCTCCGTGACGAAGACCAGCTCGCTGCCCTCGCCGTGGCGCAGGAACACGGGACCGTCCGGCAGCACCTTGCCTGCAGCAGAGGGGCGGCGGCGGGGGGGCCGGCGGGATACTAGTGTTTGAGTAACTAGTCGTAGCACGCCCGGAGCAGCGGGGGTCGGAAGAGCGCGGAACCCAGGATTGCAGTCTACAGCAAAAAAAGGGAGCGGGGCGGCTACCCACCCGTGACGCGCAACGTGACCGTTGCGCCCTCGTTGGGGGTGCGGTACTCGTTCTCGCACTCCACCAGCGTCTTCTTTATGATCGTGTTCTCGCTGTTGCAGAACTCAATCTGAGGGCCGGGAGGAAGAAGAGGAGGAGGAGCGGGAAGAACAAGGCGGCGAGGGGAACGGTCAGCATGGAAGTGAGGGGAAGAGCGCGCTGCGCTGGGCGGGCAAGCAGGGAACATAATCGACTGAAAGCGCGGTGGGTGGGGCGGGAGCCGCACACGCCGCGCATATACGGTACCGGGGCGTGAACGCAGTGCCCGCGCTTCTCAGCATCGAGGCCATCGAAAAGACCCTTGCCGCACCACACCACACACACGTGCTCGCTCTGTGCTGCTTACGTTGTTCCAGCCCAGCAGCGTCAGATCAATCTCCAGATCGGCGTTGGGCGGCACGCCGTACTCGGAGCTGCCGGCGGCGCCGAAGCCATCTGCAGGAGGAGAACGCGCGGCCAGGCGGTGCCGAGGCGGGAGCAGACTTGGTGCGGGAGGTTAATCAAAGATGCATTTAGGATGCGAATGCGCGCGGCGCTCGGCTGCACCCCTACTGCCTCCGCAAGGCCCCTTGGCGGTAGCTAGTAGTTCATACCGCACCGCCGCGCGCTCGCGATGCGGCACTCACACTCGGGCTTGACCTTGAGCTGCACCTGCTCGCCCCGCTTCATGGTCTTGACCGCGATGCGCACCGCCGGCACCAGCAGCCCCTCCGCCACACTGAACGCCACGTCCTCTGCGGACGCGAAGGGCTTGTCGGCGCCCGCCACGCGAGCGCTGTACGACACTGCGCGTGTGCGTGCGTGTGCGTGTGCGAGCAGGGCGGGCGGGTGTTGGTGTTGGTGTCAGAGTTGGGCGTGGGGGTCTGACCGGTGCAGACGCGTGCCGCACATGCGCAGCGCTTGGCACGGTGGCCGCTGACGAACCATGGGAGTAGCCACTGACTAGCCATACGCACCAGCCAGACACACGCACCACATCTCGCACGACCCACGACCCAGTCAACTCAGCGACCCCGACTAGACCCACCCTTGGCCTCAAACATGTCCTGGCACTGCTCCCAGCCGCTGCCCGGCGCCGTGACGGTCTTGATGACGCCACCGTCGCCCAGGATGTCCTTCTTGCTGCGCCAGGACAGCAGCTCCACCTGCGCGCAGTGATAGCAGCAGGGGCAGGGGCAGCAGCAGAGGGACGGGGCACGTGGGTGAGGTAGGGAACAAAGTCAAAGACAGCGTATGCGCCCCAGCGCGTGTTGGAGAGCACACGGAAAAGCAACATGCTGCGGCCCCAAAACGCAGCGGCAAGCACAAGCGCTGCCTGCCGCAGCCCTACATGCAGGCAGGCACGTGCGCCGCCGCTGCGCGCCACCACGACGACGTTGCCCCGCATGCCGACACGCGCCCCACCCTCGCACCCCGCATCCCCGCCGGCACCCCTCGCCCCCGCGAGCCCCCCACCCCCCTCCCGCCGAGGTTGCTTTGGGTTCTGGAAAAAACTATCCCCCTCCCCCCCCCCCCCGCACCTCAAAGTGCAGCGTGGCGTTGGGCGGGATCTTGGGCGGGCTGCCCTGCGCCCCGTAGGCATAGTCGGGGGCGCAGATGAGCAGCGCCTTCTCGCCGCGCTTCATGGTGGCCACGCCAGTGTCCCAGCCCTTGATCACGCGGCCTGCCGGGAAGGGTTGGCGAGGGGTTGGGAAAGGGGTTTGGGAGGGGTTAGGGAGGGGTTAGGGAGGGGTTGGAGAGGAGGGGTTGTGGATGCCAGCCCAAAACTAAACATGAAGGGGGGGGGGATAGCCGTGCACGTGATTGATGTGAAGTGCAGGTGGGCGCGTGCGTAGCGCGGTCAGGCACCCGCTTCCTGTCTTCTGCCTGCACCCAGCCCAATGCCATGCCCCTGCCCTCCCCCCAGCCCCCCACAAACTGCACTTGCCTATCCCTTATGTAGTTTAGCTTGGTTTAGATTGGGCTGGTATTCACAACCCCCAGCCCCTTCCCCCAGCGCTGCCCCCCACACGCACCCTCGCCCAGCGTGAACACAAAGGGCTGGTCGCGCTCGCGGCTGCTGTCGAAGGGGGTGCCGTCCTCCAGCGTGCCCGCGTAGTGCACTGCGCAGGGCGGAGGACGGGAGGCAGGGGGGGCAAGGATGGGGGAGGTTGAGGTGAAGGGAGGCCCAGAGTTAATGGGCGTGCCGTACGCACATGCGACCAGGAGACGCGTGCGTGTATATGCGTGTGCGCCAGCCCAAGCACCGAACAAGCAGCACCCGGGCCCCCAGCCCCCCCCGCGCCCCTAACGACCGCGGCCGGCCGCCTCACCCGTCACCTCGTCGCCCTGCTCGGGGCTCTCCCAGCCCTCGCCCGCCACAAGGATCTTCTTGACGCAGCCGCCGTCGTCCTGCGGCGGGTGGCAGGGGTCACGGGGGTTGCGGGGATTGCGAAGATCGTCAGAGAAGTGCGGGGTGCGGGTTTCGGGGGTTGCAAGGATGCTCAAGAGCGGGGTGCGCAGTAAACGCTTCGGGGGGTTTAGGCCGGGCAACTGCCATGCATGCCAACAATAGGCGTGCGAAGAACGCGCGTGCCAAAGGCGTGGTGAAGGCTCCCGACCCTTTGATTCAAGTCAGCATGTGGCAATCCTACTCGCTCAACCGGCGCCTCGGATGCTTCTAGAAGCGAGTCGGGAACCGCCCCTGGCCCCTCGCTCCCTGGTCCCTCGACTCTGAGAGCTGTCAGCTGTGCCAGCCCATCGTCGCGCATCCCGTGTGGTGCTGCGAAGGGGCGTCGACTGATGACCCCGCGCGCTGCGCCAGCCCAGACCTCAGCACTGGGCTGCAATGCTGCATCATCCCGCGACCCGCAGCCTGCAACAGCTACAGCCCCGGCCTCCCGGCTTTGTCCGTAGCGCTGCCCGCGCAAGCTCAAACCGCTGGCTTGCGGGCAAAGCTGTTCACCGCAGCATAGAACCTGCCCTCCCGGCAGCGGCACGACCCCTCGGCCCCCTGCGTGAGCTTTTCCCTCGCCCCCTTCCCCTTGGCCTGCCCTCGCTTGACCTGCATGCTGTTTGCCGCTGCTGGGTTCGCAGCGCATCCGTTGTGGCCCCTTCCGAGCGCGTCCAGCCCCTGCCCCCACACGCTCTGAGCAGCAGCTCGGGCACAGCTCGTGTAGCTCACCGTCAGCTTCACCTCCTTCCCAACCTCATCGGCGAAGTCCAGATCGTCCTCCTGCATGGGCTCGCCTGCAAACAGCGCGAGCGCGAGCGGTGTTGCGGCATGCCCTCCCAACACAACTCCGCTGCTCGCCAACCGTGGTTACCCGCGCTTACCAACAACCTCAGGGTGATCCACAGCAGGAGCGTCCTCGTTTGCGGGAATCGGCGAAGCCATGACCTCGGAATCGTCAGCCATTGTCGATAGTCTCGGCCCGAAGGCAGAGCTCTTTGAAAGGGTTGCGGTTGGACTGGGGTGATCAGCGCGAGACCAAACCCGTTTTGCTTGTCTCCAAATCGCAGCGGTGCGGGTGCGCGGGCACCTCGCGCAAAATCGGGTCGCACAGGAAGGTTCCAGAGCTCCCATGCCGTGCCGTGCCTTCTCGAAGCAGCCAACTAGACTTTTCGAGTCCCCTTGACACAAATTTTGATTAACAACATGCACGGCGTTTAAAAACTTACGCGGGAGAAAGGTGCTCCGCGCAGTGCGTTGTGTGCAGCCGGCCATGCCCGTGGGCATGCCTGGGGCATGCCCCCCGAGGTTTGCGCGGGAAACGTGCCGCCCGGGCTTTGGGGCCGATTCCGATGCGTCTGATATGGTGAGCTGCTGGTGCGTAACCTGCCTGACTGGCAGGCCAAATGGACGGCGTCGGCACTCCCCAGCTGCAAGGGGCTCGAAGGACCGATGTGCCTGCCAGGCAGGTTTGAGCCCGGGTGCCTGCAGAAGTCGTGCATTCTACACTGCAGTCCATAGCGCAGTGTTATAATAGTACAAATTCCTTTTCCACTGCCGCAGTCGACGGGCTCAGTGCACCCGCGCGGCAAATAGAGGACATCCGACTTGACCTGCTCTAAACTGGCCCGAAATGAGCGCACAGAAGTCAGCAGGCGTTAAGGAAGTCCTTCCAAAAGCCGGCCTCGTCGTTAGCGAGAAGGGCAACCTGACCGAAATTCTGTGCAAGCCCAAGCTCATGCCGCTCAAGTCGATTACTCTGCAGAAGCTAGAGGAGATGGAAGTGAGCTTGCATGAAGTTATAAACTAGTAACACGAGCCGTTCGCGACGTTCTGCCTTTCTGACCTGCGCAAAACAACCCTTCCTCTCGGCCGTGCCCGCAAATACTACGCAGGCCAAGATTTCCGAGGTCAATAAGCAGCAGCAGGCAGCTCATCGCCTCGGCACAGCGGCTGGACCGCGACCGGGCACCGCGACCAACAACGGCGGCTTCACCGCGTTCTAGACAATTAAATTTAGCTATCAACCTAGAACCTTCGGCGCTTGGGCTGGTCCGCATCAGCAGGCGATAGCCGAAGGGCCCTGGGCGGCGCAACTCAAGTCGAGCGGTCGCAGCCATGGGGAAAGGCGAGCGCCCCGAGCACATGGCTCCGCCCGACATCTTCTACAACGAGGATGAGGCGCGCAAGTACACGACAAACAGGTTCGTCGCAGGCGCGAGCGACGGGAGAGAGGCTGTGTCGGCAGAGGCCAACTTGGACCCGGGCTTGGCGTCGACGCCAGGGGGCACTTGGCGTGTGGCAGCGCTTTGGGGACCCGGGTACAACCAGAGCTCCCGTGTAGAGAAGGGGGCCGGGGTGCAAGAATGGTAAGCGAAGGGTAGCAGGGCAGACGTCAGGGAGGGCAGAGACAGAGACGCTGTGAATCACTGCGAGTGGGGTGTCGGTGACGTGGGGGTTCCGGCGCTTGGTGCGTGCGGCACTACCGTACTGTCCTCCCTCTCCCCCTCCCCCTCGTCCTGCTCACCCGACCTTGTCAACACACCAACCGCTAATGCACACACTCGCACTGCAGCCGCATGATTGCCATCCAGTCTACCCTCACGGAGCGCGCACTGGAGCTGCTGGCGCTGCCGCAGGTGGGGGCTTTTGGGGGGGAGGTCGCGAGGGGCGGCGGGTGCGGGTGAGGCAGGCCAGGGTGGAGCAGGGTGGCCGGGGGCGTGTTGGTGGTGTGCGGGGACGGCAGGGCAGCGCGCGTCGTGCGTGACGGCCGGCGGGCGGCCTTGGCGCAGGCCCCTCCTCCACATTTCCCGTACATCTACCCCCCAGCCCGCCACCCAGCTCCACTCCTCCGCTCAACTCCTGCCTGTCTCCCCGGACCCTCCTGCCCCTCCTGACTCTCCTGCCCCTGCCCCCTCCCTCCTTCCGCTCCCCCCCTCATCATCTCATCTTAATTCACCATGCATGGAATCCCCCCCCCATGTGCCATCATTGCAACCCCCCACTACGCCACTACACTCCCATGTGCCATCATTGCAACCCCCCACTACGCCACTACACTCCCATGTGCCATCATTGCAACCCCCCACTACGCCACTACACTCCCATGTGCCATCATTGCAACCCCCCACTACGCCACTACACTCCCATGTGCCATCATTGCAACCCCCCACTACGCCACTACACTCCCATGTGCCATCATTGCAACCCCCCACTACGCCACTACACTCCCATGTGCCATCATTGCAACCCCCCACTACGCCACTACACTCCCATGTGCCATCATTGCAACCCCCCACTACGCCACTACACTCCCATGTGCCATCATTGCAACCCCCCACTACGCCACTACACTCCCATGTGCCATCATTGCAACCCCCCACTACGCCACTACACTCCCATGTGCCATCATTGCAACCCCCCACTACGCCACTACACTCCCATGTGCCATCATTGCAACCCCCCACTACGCCACTACACTCCCATGTGCCATCATTGCAACCCCCCACTACGCCACTACACTCCCATGTGCCATCATTGCAACCCCCCACTACGCCACTACAGTCCCGTGTACCATCTTTGCAACCCCCCAGGACGGCCAGCCGCGCCTGCTGCTGGACCTGGGCTGCGGCAGCGGACTGAGCGGCGAGGCGCTGAGCGAGGCGGGCCAGATGTGGGTGGGGCTGGACATCAGCGCCGCCATGCTGGACGTGGCCAACGAGCGCGAGGTGAGGGCGTGTGTCGGTAGGGCTGCGTGTGTGAAGAGTTGTGAATACCAGCCCAAGCCAAACCAACCTAACTAGACAAGGTGGGGCAGGGCCTGCGGGGCGAGAGGTGAGGGGGCTGCTGGGCGGCCGTACGGCGGCTGGTGGTCAATCCAAGCCCTGGGGGTTGACAAGGGAGCAGTGAAGAGAGGCCGGAGACGCCGGCGAGGTATGGTATACACAAACCCTCCCGCCCGCCCCGCTCCCCTGCTCCCCCGCCCTCCCGCCCGCCTGCCCCCAGGTGGAGGGCGACCTGGTCCTGGGCGACCTGGGCCACGGCCTGCCGCTGCGGCCCGGCTCCTTCGACGGTGCCATCTCCATCAGCGCCGTGCAGTGGCTGTGCAACGCCGACCGCACCGGGCACGACCCGCGGTGAGGCCGGCGGCGGGGGGCGGGTGGGGTGGGGGGAGAGGGCAGCAGTAGTCGCGGCGGCGGAGGCAGCGGTGGTGGTGGGGCGGGGTTGGAACGGGTGGGAGTGGGTTCGGGCTGGGAAGGCAATGCGAGGATGAGTGGGTGCGACATCCCGCGCCACCACTCCTCTCCCTCCGCCCGGGCCTCCCGCCTGACCGCCGCCGCCCTCTGGCCCTGGCTCCCTGGCCCGCCGGCCCCTCCCTCCCTCCCTCGCGCCGCAGCAAGCGCATGAAGCGCTTCTTCGAGACGCTGTACATGTCGCTGCGGCGCGGCGCGCGTGCGGTGCTGCAGATCTACCCCGAGAACCCCAAGCAGGCGGAGATGCTGGTGGCGGCGGCCATGAAGGTGCGGCGGCGGGGGTGGGGGGAGGTGGGAAGGTGGCGGGTTGGGGGCGCGGTGGCACCGGCCGGGGAGGGGAGAGGTGTCCAGATGAGGCACGCCAGGGGCAAGGCCAGCGCGCCGTGCGCCGTGCGCCGTAACGAAGTTTGTAACGAAGCCACCGCCTGCCCTCCTCCTCCCCCTCCTCCCCCTCCTCCCCCTCCTCCCCCTCCTCCCCCTCCTCCCCCTCCTGCTCCTGCAGGTGGGCTTCAGCGGCGGCCTGGTGGTGGACTACCCGCACTCCACCCGCGCCAAGAAGTACTTCCTGGTGCTCATGGTGCGAGGCAGTGGCGGCGGCAGTAGCAGGGGCAGGGGGAGTAGCAGGGGCAGTAGCCGTGAAGCATGGGCAGAGGCCCGGCTGGGTGGGGCAGTAGCAGGGAGCTGAGGGGTTGGCGGTGGGCAGTGCGGGGCGTGGGCATTTCTGCTGGGTTGCCATCCCTGGCGCAAGCCTTCCGCGCCCAACCATGTCGTGGCCACGGACTCTGTACACGCACGCACACGCACGCACACGCACGCACACGCACGCACGCACACGCACGCACACGCACGCGCACGCACGCACACGCACGCACACGCACGCACACGCATGCACACGCACGCACACGCACGCACGCACATGTTTTACAGGTTTAACACGCCCACACGCTACGCCCCCCTCCTCCCCGCAGGTGGGCACCTCCATCGCGGTGCCCACCGCCAAGGGGCTGGACGGCAGCGAGCCCGAGGACGAGGAGGAGGCGGCGGCGGCGGGCGGCGCGGAGCACGTGCAGGTGCGCGGCGGCGAGCAATTGGGGCGGGGTTGGCGGGCGGGGGTGGCCGTCCATCGACGGAAGGGGGGATGCCGTTACCAGCCCAAGATCAAGGTGGCTTGCTGCGGCGGTGGGTGGGGGCCTGCGCGCCAGCAGCAGCGGCGGGCTGGATGGACACACATGGATTTGCATGGGGATAGGATGAGGGGAGGGCAGAGGCGGAGGGCGGCCCTGCAGCCGCCCCGCCCCGCCACCTTGTGGCCCACCATGCCCGTAACCCCCTTCCGGCCTCCTTCACTCCGCCTCCTCCACTCCGTCCCCTCCACTCCACTCCCGCCTCCTCCACTCCACTCCCGCCCCCGCCCCCTAACCAATCATGCATGGAACCCCTGCACTCCGCCTCCTCCACTCCGCCTCCTCCACTCCGTCCCCTCGACTCCACTCCGTCCCATCCTGCACTCCTCCTGCACGCCTCCTGATCCACCCACTCCCCTTCAAACGCAGGTGGCGGGCCGCGACCGCAACAAGCGGCGGCGCACCGGCAGCGGCAAGGGCGACGGCAAGGGGCGCGACTGGGTGCTGCGCAAGAAGGAGCAGATGCGGAAGAAGGGCTACGAGATCGCGCCCGACTCCAAGTACACGGCGCGCAAGCGGAAGCGGATTGTGTAGGCGGCAGCGGATTATGAAGGGGCGGGCACGGGGCTGGGAGGGCTTGAGACGGAGCGGAGGCGAAACTGGGAGTACACGATGAGTATGGGTGGGATGAGGAGGTGGCAGACGAGGAGAGGGCGGGAGGCGCGCGGGAGGACGAGAGCATGGGCGCAGGTGTTGCAGTGAAGGTGTGGAAGAGTACAGCAGTGGCACCTGGTGCGGCCGCAGGGCCCGGGGGCGACCGTCCGGTGGGCTGTTCGGTGGCCCTTCCGGTGGCACTTCGGAGCGGCCCAAGGGCGCCGGGGCTGAGGACTGGGACGCCAGACGCTTGGGCGGAGGGCGCGGTGTAGTGCAGGCGGCGGCGGCGGGCGTATGGGGTCGCTGGAGGCAGGTGTGGTAGGTCGTTCGATCTGCCGCGTCCAAACGAACAGACATACCGGTACTGGTGTGGCTGGGCAGGAGCACGCGGCCTGCGAAGTCCCGGCTGGTTTCGTGCAGTGTTTGGGGCACTATTGCAGAAGATATGGCTGCGATATCACGGGAGACAAAAGTGATGTCAGTGGATGGCCGAGTGGGTAACTCAACCGAGGCGAAATCCGGATTCCGAACCCTCCCTGAGGCACCGACGCCGCTGACCGCTGGGGACTGGCACCATGGGGCCTGTGCTGAGCAGGGGAGGTGCTCCCTGGTGCTGAGCGCAAGCCTGCCAGGCAAAGCCCCAGTGAGCAAACGTCGCACCACATGACCACGCTTGCGCCGGTTTCCTTCGTCCATACTGGCACGCAGCAGCAGCCCGGTCGCCGCCTTGGTCGCCGCCTATGTCGCCGCTGAGGCCTGAGGATGAAGAGATGGGGGAAAGGGATGGGACGGTCCCTGCTGGGCTTATTCGGGGAAGGTCGCACTTCATGAAGCAGGGGCCGTGGCAGGGGCGCGGACACAGCGCGGATGGCCCCGCGGCAACGCACGCGCCGCACGTTGGCAATCTCGCGCTGAACAGTGCGTACCTGTTATTGGGGTACTTCAGAACTTTGCTATCATTTTACCGTTGCAACTGTACTGAGCGCTGAGATAAGACCCAGTTGAGCCCCCTTTTCCCGAAAGCCTCAATCTGGGCTCTGTGTTTGCGAAAAGCAGCTACATCAACTCTATCTTTAGATGCTAGAGGGACGCACGCGGGCAGCAGCTCGCCGCTGTCAAGCCCAGCGAACAAACAGCCGAGGAGATGCCTTCTGGGACGTGCTCGAATTGCTTTGGCGCCGGCTGCCCTCAGTGGACAAAGCAGCGCTGCGTCTGAGCTGCAAGGCGGGGCAGTGCCTCGCGGACCGTCAGGTGAGCTGTCTGGAGCTGGACTCGGGCTGGCCAGGACGACACGACCCCACCGACACATCAGAGGACCGCGCGAACCCCTGGGCCGCCGAACGCAAGCGTTCTCCAGTACCTCGCGCGAAGCAGGTTCTCTACGTGGCGGGGATTGTGTCCAGGGGCGCACGGCCACACGAGCTGCTGCTGCATCCGCGGCCGGAAGAGGAGAGCGCCGGACTGGGCACCTACGCGTGAGTCTTGGCCCCCCGTTCTCAGCGGCCCCGCCTTGTGCCTTCCCCGCCCTGCATGCCGCTCCTCCTCCCACCCTCATACCGTATAATCATACCCTGATGCTGTGTCGTTCATGCAGCGTGCGTCTCTTCACTGCGCTGCACCGCGGCGGCCCCTCAGCTTCAGCCGCAGCGCCCTCTCTGACCCGCCTCAACCTGGAGGCCGTGCCGCTGAACGCCGCCGTGCTGGCCGCACTGGTCGCCTGCACGCCGCGGCTCAGCAGCCTGCAGCTGCGGGGCTACGAACTGCGCCGAGAGAACGGAGTGAGTGGCCGCTTCGTCAAGCTGCTGACGGAAGGCGGCGACGAGGCGAGTCCCGGTGCTGGCAGTAGCACCAGCAGCAGCATCCACAGCAGCGGTGCCCGCGCAGCAGTCGGCGTGCCCGCGCTCCTGCGCCACGCCGCGCCGTCCCTTCACCACCTGCATCTGACTGACTACAATCGACATCAGCTGTCGGCGCTGCTGGCGCAGTGCACGCGCCTGGAGAGCTTCAGCCTGGACTGGCAGGCCCCGTCCGGCGCCTTCACCGGCCGGGCTCGGCCCAGCCGGCCGCTGCTGGCCGACCTCATATCTGTGCTTACCGCGCTTGGCTCGCTGACGTCGCTGGAGCTGCAATTCCCGCAGAGCCATCCCAACCAGCCTACGGAGCTTGCCTCGGCGGCTGATGCGGCGGAGGGCCGGCACGTGATCCCAGCCGGCGGTCTGCAGCGCCTCCGCCGGCTGCGGCTGGTGAATGCGGATCCGCCCGGAGACGTGCTTGGCGCGGCCCTCTCCCGCTGGCTGGGGCCTCGCCCCGCTCTGGCGGTGCTGCACCTGCTGTCGTCCACGCCCGGCCCTGCGGACCTGCGCGCGGTGCGTGGGTGTGCGACGGGTTGGTGCGGTGCCACCACTTCTTGTCTGTGTAATTGTTGTCTGCTCCGGTGTGCGTGGCCCAGTGATGACGCGAATGCGTGTCGCGCATGCCCTGCTTGTCGCTGTGCTCAAGGAGGGTTCCAGCCTAACACGCTGCCGGGGTCCGTGTCCTGCCTGCCTCTCCTATGTCAGATCTCGGAGATTCCCGGGCTCAAGGACCTCATGGTCTACAGCATTGTGGTCCCAGCCGCGGCAGAGGCCGGCTGCGGTCGTGGCGGCGGCATCGCCTCGGCCGTGACTGCCGCACCCACATCGCTGCAGCCGGGCAGCCTGCCGCTGCCGCCCAGCCTGCAGCGGCTGGGGCTGTGGTGGATCAGCGCGAGGGCGCTGAGCGCACTGGCGCTGCCGCGCAGCCTGACGCAGCTGCACCTGCACGGGCTGAACGCAACGGACCGGACCCAGCAGCTAGTTAATGGCGAGGCGCAGGAGGAGGACAAGGTGCGTGCGGAGCTCGGGCGCAGTTACGTGCGGACCTGTGGCATGTGCGGACCATTTGCGGAGCCGCCTTTGATGCGTGCTCAGCTAGTTCCGGCTTATCCTTGCAGGTTCGCACGCGCCAGATGCTAGGTGCGCTGGAGGTACTGGCCCGGTGCGGGTGCTACGCGGGGTCGCCGACAGATCGGGAGATGGCCATCCGTGAGCTTGACTGGCGCCGGCCGCTCCAGCTGTTTATGGACTGGGTGAAGCCGGCCAGCAGTGATGAGGCGGGCCAGGAGGACTGGTCGTGGCGGCGCGTGTTCCAAACGCTTGGGCGGCTGCGGGTGCACAGCGCGCCGCCGCCACCGGCTGCACCGCTGGCGGGAGAGGGAGGGAAAGCGGAAACCGCGGCGGCGGCCACGCCCTTGCAGCGTCTGCATATCAACGTGTCAACCCTGAGGGAATGTGACGTCCAAGCCCTGGTGGAGGAGCTCCCGCAGCTGCAGGTAGGCGGGCGTAGGGGGCTTGATTGTCGCATTGCGCCCCCTCTGCACCCCCCCTGGTTTGGTTTAGCTTGGGCTGGTATCCACAAGACCACAACCCCCTCCTCCCGCCTCCCTGTGATCGCCGCGCACGACGGCCCAGTCAATGACGTACGCACGTGCATGTGCCGCCCGTTGCTCGCGGCCTCTCCCCTCCCCCCTCCTGCTGCAGTACCTGGAGCTGGAATGCGTGCCGGCACGCCTGCCTATCCTGCCCCAACAAGTGCTGCTGCCGCTGCGTGGGCTAGCCGAGCTGCGCACGCTGGTGCTGCATCCCGGCACGGGCCGCACGTGGGACGACTGGTTACCGGAGGACGCGGACTGGTGCGATCTCGTGGAATGGCCGCTGCGGCTGCTGCTGGAGCAATGTCCACGCCTCACGCGGCTGCAGCTGTTGCTGATGGACGTGTACGAGGATGAGGAGTACGATCCGGACGACCCGGACGCCTTCACACGTGAGAATGTGGAGTGGGCGACGGAATTGGAGGCTGCGATATTGGCGGCGGTGGACAGCCTGCGTGCTGCCACCATTCCGGCTCTGCAGCGCCAGGAGGGGCCCCGCCAGGGTGCCGAGGTTGTGGTGGAGGTGCAGGTTGCTGACTTCGATTGGATGGAAGCGGAGGGTCTCAGAGCATCCGGGCTTTGAGATGAAGGATGGACTCACAACTGCCCGTGTGGGGTGGCGGATGCGCAGTCTGACCGCGCACACCATTTCAGCACGTTCACAATTGCTAACACACCACGGTTGCATATTCTGGAAGCGGCAGACCTGGGCGGTTCGGACTACAGAGTTGAATTGATAGTGCAAAATGAGAATCTGTGGCTAGGAATACCACCACACGAGGCTATCCAGCAATCCATTTGGGACGTTGTATGTCTGGGTAGGAGAAATAACGATACTAAACAGGATTAAAGCGCATGTTAAAGCGGACTTTTGGGCACGGCTGCAGTCATATGTGAGCCTGGGCATCAGAAGGGGGTGGGACGAGCTCCCACCAGGCCACCCTTGGATTGAAAGAAGGGAGACGGACGCATGAGGCTCAACACTTGGTGGTATAGAGCAGGTCCCTCCTGTAACCAATGCAATCTATCTCAGGGGGCAGGCAAAGCCCCAGTGAGCAAACGATATCGCGCCCCAGTGCCCCACAGCCACCACGCTATCAGCAATGAACGCAACCACCTCGTCGTGCCAGATCCCTCCACAGTCCATATTCGCACGCTTTGTCTGCCCCCTCCCTGTTGAGGACTGCTCTCTGCAACTCAACGATGGAAACATTGCAGCATGACCTGCGCACACCCTCACGCCCACACTCCTCCTGGCGCTCCGTCCATATGGCAGCGTACCCGCCCACACCATCGCCCACACCACCGCCCGCAAGACCGTCCACACCACCACCCGCAACACCGCCCTCAACCCAACCAACCAATGGCTTCCAACCCGCGTGCGCAGCAGCCGACAACGCCTGCGTCAGCGGGAGCTCCAACGCCGTCAATCATCAAGCCCACGAGACCGCGACAGCGCGAGCGCCTACGCCGCAGGCGCCCCCTCGCCCGCCGGCGCCGTGGCCGCAGCCGCCGCCGCCGCCGCAGCAGCCACTGGAGCAGCAGCATCTGGCGCCGCCGGCTGCTGCTGCGCCGCCTGCGCCGGCTGCTTTGCGGGCTTGGGCGGCGCCGCGGGCTTCAGGGTCAGGAGCCAGGAGTTCTTCATCTGCGGTGAGCGCAGGGCACAGGGGGCATAGGGCACAAGGGGCACAGGGGGCACGGCAACGGCGCGGAGGGAGGCAGGGCGATGTTATGCTGTTTGCCATCATGCCATGATGTACTGAGCAGCTGGCGTGGGCGGGACTGCCCAGGCGCACACACTGGGGATGGCGAGGCGGCGCCGGCAGTGAGCGCGAGGGCCACCAGCGGCACCGGGGCCACAAGGACGGCAGCCTCCGGGAGGCTGCGGCCCAGCCCGCCCGCGCACCGGCCCACCGGCCCACCCAACTCGGCCACACGCAAGCCCCGCACCAGTTGCTACCCCGCCCCACGCCACGCCACGCGCCACCCCCCTCCTTCACCGTGTCCATACCGGTATCGTGTCGTGTCTCTCAATCCCCCGCCCTCCAACTCCTTTACCCCCGCCTTCCAAGCTCCCTCCCCCGCCCCCGCGCCCCCGCACGCACCTGCCGCTTGCTGCCCATGGCCTGCCCCTTGGCCGCCAGCCGCCCCGCCACGGAATCCACCAGCGCCGCCGCCGCCCTGCCGCCCTCCTCGTCGCCACCCTTGAACTCCACCACCAGCTGCACCCTGTGCGTGTGCGTGCGACCGTGTGTTGGAGATCACAAGGAAAAGACAACCAGTGTGCGTGAATGTGCGATGCAGACCGTTTGTGTGTGTTCAGAGCATGGAGTGAATCCCGCTCGGTAAGCGTTGGAGTGTGGGAGAATCTGTGTACCTCTGTGCAGGTTTGCCCAACGTGCGCAGGTTACGCAGTCGGCGGCACCCCACTGCACGGCCGCACCTGCCGCCGCCCCCACATCTCCCCTCTCGCCACTGCCCCAGCTCGCAAGGACACGGTGCCTCCCCTCCGATCCGCCCCTCCCCTCCGCACCTGAGCCCGTCCTCCAGCCACCCCTCTGCGCGCCGCAGCTTGGTGGCAAGGTCGTGTTCGCTGATGCGCGGCCGCAGCTGCAGCTCCTTGCTGGGCGGCGCCGGCGGCTGAGGCGCCTTGGCGCCCTGCCGCGGCCGCTGCTGCTGCCCCTGCTGCCCCTGCTGCGCCGGCTGTGCCTGCGGCTGCTGCTGCGGGTCCTGCGGCGGCCGCCGGTTCTGCGCCGGCCTCGATCCGGCCTGCGGCGCGTCCCCGGCCTGCTGAGGCGGGCCAGATTGCGGCTGTTGCTGCTTTTTCTGTGGCAACAGTTGCTGCTGCTGGGTCTGGGGCGGCGGTCGCTGTCGCGGCCCCGGCGAGGGCGCAGCGCCGGGCGTGCTGGGGCGGGGCGCGGGGCCGCCGCCGGCGCGGTCCCGCGGCGCCCCCTCGCGGCTCATGCGCCGGACCCCGTGCGGCGCAGCCGCCCAGGGCGCCCATGCGTCATGAGGGGGCGCGCCGGGGCAGGCGGTGTAGATGCCGGCGGGCGCTGCGGGCCGCAGCAGCAGGTCGGGCAGCGAGGGGCGAGCTGCGGGCAGCGAGACCGCGATGGTGGCCGAAGCTGCGCGGCCGCTGGGGCTGGGGGCTGTCACGCGGCCGCCGGCCCTGTGCCAGCCGGGTTGGAAGCTGCCGGAGGCTCGAGGGGCCGCCGCGATGGCTCCGGCTCCGGCGTTGGCGTAGACGGGCGCCGCCTGGAGCTTGGAGCTGCTGGTGCGGCCGTGAGCAGGAGGCGCGACCGGGCGAGGACCGTTGTGACCGCTGTCGGGGGTCCCGGCGCAGGGTCTGGCCTCCCCTTCCGCGCAAGAGCTTGCCGCAGCTAGCGACGTCGACAAAGTACGAGTGGAGTACCCTGGCAAAATGTTTGCAGCGCAGCCCCCGAGAGCCAGCAGCGGGGCCGTGGAAGGGCTTCGCCCTTGCCGCGAAAGCTGGCACAGCAGCAGCTGCAGCGCCATGTTGATAATGTGCGGCTTTGTAAATGTCGCTTATAGAAGTAGAGACCAGGCAATATTACTTGCGCAATGGGTGTTGCATGCAAAATTGTGAAAATCGGGCAGCGCCATAATACAGAGTCGCTCTCTTTGGCGCTGCATAACGCCCGACTTATCCAACCTTACTTGCCAAATTGCTGCTTGTTAAGATGATGCTCAGCAAGAAGGCACTCGCGGCTCGGCCTGGTCGCCGCGCTCTGTCCGTGCGCGCTAGCTCGGTCCAGGGCAAGAACGTGTTCATCACCGGTGGCAACACTGGCATCGGCTATGAAACCGCCTTGACGCTGGCGCGCGAGGGTGCGGCGAAAGTCACGATTGCCGCTCGCGACTCCAACAAGGCTGCTAAGGCGCTGGCCCAGATTCGGTAAGTTCCACGGTACTCATAGCAACTAGGTGCGACCTGCGAGCTCTCTGGGTCTGCGGCCAAACTCCAGCCACACGTCGTTCCGCCTCCCACCCACACACGCACGGCTCCGCATTCCCGCGGCCCTGCTTGACCCCCCGCCACGCTCCTGGCCACGCCGCCCGCGCCACCCCTTCTCACACCACCACCCCGCTCCCTTCAACACCCACGCCTCCACTGCCCCCAATCCTTATCCCTACCTCGCAACACCCCGCACCATCCTCTCCTCTCTCTGCGGGCCTGCCCCCCCCCCCCGCTCGTGGATTCCGGCGACCTCACCCTCCGGCCCCCCTCACCCAACCCCACACCTCCAACCCACACGTACACACGCGCAGCGAGGCGGTGCCCTCCGCGGTGGTGGACACGCTGCCGCTGGACCTGTCGGACCTGGTGTCGGTGTCGGACTGCGCCAAGGCGGTGGCGGACAGCGGCGTGCAGTACGACGTGTGGATCAACAACGCGGGTGGGGCTGGGGTGTGGGAGGGGCGAGGGAGGGGTGGGATGGGTGGAAGGGGTGTGGGAGGGGTGGGAGGGGTGCGGTGTGGGAGGGGTGGGGTGTGGGAGGGGTGGGAGGGGTGGGAGGGGGCATGGGTGGGAGGGGGCGGTGTGGGAAGGGTGCTAGGTGCGCTGGATTCGGTGTGCGGTGTTGCGGTAGACGGGTGGCAGGGAGGGTTCGTGCGTGGGGCGCCAACAAGTGGCGGACTGGCGCCTCGGGCTGCGCAGCCCCTGTCGCATCAGCGCGCCGGGGAGCAGCACGCGGACCGCACCAGCGCCCGGGTGATTGCGTCTCCGTGTCTCAGGGGGGCCGGGGGCAGCAGGGCGCCCGCCCGACTCACACGCCGGAACCGCCAACCCCGCCCCTCCCACTCAGCCCCCATCCGCTCCCCCTCCCTCTGCCCCCTCCGCCCTCCGCTCCGCTGCAGGCGTGATGGCCACCCCCAAGATGGTGACTGCGCAGGGCTTTGAGTACCAGCTGGGCGTCAACCACCTGGGCCACTTCGCGCTGACCACCGCCGTGCTGCCGGCGCTGCAGGCAGCCAACAAGTGGGTGCGGCGGCGGCGGCGGCGTGGGGGTGGGCGAGCGGGTGGTGGGGGTGGTGTGGTGGCGGGGGTGGCGGCGTGGGCGGGCGTGTGGCGGGGTGGCGGCGGGCAGCGGCGGGTGCAGCCGTGCAGCCCTCGAGAGGGGTGGAGAGGGGCAGGGTGAGCGTGTGTTGAAGGTGCGGCGTGGTCGAGGCCCATAAAACGCCGTGGCCTGACCTAACCCGCGTCCGCCTTGCTGACACACATATGCCTTGTCCCCCGGACCCATCACGCACTGCCCGCCGCCGCCCTCCAGGCCGGTCCGCGTCATCAACGTGGCCTCCGCCGCGCACACGTTCGGCAAGATTGACTTTGACGACCTCATGCGCGACCGCAGCTACGACTCATGGGAGGCGTACGGCCAGGTGCGTGTGTACGGTGTTGGTGTGGGCGTGTGTGTGTGGCGTGTGGTGGGGGTAGCCGCCCATGTGAAGGTTTGTTGCAAGTACAGTAAGTGGGTCTTGGCCCCGCGCCGTCTTCCCTAAACCTCCCTAAACTTGCAACCCCGTCCTGCACCCCTGCATCCCCCATTGCTGCTACTGCATTTGCTTGTTCCTTGTCTAGTTTAGCTTGGTTTAGCTTCGGCTGGTGTCCACAACCCTTCCCCCCCTCCCGCCCCGTGGACCCCCCCCCCCCGCGCCCCTCAGTCCAAGCTGGCCAACATCCTGTTCACCTACGAGATGGCGCGCCGCCTGGGCCCCACCAGCAAGGTGACCGTCAACGCGCTGCACCCGGGCGTGGTGAAGACCGAGCTGGGCAGGTGGGTGTCCAGTGGGCGGGTGGGCGGGTGGGGGTTGGTGGATGGGTGGGTGGGTTCATGCCAAACCCAGAAGGAGGGGATAGGGGCGCGACTGGCGAAAGGAATGGCATTCTGCGTGGCGTGGCGTTGCAACTGCAACCGTCACTGCAACCGGGACCAACCGAACCTCCTCATGGACACACAAAGTCTTGTCGCAAGGCCCACCGCGTGGAAACAGTTTCTTGTGCAACCCCGCACTCACAACCCCAATACCGTATCGGTTCTTTTGTATCGATACCACCAGGTACATGATCGATGACGACAAGAACAAGTCCAACCCCATCTTCCCCATCGCCATGGAGCTCATGAAGTTCTTCATGCTGGAGCCGGCCGAGGTAAGCAGCTGGGAGGAGCGGGGAGCAACTGGGAGGGTTGAGAGAAATTGGTTTCGGTTTTTTTTTGGGGGGGGGGGCGTAGCCGCCCATGCTGCGGTCCAGGGAGGAGGTTGCGCATGTCGGCATGTAGCCCCAGTCGGCACCGCGCACTCCGCCGCCTCCGCTGACCCCCACTCCCATTCGCCACAGGGCGCCGCCACGTCCATCTACCTGGCCTCCAGCCCCGAGGCAGAGGGCATTACTGGTGCGTGATGGCTGCGTGCGTGTACGTGTGTGTGAGGGAGGTATGGAGCTCCAGAGCAGGGAGGGTAGTGTACCGTGGGCGCGCATCCCGCCGCGGCGTTCGGCGCCACCCGAGCGCGAGTGCACCCATCTCTGCTCGGACACCACACTCCACGCTGCAAAACCTACAACCGCACCCAACCGCGTACCCAACCGCTCCCAACCGCACGCAACCGCAACCAACCGCACGCCGAACCGCGCTCCCAACCGCACGCAACCGCGCTCCCAACCGCACTTCCAACCAACCGCGCTCCCAACCGCCACCGGAACACAGGCAAGTACTGGATCAAGTCCAAGCGCGCCGTGTCCTCCAACGACTCGTACAACCGGGAGGTGCAGGAGCGGCTGTGGGCCGTGTCGGAGGAGCTCACGGCCGCGGCGCTGGCCAAGGCCAGGGCGCGGCCCGCCGCCGTGCCCGCGCCCGCAACCGTGTCCGCCTAAACCGCGAGATGGAGGCAGTACCGGCAGCAGCAGCAGTGGCGGCAGCGGCTGTGGCGGCAGAAGGAGTGGCGATGCAGTAGGAGCGGCGGCAGCAGCCATTGCACAATTGCAGCGGCGACGGCGGCGGCGGCGGCGGCTGGCAGCGCCAAGGCGGCGGCGGCCCGCCACACCGTCGTGCCGCAGCGTGTCACCGCAGATGCGGTGGATGCGCCAGTGCCGGGCGGTCTGCAGAGTGGTGACGGGACGTGAGCGATTTTGGGAGCGTGTTGTGCAAGTTGAACAAATGATTCGCGGCGTGGAGGGATAATGCAAGCAGAGCGACACACAGTGAGCGTGAGGCTGAGAGAACAGTGAGGGAGTGGCTGAGAGAGACGAGGGGGATGGGGGTAATGTACTAAGGAGCCGGACGACGCTGAGGAGGGAGGGGCGAGTTTTGTTGGTGTTGCCCCCCGCTCCCCATCGACAGGGATGCATATGTTTCGGCTGTGCATGGCGCATGCCTGTGATTCTTTATTGCTTCGCGGCGGCAGACTGGCAGAGGCGGCGGCGGCGGAATTGAAGGTGTGGCCGTGGCGGTGGCGGTGGCGGTGGAATAGAGGGGTTGGTGCCGTACCATCGTGCATCGTGCACAGCTAACCAACGGCCCGCGCGGAGCCTCATAACCGGGGGATCCGTGGTACAGGCGTTGGAGCACTGGTGTACTGTACGGTAGGTGGCTTCTTCGCATGGCCCTAGTGCCCAGGCCCGCACTGCGACAGGAGATGGGGGGTGACACAAGGGGTGACAGGGTCGGGGCCGCGGGGGGCACGGCCAGTGCGCCAGGCTGCCCCGTTACTCCAGGCGAGCAAGGGGGCGGCAAGGTGTCGCTGACAGGGGGCGGCCGGGAGGGTGCACTCGTGCACTGCCTCTCCTGGTGGCGGGCATCTGGGGGCAACCGCAGGGAAGTGTGGAGAGCCAAGGAGAGGGTCAGAGGGGCTGTCTATCCATGCCCACGATGGCACCTTCAAGGCGCCGTCAAACTTTGGGGCAACTGAACTCCGTGCCCGGCGTCGGCAAGTCAGGCGCGCAACCGACCGGGATCGGCCACCGCTGCTGACGCTGCAGCCGGCCCCTGACCCCTGAAAGCCCGAGCCTGGTGCCGCGGCGGAAGCCAATAACATAAATTGCATATAGAATCTAGCATAGGGGCACCGCTGCTTCGCCTCTAGACCTTGACCTTGCCTTGCGCCTTTTTTACAACACAGTTGTGAATCTGAATTTGAAGGTGTCTAAAAGAGACTGGTGTGCTCAGGTATCACGCGGGCACAATGGCGAGCGTTATGGCGCGGAGAAACTGCAGTTTGGCACAAGCGGCCATCGAGCGCAAGCCGGTCCTGCTGCGGCCTAAAATGACTGTGGCGCTTATGACTGGCATCACTGCCCTGCCGATGGAGCCCCGGCCGCTTGCTGTGGCGCCTTCGCCATCGGCGATGCCCGAGCTGCCCGCACGCTCGTCGCTTGTTTGCCACGCAGCTGCAGCGAGCGTGCCTCTGCCCAACTCAGGTATCTTCGGTTCAGGCACGCGGCTTTTACAGCACCACTTGGCCTGCACATTCTCGAAATTCGGCTACTTTGCTTGCAGACTCCGCCCCACAGCCGAACGTGCTGCTGGCCAAAATTCGCGGCATCATGTTCTTCGCATGGAGCTTCCTCCTGTCGCTGCCGCTGTTTGTGACGATGATGGTCATTGCGCCGTTCGTGCTGGCGTTCGACAAGTACCGGTGCGTTCGGCCTGCGCTGGGGCGGTCTGTTTGCCCGCGGCGCCTGCAATGGGGGGGGGGGGGCAGCTGTGGTTAGCTGAATACACGTGACATGCGCTCCGAGGGGCGATGTTGGCAAGGGAAAGAGGATGTAGGTGGTTGCAAGGCCTTCCTCTGGGTGCTGGCGCGGGGCACTGGGCACGGGGCGGATACACGACGCGCCTCCCCGCGCCGCGCACGCACGCGGAGCGGGCGGAGGCACTCACTCACTCACTCACTCACTCCCACCCACACACGGCATGCGCCTGGTGCCACCCAGACCTGCCGGCCGTGCGTCAAGTACCTCCAAATGCCATTGCTGTGTCTGGCAGCCCTGTCCCTCCTCGGCCCTCCACATCCCCATTTCGGGGGCCGGAATGAACTTACCCCCCCCCCCCCCCCCCCCCGCGCCCACTCCCGGCCCCCCCTTGCGCCCTACGCAGCCGGCTAGCGCAGCACTTTGTGAACAACCTGTGGGCGTGCGCCTCCACGGCGCCCTTCTACCGGGTCACGGTGAGGGCCGCAGCGCGCGCAGGGGGAGAGGCGTGCGCGGCACTCGTGCCGCCAGGGCCGCAGCGTGCTTGCCGGATCCGGATGGCGAGCTCGGGATTGGGGTTGGCGCCGAGGGGGCATATGGACCGGAGCCCGAGCTAGAACCAAGCCTAACTAAACGGAGCCCAGCGAGAGGGGGGCGCCGGAGAGCAGGGGGCCACGGGTCCGGGGCAGAGCAGGTGTGGTGGTGCGTACGTGGGTGCAGCGGCTGCGTGCCGCACCGTACCGTGCTGGGTGCGGCGGGGCATGGCGCCAGCTGTCGTGGCAGCCCGGCAGCCCGGCACTGCGTGTTTTGGGATGCTGCGCCAGCCCGGCACTGCGGCACTTGCGTGTACGGCTCCCCACAACCGGGCGCCAATCCGGCCCCCTCTTCTTGCATGGGAGGGCGTCCGGAGTGGGGGGAGGGAGCGAGCGACGTAGCCTGGACTTGATGGCGCTGGATCCAAGTGCTCAGCGCCGCCCGTGTCCCCCTGTCCCGCCCTGTCCGGTCCTGTGGCCGCCGCCGCCGCCGCCGCCGCCGCAGATCATTGGCCGCGAGAACCTGCCGCCGCCCGACAAGCCGGTGGTGTACGTGGCCAACCACCAGAGCTTCCTGGTGTGCGGGGTGGGGGGGTGGGGGCTTTTGGGGGGCGGGGCGTGGGGTTTGGGGGCCGAGGGCTGGGGGGGCGAGCTGGGGATCTCGGGGTGGAGCTCGGGGGAGCAGGGGCGCAGTGGCACCGAAAAGCACCCAGACGAAGACACCGAACGCGGTGGGAACAGGGTTTGGGCCGCAAGGAACGAATGGCGGGTCTAACCATCCGGTGGGGGGCTGGGGAATCAAGCCCATCCCAAAGCCCAAACCCAAAACCTCACGATTGCGAGGGTGCGAGGTGGCGAGCGCGGGGACGGCGAATCGGGACGGGGCTCCATCGCCCCAGTCTGGGCACGCTGCAGGCGGGGCCAGTCAGCGAGCACACCACCGCTGCAGCATGACGCTTGCCCCACCCCCCGCCGCTCGCCCCCTCGTGTCCGCCCGCGCCCCGCAGGACATCTACTCGCTGTTCCACCTGCAGCGGCCCTTCAAGTTCATCAGCAAGACCTCCAACTTCCTCATCCCCATCATCGGCTGGAGCATGTTCCTCACAGGTGCGGGCCAGGGCGGGGCGCGGTGGTGGGCGGGCGCTTGGGCTTTGCAAGTCAGGAATGAACCAGCCACCTTCGACAACCTGGCCAAACCCCTCCCCCACAAAACCAACTTCCTGACCCTGCTGCGCCCTTGTTAACTCCGCTCCCCGCCCCTGCCCTCCACCCCGCTCCCCGCCCGTGCCCTCCGCTCCACACACCCCTGCCCGCCGCTCCCCCTCCAGGCCACGTGATGATCAACCGCGTGGACCGGCGCTCGCAGCTCAAGTGCCTGCAGCAGTGCCGCGACCTGCTGGCGGAGGGCGCGCCCGTGCTGTTCTTCCCCGAGGGTAGGGCGCGTCCAACACGCCAATGTTCAACCTAGCTATGGGGCCGGCCGGGAAGGGGGGGGATTGGCTGACACCGGGGCCAGCCAGCTGTGTTATGTCCAACAGGGCCGGGAGCGAGGAAGGGCCGCAGGCGGAAGCGGGCAGGTGGCGAAGCGGCCGGAAGGGCGCACGCGGAGCAGCAAGAGGCCACCTCTGCACCGGAGTGAAGGCAGCCGACTGCAGATACACTTACACACGCACACAAACGCACGTGTGCACGGGAGCACACGCAGTGCTCATGCGCCACGCGCCGCGCTCGCTCGCGCCCACCCGCAGGCACCCGCAGCCTGGACTGCAAGATGGCGGGGTTCAAGAAGGGCGCCTTCAGCGTGGCGGCCAAGGCGGGCGTGGAGGTGGTGCCCATCACGCTGCTGGGGACAGGTGGGGGCTGCCGGGGGGATCGGGAGGGGCGGAGGGGAAAGGGGAAAGGGGATTGGGAGCGCGGGTTTGGCACGCGTGTCGGCAGGCGGGCGTGGAGGTGATGCGTGCCCATCACGCGGCTGGGGACAGGTGGGGGCTGCCGGGGGGATCGGGGGGGGGCGGAGGGGAAAGGGGAAAGGGGCCGGGGAGTGCGGGTTTGGCAGGCGTGTCGGCAGGAGGGCCGCGTGGAGGTGGCGTTGGCTGTCACGTTGAAGGGAGTTCTGGGGCCGGGTGGCGGGGCGAGGGCGGGTGGCGCGTGTGTGCGCGGTGCGTGCAAGGGCAGGGCGAGGCCGCCAGCGCTCAGCCGCCCAGGTGCTACTGATGCGGCCCCTCCCCACACACTGCTTTCAGCGTTTGCACCCACTCCAACCAAATTGCATGCCAAACCCCATTACCCCGCCCACCCCACCCCTTCTTCCTACCATGTTTCAGCCCCATCTTGTACCGTTTTCCAGCCATCTGCGTAACCCCACCCCACGTCCTGAACTAATGATGAATGTAATCCCACTAGTGAAAGTAACCTCATCCCCAACACGCCGCCCCGCCGCCCGCCGCGCCCCACAGGCTTCCTCATGCCCAGCGGCAAGGAGTCGCAGCTGCGGCCGGGGCAGGTGACCATCGTGGTGCACAAGGCGCTGCCGCCCAACAAGAACGCCGACCAGCTGTGCGACGCCGCGCGCGTGGCCATCGCGAGCTCGCTGCCGCCCGAGCTGGTGGGCAGCGCCACGGAGATGGCGCCGGATGAGCAGTAGCAGCAGTGGCAGCAGCAGCGGCAGTAGCAGCGGCAGTAGCAGTAGTAGCGGTGGTGCCGAGATGGCGCCGAGGATGAGCAGTCGGGGTGCTGGGGTTGGGTGGTGATGGGGACATGGCGGTGGCGAGAGGAGCTGGGGCGCGTTGGGGACTGGGGGGAGGGGAGGAAGGGGAGGAACTGGAGAGAGGTGGGGGCAGCTAGATGTGTTGGGCGTTGCGGCCGCGGCAGGGAGGGAGGCGACGCCTGCGGGGGGCTGGAGAAGAGAAGATGGTGACTGATTCAGGCGGCACCGCAGCACGCGACATGGGCTGTGCATCAATTGGGCCTGGCGGCCTGTGCGTGTGGCTGGGATGTGTGTGACAGGGCCGTGGGGGCCGGGGTATGACACGGCCGCCGCCCGGGCATGGGGCCAAGCATTTGAGATGCACGGCGAACAACGTGCTGCTTGTGCTCTTGCATCGAAGTTGGGGGCGGTCGTGTTACCGAAGTTAGCCCCAGGATGGGCAGTTTTGACGTATGAATGCGACAGTACTTGAAGGGGCAGCCGGGCAGGCCGTCACGAGGGACCATCTCATGCCCAGAGAGAAATGTGCATGGTGCCTGCCAGCGGTCGCTAGAGGGCATGACATAGAATGTCAGGTGCGCCAAAGCTGTGGTCTGCAAAATGCGCTAGCATGGGGCATCGGAATGGGGCTTGCGGCCTCAGTAGGCGGGGTTGAAGGGTATCGGCTGGCAACGGCACAACCGCACAAGGCACGGTAGGAGTTGCGGGGTCAGGCTGGTCCAGTTCAGTTGGGTAGTGCATTGGTGACGCGCCGAGGACGGCCGCTCCCGTAGACGTCATGCGAGGGCCCAGGGCGTGGGCCGGGGGCCCCATGCATTGCCTGAGTGCCATGCCAGTGCTCCCTCACAAGGCGTCTACGGTAGTTACGCACAGCTGTACCAGACACGGTGCCTGCGTGAGTGAGTGACATAGTGAGTATTACCGGCGGTCCCTTCTGGGGTTCTCGGGTCACTCCCCTGACCATCACACCTGACAAAGTTTGCTAGCCGTACGCATGTCACTGAGCGCAGAGATGTGCTTCATAGGCAGGTTCAATGTCAATTCAGAAAAGTAGGACTAGCAGGCGCATCACCTAATCAGAGCGGTGGCGCCCAATGCTGTTCAACAGGCAGAAAAGTAGGCACATACAGTGGAACCCGTTGAATCCAGGGCCCCACCTAGCCTGAATTGCGATCGGCCCCTCAATCCTGCCCGCGGTTGCAGGCAACCCCACCCCATCTCAAACGAACAAACGTGGCTATAACACTACTCGCATTTCCGGCGCCGCCGCGCACATAGGACGGAGGCAGGCCAGCCTGACGCACATCTTCCTGGAGTGTCCAGCTTATGCGCATGCGAGGACGTGGCTGCAGCAGCTGTGGGCCTGCGTTGCGCCCCAGGCAGCGGCGCCGCCAGTGATGGACGCGGCCTTCATGCTGGGTGACGACATGGGTGTGTGGGCCTCAGGCCCGCGGGGGACGGGCGCGCTGATGTGGAGCACTCTGCGGGCCACCTTCTTGTACGCCGTCTGGTGTGCTTACTGGTCCCGCGAGCCTGCTAAGCAGACGTCGGAGCACGTGGTTCGGGAGGTGGTCAGCGAGCTGCGCAGGGTGATGCAGCTGCGTTTCACTGCCGCCACGCTAACCCCTGAAACCCTGTCGGCTCTGCCCACACAGCTTCTCACTGCACAGCTCAAGGCGGCTAAGCTGGAGCACTTTGTGGCCATCTGGACGGCGGGTGGCGCGCTTTGTGAAGTGGAGGAGGTTCAGGGTGGGTCACCGAAGTTGAACTTGCGGCTGACGCTTGCATCACCTGTGCATGCCCCCTAGGTTTCCTTTTGGGCGGCGTTTCTTTCCAGGCGCTGGCGTGGCGTATGATCGTCATCAGCTTATCTGGCGCCCATGTGTTCTAGCTCTGGCTGGCATCGCAGCGCCTGGGCGGCTGTGGGACTTCCTGCACAGCGCATCTTGCAGTGGGCTGGAGCCCGCTTAGACAGCGCCACATCTGGCCCGTTTAGTTTTTCTGCTTGTGTTTCCTTAGCAGGTTCTCCTGGGGTGTTGCTTAAGCAACCGACTTGTGGGGGTGGGGTGAGTTTGGGCGGAGCAAGTGCTGGTAGCGCTGGTGTTTTCTTTTCTGGCGCGCGGTGGTGTGCTTTTGAGGTGGTGGTGGCTCTTGCGCTTAGGCTGTGTTGTAGGTTGGTGCTCGGGTTAGGTCTGGCGGTGTTTTAGGGCAACCCCTCCCGGGGGGTGGGGGGGCCAGCCTCCTGCTCTGTCTGCCGGGTCGGGGTGGGTGCGGGTGGGCGTTGGCGTTTGCTTTGTGGTTGTTGCTTTTCGTTTTCTTCTCTTCTCTTCTCTTCTTGCCCTGTCAGGGTTCTGGTCTCGGGGACCAGGCTGTCTTCGGGCAGCAGGGGGGCAGTGCGTCTGCCTCTGTTCAACCTTTTTTTTAAGTGAGTGAGTATTACAGGTGGTCCCTTCTCCTCAGTGAGTGAGTATTACAGGTGGTCCCTTCTCGGGTTCTCGGGTCACTCCCCTGACCATCACACCTGGCAAAGTTTGCTAGCCGTACGCATGTCACTGAGCGCGCGTAGAGATGTGTTTCATAGGCAGGTTCGATGATAATTCAGCAGTAGGACTAGCAGGCGCATCACCTAATCAGAACGGTGGCGCCCAATGCTGTTCAACAGGCAGAAACGTAGGTACATACAGAGGAACCCGTTGGTACCAGAGCCCTAACTAGCCTGAATTGCGATCGGCCCCTCAATCCTGCCCACGGTTGCATGCAACCCCACCCCATCTCAAACGCACACACGTGGCTATAACACTACTCGCATGTCCGTGTTTGGTCAAGTCAGATAGTCGTAAGCGCAGCATCACAGACTGTTAGTGTTTGGTCTCAGAAAGTTCAGGAATCACATGTCGTCAAGGTCACACACATCCGGAATGGCCACTTCCATCCGGTCGCCACACACACGCAGGAAGGGGTGTGTGCCGGACACTTTCAGCCAGGCCTTATCCCGCCGGCGCCGTGGCAATCCAAGCGAAGCGAAGTCGGCTAGCAAGCCTCTGATGTTAGCTAGTGCTACCGCCTTGGCCCGGGCCAGAGCCCCCTCAGTGAACGGCTTCCGTGCGCGCATGTACCGCCGTGCACTCTCCATCGCATCGAGTGCGGCCAGGGCCACCACCTCCCATACGCATGGCTGTATCTGCGTTGGGTGCGGGCTCTCCAGCAGCCAGACGTGATGCCGCCGTACAGGGCAGCCCGCGTCGGTGCGGCCAGCAGTGATGGTGTCCTGTAGCAGCTCCACCACACTCTGCGCGATGGGGCACTCCCAAAAGTGATGCAGTCGAGGCGAGGGCGGTATCACCGCCGGTAACGGGGGAGAGGCGTATGCGCCACATACGCACGGCTCCGGCGAGCTGCCATGGATGTGCGTATTTCCCAGCATGCCCACACCGTCAACCGCCAACCGCCACAGTACCTCCTTGTGCTTCAGTTCCCATCGTACTTGCCACACCGAGGCCATATGTCGCCGGAACTGGACCAGGCGCTGGCGCCCGGGGGCGGGAGGCAGTGTGACGGCCAGGGCTTCAGCCACATAAGCATGGTGAAGACGTGTGCGGTCCGTGAGTGAGTGAGTATTACAGGTAGTCCCTTCTCGGGTTCTCGGGTCACTCCCCTGACCATCACACCTGGTAAAGTTTGCTAGCCGTACGCATGTCACTGAGCGCGCGTAGAGATGTGTTTCATAGGCAGGTTAGGCAGGTTTGATGTCAATGCGGTCCGTGAGTGAGTGAGTGAGTATTACAGGTGGTCCCTTCTCGGGTTCTCGGGTCACTCCCCTGACCATCACACCTGGCAAAGTTTGCTAGCCGTACGCATGTCACTGAGCGCGCGTAGAGATGTGTTTCATAGGCAGGTTAGGCAGGTTTGATGTCAATTCAGTAGCAGGACTAGCAGGCGCATCACCTAATCAGAACGGTGGCGCCCAATGCTGTTCAACAGGCAGAAAAGTAGGCACAAACAGAGGAACCCGTTGAAACCAGCGCCCCACCTAGCCTGGATTGCGATCGGCCCCTCAATCCTGCCTACGGTTGCATGCAACCCCACCCCATCTCAAACGCACAAAAGTGGCTATAATACTACTCGCATTTCCGTGTTTGGTCAAGTCAGATAGTCGTAAGCGCAGCATCACAGACTGTTAGTGTTTGGTTTCAGATAGATCAGGAATCACATGTCGTCAAGGTCACACACATCCGGAATGGCCACCTCCATCCGGTCCCCACACACACGCAGGAAGGGGTGTGTGTCGGACACTTTCAGCCAGGCCTTATCCCGCCGGCGCCGTGGCAATCCAAGCGAAGCGAAGTCGGCTAGCAAGCCTCTGATGCTAGCTAGTGCTACCGCCTTGGCCCGGGCCAGAGCCCCCTCAGTGAACGGCTTCCGTGCGCGCATGTACCGCCGTGCACTCTCCATCGCGTTAAGTGCGGCCAGGGCCACCACCTCCCATACGCATGGCTGTATCTGCGTTGGGTCCGGGCTCTCCAGCAGCCAGACGTGATGCTGCCGGACAGGGCAGCCCGCGTCGGTGCGGCCAGCATTGATGGTGTCCTGTAGCAGCTCCACCACACTCTGCGCGATGGGGCACTCCCAAAAGTGATGCAGTCGAGGCGAGGGCGGTATCACCGCCGGTAACGGGGGAGAGGCGTATGCGCCACATACGCACGGCTCCGGCGAGCTGCCATGGATGTGCGTATTTCCCAGCATGCCCACACCGTCAACCGCCAACCGCCACAGCACCTCCTTGTGCTTCAGTTCCCATCGTACTTGCCACACCGAGGCCATGTGTCGCCGGAACTGGACCAGGCGCTGGCGCCCGGGGGCGGGAGGCAGTGTGACGCCCACGGCTTCAGCCACATAAGCATGGTGAAGACGCGTGCGGTCCTCATTGACGCCAGTTAGCTGCATCGCTGTGCCGTCGCGGACAGCCAAGGCGGTCAGGGGAACGGGGCGTTGGTGCCCCTGGATGAACCATCCCATGCGGCTGACAATCATCGCCACGACCTGGTCCTCGGTGGGCAATGCTGCGGCAGGGGTGGCTGCGTGGGTAGGCGGGTGAACGGGGGCGGGGGCTGGCTGGGCGGCGGCGGGACCTAGGGGGGCGGTTGCTGGGGCGGGGGGACGCGCTGACGGCGTTGGTGCGATACGCGGCGACGCTGGGGGCGCAGGGGGCGCAGGAAGGTGCATGCGTGCAGCAGCAGCCCAGGAGGGGTTGATGTCCACGAGCAGGGCATTAATGGCGGCAATGGCCTGCACGCGATCCGCAAAAGCGCCCGCCACGGCGCTAGATGGCTGTAGCTGTTCCCGCACCAGCTGCGCCCATTCGGTTGCCAGCAAGGTGAAGATGTGGATGCCCGGAGTCGATGCCAGGCGGTGACGCCACGATGTTTCATACGCAGCAAAGGCGTCGTAGACACGCACGGCGTCACCCAGCGTGCGCAGGCGGCGGCATTCCGTGAGCTGTAGGTGGTAGGCTTCAAGGCCGGGGCGGCGGCCAGAGGGTGGCGCGTTGGGTAGCAGCGGGTTTCCCCATAGTGGCGTGTTGACGCACCACGCGCCGGGCGTGAGAGGGGAGGTACCAATGTCGACTGCTGGGGGTAGGTGGGAGAGGGCTGTGACGATGCGGTGCACGTCGGGAGGCAAGGACGGGGTGCCAAGCCAGGGCCCGTCCGCACGAGCCGTCAGCAGCGCCATGGGGCGAAAGCAGGGATGGTAGGACCGAAGCAGGTACCCAAAAACCCGCTGCCACGGGGCTTGCGCTGCAGGTGCCACGCCACTTCCATCCCGGCCAGCGTATGCAGCCGCACGCTTTGCCCAGCGGGCGTAGATGTGCTGCTGTAATGGAAGGCTGCCAAATCCACCTGAAACCGGGTGACCAGGCAGGAGGTGGGCTGGGACGCCTGTCAGCCTTCGGTCGTGTTGCGAGGGTCCCTGACTGCGGTCGACAAGCTTGGCCACCGCCGCCTCCCAGACTGCGAGCGTGTCAGGCGGCGGTAATCCAGAGTGCTCCATATGGTATGTCGCCATATGGGTCCCGTACGCAGCCGCAGTTGAGGCTCGCCCGAACATGGACAGATGCATGTGGCTGATTTTGTCCAGGCGACGCACGGCCTCATCAGTCCGCTGCTTCCAGTCCAGGTCAGGCCGGCAGGGCGGGTTGGTGAAGGGGACCCCCAGGGCAGTGGCGGACGTGACAACGCGGATTCCGGCAATGGCAGAGGCTGGGGCGGGCGGGGGGGCGGTAGCGGGCGTGGGGGGCTGCAGCGGATACGGTGGTGAGGACGGGGGCCGGGACGGGGATGATGGCGGGGGCGGCGGTGGGTGCAAGGGTGGAGGCGGCAGCGAAGGCGAGGGTGTGGACGCGGGCGGGGATGGGGCCGGCAGCGGGGCCTGGAGTGGGGACCGCTGCTGCGGGGTTGGCTGCGATGGTGGTTGCGGTGACGGTGGCGACGGCGGGACCTGGAGAGGGGGCGGGGACGGAGGCAGCGGCATTTGCGGTGGTGACGGCGGCGGGGGAGGCGGCGCGGATGGCGGGGGCGGGGACGTGGGCGGTGGTGGGGCGGGCGGCGGGGGCTGGTGTGCGGATGGCGGCAGAGACAGCGGAGGGGGCGGGGGCGGGGGCGGGGGCGACGGTGGGGGAGGCGGTGGCGGGTGCGGGTGCGGCCGCGGTGGCGGGGGCTGGCGTTCGGACGGCGGGATTGGCGGCAGGGGCGGCTGCGACGGAGGGGGAGGTGGCGGGGGTCGCGGCGGCAACGAGGGCGGGTGCGGGTCCAGCGGCGGGAGGGGGGGGCGGGGGCGGGGACGGTGGCGGGTGCGGGTGCGGCGGCGGTGGCGGGGGCTGGCGTTCGGACGGCGGGATTGGCGGCAGGGGTGGCTGCGACGGAGGGGGAGGTGGCGGGGGTCGCGGCGGCAACGAGGGCGGGTGCGGGTCCAGCGGCGGGAGGGGGGGGCGGGGGCAACGGCGGGGGAGGCGGTGGCGGTGGGGGCATGGATGGCGGCGGTGGCGGGGGCTGGCGTTCGGACGGCGGGATTGGCGGCAGGGGCGGCTGCGACGGAGGGGGAGGTGGCGGGGGTCGCGGCGGCAACGAGGGCGGGTGCGGGTCCAGCGGCGGGAGGCGGGGCTGGGGCGGGGGCGGGGACGGTGGCGGGTGCGGGTGCGGCGGCGGTGGCGGGGGCTGGCGTTCGGACGCCGGGATTGGCGACAGGGATGGCTGCGACGGAGGGGGAGGTGGCGGGGGTCGCGGCGGCAACGAGGGCGGGTGCGGGTCCAGCGGCGGGAGGCGGGGCTGGGGCGGGGGCGGGGACGGTGGCGGGTGCGGGTGCGGCGGCGGTGGCGGGGGCTGGCGTTCGGACGGCGGGATTGGCGACAGGGGCGGCTGCGACGGAGGGGGAGGTGGCGGGGGTCGCGGCGGCAACGAGGGCGGGTGCGGGTCCAGCGGCGGGAGGCGGGGCTGGGGCGGGGGCGGGGACGGTGGCGGGTGCGGGTGCGGCGGCGGTGGCGGGGGCTGGCGTTCGGACGGCGGGATTGGCGGCAGGGGCGGCTGCGACGGAGGGGGAGGTGGCGGGAGTCACGGCGGCAACGAGGGCGGGTGCGGGTCCAGCGGCGGGAGGGGGGGCGGGGGCGGGGGCGGGGACGGTGGCGGGTGCGGGGGCGGCGGCTGGCATGCGGACGGCGGCATAGACAGCAGGGGTAGCCACGGCGGAGGGGGCGGTGGCGGTGGTGGCGACGGCGGAGGGGCCGGGTGCGGGGATGGTGGCAGATGCGGGCGCGGGTGCGGGGATGGCGGCGGTGACGGCGGCTGCGGCGGCTGCGGGGGCCTGAACGGCGGCGGGGACGGCGGCGGGCGCGGTAGAGGGTGCGGGGGCGGGGATGGTGGCGGCGACGGGGGCAGCGGCGACGGCGGGGGCATGACCAGCGGCTGGAGCAGGAGCGAACGCTGTAGACCCAACGGCAGTGTGGCCAACCAGTAGCAGCTCCACCTTGTCCAGATTCAGCTTTTGCCCAGTGGCGCGCGCAAAGCGGTCCATGTGCCCCAGGAAGGCCGGCACATCCGCAGCTGAGGCCAGTGCTGCTTCGGTGTCGTCGGCAAAGGCAGCCTCGACAGCGGTAGAATGCGGGTCTGCGGGGTCGAGAGGGATGCCGACGCCACACTCCTTCAGCCAGCAGAATAGAGCGTGCGCAATGAAGAGGTAGAGCAGGGGCGCGAGGGGGCAGCCTTGGCGGACCGCCGTCCGTGGCGGCGCGGGTGGCGGGGGCTGGTGTGCGTTGTAGAGTATGCTGCGCGTAGATTTGGCATCCCCGTGGATCGATCTGGGGATGGCTGGAGGGTCCCGCTCCTAGCGACGGAATCGAGATGGCGCAGCGGAAGCGTGCGGGGCTCATAACCCCGAGGTCCCAGGATCGAAACCTGGTCTCGATAAGTTTTATTCATGCTCGCCATCTTGGACTTCACCAAGATATATGGGCCTACTTTTCTGCCTGTTGAACAGCATTGGGCGCCACCGTTCTGATTAGGTGATGCGCCTGCTAGTCCTGCTACTGAATTGACATCAAACCTGCCTAACCTGCCTATGAAACACATCTCTACGCGCGCTCAGTGACATGCGTACGGCTAGCAAACTTTGCCAGGTGTGATGGTCAGGGGAGTGACCCGAGAACCCGAGAAGGGACCACCTGTAATACTCACTCACTCACTCACAATTGGGCGCCACCGCTCTAATTAGGTGATGCGCCTGCTAGTCCTACTACTGAATTGATATCGAACCTGCCTATGAAGGACATCTCTGCGCTCAGTGACATGCGTACGGCTAGCAAACTTTGCCAGGTGTGATGGTCAGGGGAGTGACCGGAGAACCCGAGAAGGGACCACCTGTAATACCACTCACTGCGCCTGCTAGTCCTACTACTGAATTGATATCGAACCTGCCTATGAAGGACATCTCTGCGCTCAGTGACATGCGTACGGCTAGCAAACTTTGCCAGGTGTGATGGTCAGGGGAGTGACCGGAGAACCCGAGAAGGGACCACCTGTAATACCACCCACCCATGCGCCTGCTAGTCCTGCTACTGAATTGACATCAAACCTGCCTAACCTGCCTATGAAACACATCTCTACACGCGCTCAGTGACATGCGTACGGCTAGCAAACTTTGCCAGGTGTGATGGTCAGGGGAGTGACCCGAGAACCCGAGAAGGGACCACCTGTAATACTCACTCACTCACTCACAATTGGGCGCCACCGCTCTAATTAGGTGATGCGCCTGCTAGTCCTACTACTGAATTGATATCGAACCTGCCTATGAAGGACATCTCTGCGCTCAGTGACATGCGTACGGCTAGCAAACTTTGCCAGGTGTGATGGTCAGGGGAGTGACCGGAGAACCCGAGAAGGGACCACCTGTAATACCACTCACTGCGCCTGCTAGTCCTACTACTGAATTGATATCGAACCTGCCTATGAAGGACATCTCTGCGCTCAGTGACATGCGTACGGCTAGCAAACTTTGCCAGGTGTGATGGTCAGGGGAGTGACCGGAGAACCCGAGAAGGGACCACCTGTAATACCACCCACCCATGCGCCTGCTAGTCCTGCTACTGAATTGACATCAAACCTGCCTAACCTGCCTATGAAACACATCTCTACACGCGCTCAGTGACATGCGTACGGCTAGCAAACTTTGCCAGGTGTGATGGTCAGGGGAGTGACCCGAGAACCCGAGAAGGGACCACCTGTAATACTCACTCACTCACTCGCGCCTGCTAGTCCTACTGCTGAATTATCATCGAACCTGCCTAACCTGCCTATGAAACACATCTCTACGCGCGCTCAGTGACATGCGTACTGCTAGCAAACTTTGCCAGGTGTGATGGTCAGGGGAGTGACCCGAGAACCCGAGAAGGGACCACCTGTAATACTCACTCACTCACTCGCGCCTGCTAGTCCTACTGCTGAATTATCATCGAACCTGCCTATGAAACACATCTCTGCGCTCAGTGACATGCGTACGGCTAGCAAACTTTGCCAGGTGTGATGGTCACCCGAGAACCCAAGAAGGGACCACCTGTAATACTCACTCATTGACATCGAACCTGCCTATGAAGGACATCTCTGCGCTCAGTGACATGCGTACGGCTAGCAAACTTTGCCAGGTGTGATGGTCAGGGGAGTGACCCGAGAACCCGAGAAGGGACCACCTGTAATACTCACTCACTCACTCACAATTGGGCGCCACCGCTCTAATTAGGTGATGCGCCTGCTAGTCCTACTACTGAATTGATATCGAACCTGCCTATGAAGGACATCTCTGCGCTCAGTGACATGCGTACGGCTAGCAAACTTTGCCAGGTGTGATGGTCAGGGGAGTGACCCGAGAACCCGAGAAGGGACCACCTATAATACCACCCACCCATGCGCCTGCTAGTTCTGCTACTGAATTGACATCAAACCTGCCTAACCTGCCTATGAAACACATCTCTACACGCGCTCAGTGACATGCGTACGGCTAGCAAACTTTGCCAGGTGTGATGGTCAGGGGAGTGACCCGAGAACCCGAGAAGGAACCACCTGTAATACTCACTCACTCACTCGCGCCTGCTAGTCCTACTGCTGAATTATCATCGAACCTGCCTAACCTGCCTATGAAACACATCTCTACGCGCGCTCAGTGACATGCGTACTGCTAGCAAACTTTGCCAGGTGTGATTGTCAGGGGAGTGACCCGAGAACCCGAGAAGGGACCACCTGTAATACTCACTCACTCACTCGCGCCTGCTAGTCCTACTGCTGAATTATCATCGAACCTGCCTATGAAACACATCTCTGCGCTCAGTGACATGCGTACGGCTAGCAAACTTTGCCAGGTGTGATGGTCACCCGAGAACCCAAGAAGGGACCACCTGTAATACTCACTCATTGACATCGAACCTGCCTATGAAGGACATCTCTGCGCTCAGTGACATGCGTACGGCTAGCAAACTTTGCCAGGTGTGATGGTCAGGGGAGTGACCCGAGAACCCGAGAAGGGACCACCTGTAATACTCACTCACTCACTCACAATTGGGCGCCACCGCTCTAATTAGGTGATGCGCCTGCTAGTCCTACTACTGAATTGATATCGAACCTGCCTATGAAGGACATCTCTGCGCTCAGTGACATGCGTACGGCTAGCAAACTTTGCCAGGTGTGATGGTCAGGGGAGTGACCCGAGAACCCGAGAAGGGACCACCTATAATACCACCCACCCATGCGCCTGCTAGTTCTGCTACTGAATTGACATCAAACCTGCCTAACCTGCCTATGAAACACATCTCTACACGCGCTCAGTGACATGCGTACGGCTAGCAAACTTTGCCAGGTGTGATGGTCAGGGGAGTGACCCGAGAACCCGAGAAGGGACCACCTGTAATACTCACTCACTCACTCGCGCCTGCTAGTCCTACTGCTGAATTATCATCGAACCTGCCTATGAAACACATCTCTGCGCTCAGTGACATGCGTACGGCTAGCAAACTTTGCCAGGTGTGATGGTCAGGGGAGTGACCGGAGAACCCGAGAAGGGACCACCTGTAATACCACTCACTGCGCCTGCTAGTCCTACTACTGAATTGACATCGAACCTGCCTATGAAGGACATCTCTGCGCTCAGTGACATGCGTACGGCTAGCAAACTTTGCCAGGTGTGATGGTCAGGGGAGTGACCCGAGAACCCGAGAAGGGACCACCTATAATACCACCCACCCATGCGCCTGCTAGTCCTGCTACTGAATTGACATCAAACCTGCCTAACCTGCCTATGAAACACATCTCTACACGCGCTCAGTGACATGCGTACGGCTAGCAAACTTTGCCAGGTGTGATGGTCAGGGGAGTGACCCGAGAACCCGAGAAGGGACCACCTGTAATACTCACTCACTCACTCGCGCCTGCTAGTCCTACTGCTGAATTATCATCGAACCTGCCTATGAAACACATCTCTGCGCTCAGTGACATGCGTACGGCTAGCAAACTTTGCCAGGTGTGATGGTCAGGGGAGTGACCGGAGAACCCGAGAAGGGACCACCTGTAATACCACTCACTGCGCCTGCTAGTCCTACTACTGAATTGACATCGAACCTGCCTATGAAGGACATCTCTGCGCTCAGTGACATGCGTACGGCTAGCAAGCTTTGCCAGGTGTGATGGTCAGGGGAGTGACCCGAGAACCCGAGAAGGGACCACCTGTAATACCACTCACATTATGCGCCTGCTAGTCCTGCTACTGAATTGACATCGAACCTGCCTAACCTGCCTATGAAACACATCTCTACGCGCGCTCAGTGACATGCGTACGGCTAGCAAACTTTGCCAGGTGTGATGGTCAGGGGAGTGACCCGAGAACCCGAGAAGGGATCACCTGTAATACTCACTCACGCCTGCTAGTCCTACTACTGAATTGACATCGAACCTGCCTATGAAGGACATCTCTGCGCTCAGTGACATGCGTACGGCTAGCAAACTTTGCCAGGTGTGATGGTCAGGGGAGTGACCGGAGAACCCGAGAAGGGACCACCTGTAATACCACTCACTGCGCCTGCTAGTCCTACTACTGAATTGACATCGAACCTGCCTATGAAGGACATCTCTGCGCTCAGTGACATGCGTACGGCTAGCAAACTTTGCCAGGTGTGATGGTCAGGGGAGTGACCCGAGAACCCGAGAAGGGACCACCTGTAATACCACTCACATTATGCGCCTGCTAGTCCTGCTACTGAATTGACATCGAACCTGCCTAACCTGCCTATGAAGCACATCTCTGCGCTCAGGGACATGCGTACGGCTAGCAAACTTTGCCAGGTGTGATGGTCAGGGGAGTGACCCGAGAACCCGAGAAGGGACCACCTGTAATACTCACTCACTCACTCTGGCGCTTACGACTATCTGACTTGACCAAACACGGAAATGCGAGTAGTGCTATAGCCACGTTTGTGCGTTTGAGATGGGGTGGGGTTGCATGCAACCGTGGGCAGGATTGAGGGGCCGATCGCAATTCAGGCTAGTTGGGGCTCTGGTATCAACGGGTTCCACTGTATGTGCCTACTACTCCTTCTGCACACGGACAGGGACCGGCACGGGCAGGCACACGGATAGACGGAGGCACAGCCTCACAGGCTGGGAGGTTGAGGGAGGCGCAGCATGCGCCAGCCGTGAGCGCCGTGCCCATCCAAGTACATACGGGGCTCCCAGCAGCGCGCCTCGCTCTAGGGTCACAAGCCCGGGACAATACTCTTAGGGCATTGGCGTGGCTTCCGGGCCGGCCCAAGGCACACCGCCTGTAATGTGGGGACCAGGACGCTTGAGGTGCCCGGGCGCCAGGCCACTGTAATACTGTGTGGCCCGAGCACCACAGCGGCCCGAGAGCCGGCGGTAGGTAGACTGCCGCCCAGTGTGGCTATTATGGCGCAGCAGCTCCAACGCACATCCACTGCGCCGCAGGCTTTCGTGTGGGCGCCCTGCATCGTTTGCTGTGCGGAGAAAAATGAAAGTGACAAGAGCTAGCGCAGAGCCCCTGTCAACGCAAGCTAGGCTAATATGGCTGGCTGTGTGCACGGCGGGTCTGCACGGAGTGGGGACCGAGGGAGGCAAGTGGCGCCCAGGTAACTCCCGCCTGGTGATGCCTTTGATCATTAGCATAGAAAGGCACACATTATCCTTCTCTGCCTGTGAAGGGCCGCATGGGCAATGATGCCCTTCCTCACAAAAACCGCTTTCGCAACACTAATAAGAAACGGCGCCCATCCCGGATCCGCTTAAACCTCAGCCTAACTTCACACCCAGTACATTGCTATAGCAACTGCTTCCTACAGCTCAAACGGTCTTTGGACATTCTAGCGCACGCCTAGACGACTACTCACACTACTTGGTCGACCTGCGAGTCCTAACAGGTGCGCTAGCTTAGCTCATAGCGGAAGTAAGCCGTGCATCCCACGTCCTCTAGCCCTCAATTGCAAACGCCCTGGCACGCGGGGTCAAATCAGCCAATTGCCTGGCCGAGGATGTGATGGTGATGCCGGCTTCGGGCCCCAGCGACCCCGCCGCGAACACTCCCGAACTTCAAACTAATTGCCGTGTACTGTGTATATGAGCCGGGTGTCAATGTCGACGCTGCCTTCCACTTGGACGCACGCTCTGGGCGAAGTTGACTTCCAAACCGTCGCAACGCGAGCGCTTCATATTTATTTAATAGCGACGCTGATGCTATAGCTACATATGGCAAGTTTCGACCTCCTTCGGACCGCGATCACACTTGTTGCCCGCCCGCCCCACGCCCGCTCTGTCTCAAAACAGGGCGCCAATATGGCCGGTGGCGACGTGGAGCAGCCTGCCACTGACATGAAAGGGGACCTGCATGGTGGCGAGCGGAGCTCTCCCGGCAGTGCCGGGAACCAAATCACTCTCGAACGTAAGGCACTTCAGAGCTGCTCAGTGCATTTTTGAACGTACCGTACAGATCGGGAACAGACAGTTTTTGTCTTGCGTCCTGCACTAATTTCGGGGGGGTTGTGAATATTTCGGGGGGGGGCAAGCTAAACCATTTAGCCGAGACAAACACCAGGGGTGAAAGGAGGTAGGCATTAGCTAGGGAGCACCGCCTGTTAGCACTTCTGTGTACGCCTTGTCTCCGTACGCATGTCCGTACGGTGGCTCGCGGGGTTTTGAACATTTGGCTCCCCTGGTTTGCCACGCGCAGGCTTCAACACGGCTACACGGAACGTGCTGAGGAAGTTCGATGACAACGGAGGTGAGAGTCGCCCCCAGGAACCGGCGGGTTGGCAGCAGGACTCCGTGGGGCGGAACATGGCCCACCCCACTGCGTTGGCCGGGACTGCTCCCACACGTAGGAGGGGATGCGTGGGCATCCACGATGCCTACTCATGCGCGCCCCCTCCCCCTGCAGCTGATCGCCCAGACACTCCTTGCTTTCTTCTCATCCGGCCCCGGGTCCGCTGTATCCGCTGCATCCGGTGTCTCTTTATTTGCACATGCAGACGGGCGCATTGACGCCAGCGAGATCCAGGCGGTGGTGTCCACCCTGGTGGCCGAGAAGTTCAAATCCAAGGCCTTCAAGGTCGGCCTCATCATCCTGGGCACATTCACCATCCTTCTGCTGGGCGCCATGTTTGGGCTCACGTGGGCGGTGGTGGTGGCGCTGAAGGACACGCAGGTGAACAACAGCGGCGTCATGACCACCAACGACGGCAGCTCCACACCGGTGCTGACCGCAAACCTGGACATGACCGTGTCGGCGGACGGCAAGCTGGTCTCGCGCACCTCCAACAGCACCATCGCCACCACGCCCACCGTCACACGCAGCGCCATCTCGTCCGAGGCTCCGTTCGACCTGCTCCTGAAGCTCAGCAACCTGGTGGTAAGAGCAAAGGGATCTAGGACAGCGCATGTTGCGGGGTGCCTGGGCCACACGTCATCATTTGCTGTGGACTTCCGCGCACTACTGTGAGCAGTGGTTTTGGATATCACTCCCTCCAACCCCGACGGCTGACCATCCTGTCCTGTGCCCCACTGTCCCCGCCCTGCAGTTCGTGAGCCCCGGCGGCGGCCTGTACTCCGTGGACGTGCAAGGCGTGGCGCGCATCCCCAAGACCACCGGCGGCCACGTGGTCCGTTTCCAGACCGCCTCGGGCATCCTGGTCCTGGAGCGCAACAACTGGGAGCTGGTGAACGCCACCAACGCCATGCTGGATGGCCTGTTCTCCTCGGGCACCTCGGGCCGCCACCTGCTGGATGACGGCGTCAAGTACTGTGAGTGAATAACAGCCCAAGCTAAACCAACCAGAGATTCGACAGGGGGCGGTGCTGCGCTAGTGTTGCTTGGTTTGGGTGGTGAGGGACGGCCGGGGCGGAATGGTGCACCTGGGGTGTTGGCCGTGTGCAGGCAGGTCACAAGCACGGGCATCAGGCAAAACTTTGAGTGCGGCATTCCGTGGCGCTGCCGTGGTGTTACGCGTACGTGCCATTCACCCATCCACGCACGCATTTGCTGCGATCTGGTGCTTTGCAGTCATCGAGGCGGCGGGCGGCAGCCCCATGAAGTGCCCTGATGAGGACAACTTCATCTACAGCTGCGACGAGATCCAGACTGCGTACAAGTGGGTGGATGCCAACTACACCACGCCCCTGGCGCCCGGCCAGTCGGCGCCGCCGCCCCCACCCAGCGGCGACCAGTCTGTGGGCGGCAGTGACTGCTCCGGCTCGAACTCTGGCGACGTCAGCAGCTGCTATGAAGCCATGGTCAACTGCAATGCCAACACCGCCGATAAGATTAACGCGCTGCTGGACAAACCGTTTTGCGGCAGCTCGTGCGGCGGCTCGAGCCAGGAGGAGGTGTCCTTCAACGGCTACGCCGGCATCTCGGTGTCACGCACCACGCAGTGCCGGAAGAAGGGCTCGTCCTCCAAGACCTTCCAGTTCTGCTGCCCCTAAGGCGCTGCAAGCAGCCTGGACCTGGAGCGTTAGCGGGCTGATGAGCAGTTTTGGCTTTGCAATGGAAATGTGTATTCATCAGGGGAATCCCGTCTGGTATTCATGTGTGTGTGTGGTTACAGAGTGGTGCGCACGTTCTTGCGTGCCTTCCTGCTGCGTGTAAACCGGAGGCCCGGGCCGGGGTGACCCTTATAACGCCAGTGCATGATTGTCCTATTTATTGTTCTCCCCTTGCAAGGGGGACTTCCCTACTTCTATGCTCCCAGATGGAGCTGAGTAATGCAGCTAACTTGACAGGCTCAGATTTCAGCATCACTTCGCGCATGTTTAGGCTAAAGTCTAGGCCACTGCACGCTCGTAACTCGGTGTAGGCAGCACATTGCATCAGGACGTGGTGCTCATCCTCCACCTCATTGGCCGTACACAGTGGGCACGTCCTCTCCTCCCTAGGCCTCTCCCAGGCACGGTTCGCGGTGATTGGCCAGCAACATAAACGGAATCTCATCAAAAGCTTATGCTGTGCAACCGGTATGAATGCTCTACTGTGTTCGTGCAGGGTCGGCGGCGCGGACCCTAGTGCGCTTAGCCCCATCCAATGCTTGTGTTTGCACATGTGTATGCCGGGTTGCTTGCCGTCTGAAGGGAATGCGTGCGGGTCCGCTACCAGCCTCTCGTGCTCCCACGCCCTCGTCAAATGGCCCCTGAAGGTAGATAAGATAGGTCCATCGGGTAGGACCGTGCTTGCCCTCCACTCCTCTCTGGACTCGTGTGTGCCTGGCCAATGCCACGCGTCGACACCCTGTGCCGCCACAAAACGGAACAGCCGCGCGCACCACCCGTCTCCCATTGGATTCGCCCATGCCTCCCGTGCCTCGTCGCTGGTATTCATGGTTGTACATGGATGTTATTCATGGTTGGGACGTGCGTGTGCGACTCAATGAGGGATGTATCAATTCTTTGAAGCTTGCGGAATAAAGCCGTTTGCTCATGCTGCATCTTACGCGCCACTTTCATCCTACTCCTGATAGCAGGGGTTCCCGGGGCAACCCCTGCCTGAAGTGACCTTGCAGTGTTTGGCTAGCAGTACTTCTGCCCCCCCCCACACACACACACAAGCATGACTCATGGTGGAGCGGCTTGGAGAATTTATGCGTAGGTGACTGCGTCTCCTAAAGCAGACTAATGGAGGACACGATACGTAAGGGCCCAGCCCAGTCTCGAACAGGGATTGTATGAGTATAACTCTTTACTCCGACACACTGTACGTGGCGGTGGCTTGCTTATCAGTGCCTATCATCATGTCTGGATCTAATGGGCTCCGCCCGCTGTCATTGTGACCTGGCGTGTGCGCGTGTGTGCCGTGTCACATGACCATTCGGTCGGGTTTTGACCGTTCTTTTTTCTGAGAACTTACGGGCAAAATAATAAGGTGTGCCCGATCTTTAAAAAAGCCGCGTTTGACCCGCGTGCTTGAGCAGGACGTTTGCGGATACTGAGTGCCATGCCCGCGGCCATTCGCCACGTTTCTTATTGTCGGAGAGTTCCTGACGTTCGTCGTTTGGCTCTCGTCCTGAACGTGCGCCCCCTACCCAAGATCAACCAGCGTCTCTGTAACCTCGCCAACACCAAGGCGCTAATCTTGCTCGCCTCGAGGCAACACCGTATGAATAATTGGCGACGGTACTCAACAGCCTGCTCCTGCGTCCGTGACTGCTGGGCCATCAACTGCGTACTCCGGCTTGACACAGCCCGCGCGGCAGCCGCATCGCCAAGCCTTCATCACACTCCAGCGGCCATCATTGCGCCGCAGCCGGCAGGCGCTGGTAACACCCTCACGCGCCCAAAAAGCCAGCACGCGAGCGCACCCACCACCAAACGGCTCCGTCGCCCGTGGAGGCCCCACGTGGCATGTATGCTCACTCCGTGCACGATGCAGCCCGCATCCCACCTGTGCCAAGTGCCACGCCGGGCCTGTGCCTGATGCTCTGCGGGGTGCCGCGGGGCGAGAGGCGGATGCATGCACGGACGGGCGTCATCCCGGCTTTCTGTAGCCCCCATTCACCACGCTTGCGCTTGATATACTCAATCGCCTTGTCATACGGCCGGGCAGCCCCCGTAAGCTGCGGTCGATGGCAAAAGCACACCCGCAAGCCAGGCTGGGCACCGCGAAGGGGGTTCCCCCTGGTGCCGCGCTCGGGACTCCTGGTTGCTTTGCGCTTGCTGGTGGTGCCGCACTGTTGGCTGATGGACATGTGGGCCGAGAGGTATGGGGCTCCGGCGGCCGCGTCCGCCCGTGGCCGAGGGGCCTGGCGGGCCCCGGTGGCCCTGCAGTGGGCAGGCGAGGGCCGCGTGTGACGGCACGGCCGGGCGCACCTGCGTCGCGCGACTGGTGAGCAGTGCGAGTATTTCAATATACAGATATACTATCCAGTCACGGCTCATGCCGGTCAAGCAGGCTCTGTGCGGGCGGCAGGAATTGTATTCGCCTTTTCAGCGCGAGCGCCCTTCGCGCGAGCGACGGGGGGCATGGCCAAAAGTCGCCACTTTCCTGGCGTCGGGCCCTCCATATCCTTATCAACATGTACATCCATGCGAAAGATCGCAAACAGGCCATGTTGAGGTGGGGACAGTCCGAATCCTAACGAAATGCCGACCGGCCAAAGATGTCAACATGCCCACCGCGACCCAGCGATGCGCGCTATGCCCACCCCGTATGCTCTGGGCACGCATACAGGGTCGAAAGCCTGGACCAAGCTCGGCGGCACATTTGTGGGGCCGCCACACGCGCGCTGGGCCCGTTGCAGAGCATGGCGCGTTATGGGGTGGCCAGGCGCCTGGCCCCGGCGTGGCCCTAGCGCTGGCAGTTTCGTCGGGCTGAGCGCCGTCATTGCATGCCACCTAGCTTGGCTTGACACAGCCCGCGCGGCAGCCGCATCGCCAAGCCTCCATCACACTCCAGCGGCCATCATTGCGCCGCAGCCGGCAGGCGCTGGTAACACCCTCACGCGCCCAAAAAGCCAGCACGCGAGCGCACCCACCACCAAACAGCTCCGTCGCCCGTGGAGGCCCCACGTGGCATGTATGCTCACTCCGTGCACGATGCAGCCCGCATCCCGCCTCTGCAGTGCTTGAAGAGTTAACATCCGGGTAGCTGCGCGACGTGGTGGCTTGACGCCGTTGCGCTTCATGTGCCGGCAACGCAATTCCCACTCACGGCTGCCGCAGTACATGGCTGTGAAATCTGCTCTTTGCTAGCCCGCCCGTGTCCGATAAAGAAATGCGAATTCCGAATGAATTAGAGCCAGGACAGTACAGGTCTGAAAGAATCATTCATCCTATGGAGGTAGGGGTCCCTCTTGTGGAATGGCCATACATGGGCTACGCGCCTCGCATCAACTGCAATGCTCGTATCTTCCATCTACGCTGTAGACATTTGGCCCAAATCTGCCGAAAGCGGAAAATGTTTTGGGGTTTGGGGCCGCGCATCTACGGAGCGTAGACGTTGTGGGCGGATTTGGCGGTATCTTAGACAGGGAGCGTAGATGGTTTGGGGGTTTTGGGGGCGTGCCCCTAGGGAATTGTTTCCGGGCGCAGATGGCGCGGGAGGGGGTCACCAATGCTGTGTAGACGGGGGCGTAAAGCCATCTACAAGATTCGTGCACTAGGCCTTCAAGCCGGCCGAGAGACGGCGGCACGCCACGCTCCGCGCGTCCTTTACCATATGGCTAGTCGCGGAACATTGTATCCCATGCAGAACCCAATGCCCACTGCCAAATCCAGACACATGCCGCTCATCCAACGCACCAAATGCCGGTACCTGATACATACGGCAGTGCCTTGCAAAAGCTCCACCACGCATCGAAGTGATGAAGACCTGGTGAAGTTGATGGGGCCGGGTGTGGTAGGCAAGCGCTGACACACGCACGCCTCTGGCGTGCTGCTGTGGGCGGGTGAGCGTGTTTCCCATCCGAGCAATGCCCTCAACTGCCAGCAGCAGTTCCACACCCTGCGCGATGGGGCTCTCCCAAAAGTGATGCATTCGAGGCGAGGGCGGCACCACCGGCGGCACGGTCACCGGTAGCGGCGCAGGGGGGAGGGCTATGCGCCGTATACCGTTATGCACGGATCCGGCGAGCTGCCTGGGACGTGCATATATTGCCAAGCATGCGCCAACCGCCGCAGTACCTCCTTGTGCTTCAGTACCCACCGCACTTGCCGTACCGAGGCCAAGTGTCGCCGGAACAGCACCAAGCGCTGACGCCTGGGGGCGGGGGGCAGTGTGATACTGTGATGCCCAGGGCCACATATCGGTGGGCACTTACGCGGTGCGGTTCTCATTGACTCCACTCAGCTGCATGGCCGTGCCGTCGCGCACAGCCAAGGCTGTCAGGTGCACGGGGCGTTGGTGTCCCCGGATGAGTGGTGAGTGAGTGAGGATCACATCCCCGCCGCATACGGTACGAGGCCCGGCGCCGGTGAGTGAGTGTTACAGGTGGTCCCTTCTCGGGTTCTCGGGTCACTCCCCTGACCATCACACCTGGCAGAGTTTGCCAGCCGTACGCATGTCACTGAGCGCAGAGATGTGATTCATAGGCAGGTTCGATGTTAATTCAGTAGCAGGACTAGCAGGCGCATCACCGGCGCCGCCGCGCACATGGGACGGATGCAGGGGAGCTTGGGTGAGTGAGTGAGTATTACAGGTGGTCCCTTCTCGGGTTCTCGGGTCACTCCCCTGACCATCACACCTGGCAGAGTTTGCTAGCCGTACGCATGTCACTGAGCGCAGAGATGTGCTTCATAGGCAGGTTAGGCAGGTTCGATGTGAATTCAGTAGTAGGACTAGCAGGCGCATCACCTAATCAGAGCGGTGGCGCCCAATGCTGTTCAACAGGCAGAAACGTAGGTACATACAGAGGAACCCGTTGATACCAGAGCCCCAACTAGCCTGAATTGCGATCGGCCCTACATTCCTGCCCACGGTTGCATGCAACCCCACCCCATCTCAAACGCACAAACGTGGCTATAACACTACACGCATTTCCGTGTTTGGTCAATCAAGTCAGATAGTCGTAAGCGCAGCATCACAGACTGATAGTGTTTGGTTTCAGACAGTTCAGGAATCACATGTCGTCAAGGTCACACACATCCGTGAGTGAGTGAGAATTCGGGACACATCCGTGAGTGAGTGAGTGTTACAGGTGGTCCCTTCTCGGGTTCTCGGGTCACTCCCCTGACCATCACACCTGGCAGAGTTTGCTAGCCGTACGCATGTCACTGAGCGCAGAGATCCGGAATGGCAACTTCCATCCCGTCCATCCAGCTTGGGTGAGTGAGTGAGTATTACAGGTGGTCCCTTCTCGGGTTCTCGAGTCACTCCCCTGACCATCACACCTGGCAGAGTTTGCTAGCCGTACGCATGTCACTGAGCGCAGAGATGTGCTTCATAGGCAGGTTAGGCAGGTTCGATGTTAATTCAGTAGCAGGACTAGCAGGCGCATCACATAGTCAGAGCGGTGGCGCCCAATGCTGTTCAACAGGCAGAAACGTAGGTACATACAGAGGAACCCGTTGATACCAGAGCCCCAACTAGCCTGAATTGCGATCGGCCCTACATTCCTGCCCACGGTTGCATGCAACCCCACCCCATCTCAAACGCACAAACGTGGCTATAACACTACACGCATTTCCGTGTTTGGTCAATCAAGTCAGATAGTCGTAAGCGCAGCATCACAGACTGATAGTGTTTGGTTTCAGACAGTTCAGGAATCACATGTCGTCAAGGTCACACACATCCGTGAGTGAGTGAGAATTCGGGACACATCCGTGAGTGAGTGAGTGTTACAGGTGGTCCCTTCTCGGGTTCTCGGGTCACTCCCCTGACCATCACACCTGGCAGAGTTTGCTAGCCGTACGCATGTCACTGAGCGCAGAGATCCGGAATGGCAACTTACATCCCGTCCACCCAGCTTGGGTGAGTGAGTGAGTATTACAGGTGGTCCCTTCTCGGGTTCTCGAGTCACTCCCCTGACCATCACACCTGGCAGAGTTTGCTAGCCGTACGCATGTCACTGAGCGCAGAGATGTGCTTCATAGGCAGGTTAGGCAGGTTCGATGTTAATTCAGTAGCAGGACTAGCAGGCGCATCACATAGTCAGAGCGGTGGCGCCCAATGCTGTTCAACAGGCAGAAACGTAGGTACATACAGAGGAACCCGTTGATACCAGAGCCCCAACTAGCCTGAATTGCGATCGGCCCTACATTCCTGCCCACGGTTGCATGCAACCCCACCCCATCTCAAACGCACAAACGTGGCTATAACACTACACGCATTTCCGTGTTTGGTCAATCAAGTCAGATAGTCGTAAGCGCAGCATCACAGACTGATAGTGTTTGGTTTCAGACAGTTCAGGAATCACATGTCGTCAAGGTCACACACATCCGTGAGTGAGTGAGAATTCGGGACACATCCGTGAGTGAGTGAGTGTTACAGGTGGTCCCTTCTCGGGTTCTCGGGTCACTCCCCTGACCATCACACCTGGCAGAGTTTGCTAGCCGTACGCATGTCACTGAGCGCAGAGATCCGGAATGGCAACTTCCATCCCGTCCATCCAGCTTGGGTGAGTGAGTGAGTATTACAGGTGGTCCCTTCTCGGGTTCTCGAGTCACTCCCCTGACCATCACACCTGGCAGAGTTTGCTAGCCGTACGCATGTCACTGAGCGCAGAGATGTGCTTCATAGGCAGGTTAGGCAGGTTCGATGTTAATTCAGTAGCAGGACTAGCAGGCGCATCACATAGTCAGAGCGGTGGCGCCCAATGCTGTTCAACAGGCAGAAACGTAGGTACATACAGAGGAACCCGTTGATACCAGAGCCCCAACTAGCCTGAATTGCGATCGGCCCTACATTCCTGCCCACGGTTGCATGCAACCCCACCCCATCTCAAACGCACAAACGTGGCTATAACACTACACGCATTTCCGTGTTTGGTCAATCAAGTCAGATAGTCGTAAGCGCAGCATCACAGACTGATAGTGTTTGGTTTCAGACAGTTCAGGAATCACATGTCGTCAAGGTCACACACATCCGTGAGTGAGTGAGAATTCGGGACACATCCGTGAGTGAGTGAGTGAGTGTTACAGGTGGTCCCTTCTCGGGTTCTCGGGTCACTCCCCTGACCATCACACCTGGCAGAGTTTGCTAGCCGTACGCATGTCACTGAGCGCAGAGATCCGGAATGGCAACTTCCATCCCGTCCATCCAGCTTGGGTGAGTGAGTGAGTATTACAGGTGGTCCCTTCTCGGGTTCTCGAGTCACTCCCCTGACCATCACACCTGGCAGAGTTTGCTAGCCGTACGCATGTCACTGAGCGCAGAGATGTGCTTCATAGGCAGGTTAGGCAGGTTCGATGTTAATTCAGTAGCAGGACTAGCAGGCGCATCACATAGTCAGAGCGGTGGCGCCCAATGCTGTTCAACAGGCAGAAACGTAGGTACATACAGAGGAACCCGTTGATACCAGAGCCCCAACTAGCCTGAATTGCGATCGGCCCTACATTCCTGCCCACGGTTGCATGCAACCCCACCCCATCTCAAACGCACAAACGTGGCTATAACACTACACGCATTTCCGTGTTTGGTCAATCAAGTCAGATAGTCGTAAGCGCAGCATCACAGACTGATAGTGTTTGGTTTCAGACAGTTCAGGAATCACATGTCGTCAAGGTCACACACATCCGTGAGTGAGTGAGAATTCGGGACACATCCGTGAGTGAGTGAGTGTTACAGGTGGTCCCTTCTCGGGTTCTCGGGTCACTCCCCTGACCATCACACCTGGCAGAGTTTGCTAGCCGTACGCATGTCACTGAGCGCAGAGATCCGGAATGGCAACTTACATCCCGTCCATCCAGCTTGGGTGAGTGAGTGAGTATTACAGGTGGTCCCTTCTCGGGTTCTCGAGTCACTCCCCTGACCATCACACCTGGCAGAGTTTGCTAGCCGTACGCATGTCACTGAGCGCAGAGATGTGCTTCATAGGCAGGTTAGGCAGGTTCGATGTTAATTCAGTAGCAGGACTAGCAGGCGCATCACATAGTCAGAGCGGTGGCGCCCAATGCTGTTCAACAGGCAGAAACGTAGGTACATACAGAGGAACCCGTTGATACCAGAGCCCCAACTAGCCTGAATTGCGATCGGCCCTACATTCCTGCCCACGGTTGCATGCAACCCCACCCCATCTCAAACGCACAAACGTGGCTATAACACTACACGCATTTCCGTGTTTGGTCAATCAAGTCAGATAGTCGTAAGCGCAGCATCACAGACTGATAGTGTTTGGTTTCAGACAGTTCAGGAATCACATGTCGTCAAGGTCACACACATCCGTGAGTGAGTGAGAATTCGGGACACATCCGTGAGTGAGTGAGTGTTACAGGTGGTCCCTTCTCGGGTTCTCGGGTCACTCCCCTGACCATCACACCTGGCAGAGTTTGCTAGCCGTACGCATGTCACTGAGCGCAGAGATCCGGAATGGCAACTTCCATCCCGTCCATCCAGCTTGGGTGAGTGAGTGAGTATTACAGGTGGTCCCTTCTCGGGTTCTCGAGTCACTCCCCTGACCATCACACCTGGCAGAGTTTGCTAGCCGTACGCATGTCACTGAGCGCAGAGATGTGCTTCATAGGCAGGTTAGGCAGGTTCGATGTTAATTCAGTAGCAGGACTAGCAGGCGCATCACATAGTCAGAGCGGTGGCGCCCAATGCTGTTCAACAGGCAGAAACGTAGGTACATACAGAGGAACCCGTTGATACCAGAGCCCCAACTAGCCTGAATTGCGATCGGCCCTACATTCCTGCCCACGGTTGCATGCAACCCCACCCCATCTCAAACGCACAAACGTGGCTATAACACTACACGCATTTCCGTGTTTGGTCAATCAAGTCAGATAGTCGTAAGCGCAGCATCACAGACTGATAGTGTTTGGTTTCAGACAGTTCAGGAATCACATGTCGTCAAGGTCACACACATCCGTGAGTGAGTGAGAATTCGGGACACATCCGTGAGTGAGTGAGTGTTACAGGTGGTCCCTTCTCGGGTTCTCGGGTCACTCCCCTGACCATCACACCTGGCAGAGTTTGCTAGCCGTACGCATGTCACTGAGCGCAGAGATCCGGAATGGCAACTTCCATCCCGTCCATCCAGCTTGGGTGAGTGAGTGAGTATTACAGGTGGTCCCTTCTCGGGTTCTCGAGTCACTCCCCTGACCATCACACCTGGCAGAGTTTGCTAGCCGTACGCATGTCACTGAGCGCAGAGATGTGCTTCATAGGCAGGTTAGGCAGGTTCGATGTTAATTCAGTAGCAGGACTAGCAGGCGCATCACATAGTCAGAGCGGTGGCGCCCAATGCTGTTCAACAGGCAGAAACGTAGGTACATACAGAGGAACCCGTTGATACCAGAGCCCCAACTAGCCTGAATTGCGATCGGCCCTACATTCCTGCCCACGGTTGCATGCAACCCCACCCCATCTCAAACGCACAAACGTGGCTATAACACTACACGCATTTCCGTGTTTGGTCAATCAAGTCAGATAGTCGTAAGCGCAGCATCACAGACTGATAGTGTTTGGTTTCAGACAGTTCAGGAATCACATGTCGTCAAGGTCACACACATCCGTGAGTGAGTGAGAATTCGGGACACATCTGTGAGTGAGTGAGTGTTACAGGTGGTCCCTTCTCGGGTTCTCGGGTCACTCCCCTGACCATCACACCTGGCAGAGTTTGCTAGCCGTACGCATGTCACTGAGCGCAGAGATCCGGAATGGCAACTTCCATCCCGTCCATCCAGCTTGGGTGAGTGAGTGAGTATTACAGGTGGTCCCTTCTCGGGTTCTCGAGTCACTCCCCTGACCATCACACCTGGCAGAGTTTGCTAGCCGTACGCATGTCACTGAGCGCAGAGATGTGCTTCATAGGCAGGTTAGGCAGGTTCGATGTTAATTCAGTAGCAGGACTAGCAGGCGCATCACATAGTCAGAGCGGTGGCGCCCAATGCTGTTCAACAGGCAGAAACGTAGGTACATACAGAGGAACCCGTTGATACCAGAGCCCCAACTAGCCTGAATTGCGATCGGCCCTACATTCCTGCCCACGGTTGCATGCAACCCCACCCCATCTCAAACGCACAAACGTGGCTATAACACTACACGCATTTCCGTGTTTGGTCAATCAAGTCAGATAGTCGTAAGCGCAGCATCACAGACTGATAGTGTTTGGTTTCAGACAGTTCAGGAATCACATGTCGTCAAGGTCACACACATCCGTGAGTGAGTGAGAATTCGGGACACATCCGTGAGTGAGTGAGTGTTACAGGTGGTCCCTTCTCGGGTTCTCGGGTCACTCCCCTGACCATCACACCTGGCAGAGTTTGCTAGCCGTACGCATGTCACTGAGCGCAGAGATCCGGAATGGCAACTTACATCCCGTCCATCCAGCTTGGGTGAGTGAGTGAGTATTACAGGTGGTCCCTTCTCGGGTTCTCGAGTCACTCCCCTGACCATCACACCTGGCAGAGTTTGCTAGCCGTACGCATGTCACTGAGCGCAGAGATGTGCTTCATAGGCAGGTTAGGCAGGTTCGATGTTAATTCAGTAGCAGGACTAGCAGGCGCATCACATAGTCAGAGCGGTGGCGCCCAATGCTGTTCAACAGGCAGAAACGTAGGTACATACAGAGGAACCCGTTGATACCAGAGCCCCAACTAGCCTGAATTGCGATCGGCCCTACATTCCTGCCCACGGTTGCATGCAACCCCACCCCATCTCAAACGCACAAACGTGGCTATAACACTACACGCATTTCCGTGTTTGGTCAATCAAGTCAGATAGTCGTAAGCGCAGCATCACAGACTGATAGTGTTTGGTTTCAGACAGTTCAGGAATCACATGTCGTCAAGGTCACACACATCCGTGAGTGAGTGAGAATTCGGGACACATCCGTGAGTGAGTGAGTGTTACAGGTGGTCCCTTCTCGGGTTCTCGTGTCACTCCCCTGACCATCACACCTGGCAGAGTTTGCTAGCCGTACGCATGTCACTGAGCGCAGAGATCCGGAATGGCAACTTCCATCCCGTCCATCCAGCTTGGGTGAGTGAGTGAGTATTACAGGTGGTCCCTTCTCGGGTTCTCGAGTCACTCCCCTGACCATCACACCTGGCAGAGTTTGCTAGCCGTACGCATGTCACTGAGCGCAGAGATGTGCTTCATAGGCAGGTTAGGCAGGTTCGATGTTAATTCAGTAGCAGGACTAGCAGGCGCATCACATAGTCAGAGCGGTGGCGCCCAATGCTGTTCAACAGGCAGAAACGTAGGTACATACAGAGGAACCCGTTGATACCAGAGCCCCAACTAGCCTGAATTGCGATCGGCCCTACATTCCTGCCCACGGTTGCATGCAACCCCACCCCATCTCAAACGCACAAACGTGGCTATAACACTACACGCATTTCCGTGTTTGGTCAATCAAGTCAGATAGTCGTAAGCGCAGCATCACAGACTGATAGTGTTTGGTTTCAGACAGTTCAGGAATCACATGTCGTCAAGGTCACACACATCCGTGAGTGAGTGAGAATTCGGGACACATCCGTGAGTGAGTGAGTGTTACAGGTGGTCCCTTCTCGGGTTCTCGGGTCACTCCCCTGACCATCACACCTGGCAGAGTTTGCTAGCCGTACGCATGTCACTGAGCGCAGAGATCCGGAATGGCAACTTACATCCCGTCCATCCAGCTTGGGTGAGTGAGTGAGTATTACAGGTGGTCCCTTCTCGGGTTCTCGAGTCACTCCCCTGACCATCACACCTGGCAGAGTTTGCTAGCCGTACGCATGTCACTGAGCGCAGAGATGTGCTTCATAGGCAGGTTAGGCAGGTTCGATGTTAATTCAGTAGCAGGACTAGCAGGCGCATCACATAGTCAGAGCGGTGGCGCCCAATGCTGTTCAACAGGCAGAAACGTAGGTACATACAGAGGAACCCGTTGATACCAGAGCCCCAACTAGCCTGAATTGCGATCGGCCCTACATTCCTGCCCACGGTTGCATGCAACCCCACCCCATCTCAAACGCACAAACGTGGCTATAACACTACACGCATTTCCGTGTTTGGTCAATCAAGTCAGATAGTCGTAAGCGCAGCATCACAGACTGATAGTGTTTGGTTTCAGACAGTTCAGGAATCACATGTCGTCAAGGTCACACACATCCGTGAGTGAGTGAGAATTCGGGACACATCCGTGAGTGAGTGAGTGTTACAGGTGGTCCCTTCTCGGGTTCTCGTGTCACTCCCCTGACCATCACACCTGGCAGAGTTTGCTAGCCGTACGCATGTCACTGAGCGCAGAGATCCGGAATGGCAACTTCCATCCCGTCCATCCAGCTTGGGTGAGTGAGTGAGTATTACAGGTGGTCCCTTCTCGGGTTCTCGAGTCACTCCCCTGACCATCACACCTGGCAGAGTTTGCTAGCCGTACGCATGTCACTGAGCGCAGAGATGTGCTTCATAGGCAGGTTAGGCAGGTTCGATGTTAATTCAGTAGCAGGACTAGCAGGCGCATCACATAGTCAGAGCGGTGGCGCCCAATGCTGTTCAACAGGCAGAAAAGTAGGCACATATGGAACCCGTTGAAACCTTGGGGAGTGTGCTGCGCGCCATTGTGGCATCCCTGTGGTTCGATCCAGGGGTGGCTGGTGGGTCTTGCTCACTCCGGCAGTATCGAGATGGCGCAGCGGAAGCGTGCGGGGCTCATAACCCCGAGGTCCCAGGATCGAAACCTGGTCTCGATATTACGGCACGCGCCCGAGTGGGATAGTATAACACGGGAGCCCGTGTCCCCACGGTCCCCACGGTCAGGACACCCATATACACTGGGGGACGAGGACACACACTCACACTCACGCACACAGGAGAGGGTCGTGCATGTCACCTTTTGCCATTTGCAGCTCTGAGTTGAGCAGCGGCTGGCCCCGGTTAATCGCTGGCGCGGGTCAGCAGAGTGTCCTAGGGGCTAGGGAACGCACTCGCTCGCTCGTTCACTCCAACTCCACATGACATGTCGTCGCGCTCAGAGCTAACACCCATCCACTGCTGGCGCATTGCGCTCAATTCGACGCACTAGGCGTGGGCAGCCACGCTCTTGCCGTTACAATGATGCACGATCACTGACTTGAGCTGACCTGCACTGAGCGCAGCGCCTCGTCCCTGCCTCGTACCGGTATCTCTCTATCTATGCGTCAGCACCACCGCCAGTCCCTCCTCCGCCTGACTACCTGCATATGATACTCACCTGCTCACGTACACACCACCCGCCACCACGCCACCTGCCCACCACACCGCCTGCCCACCTATAATATGCACTGACGCCCCGGCCCCGTTGCACGGTGCCACCCCAAACCCCCAGCCTGGGCTGTTATTCACCCCCCTTGTCTAGTTTCGCTTGGGTTTAGATTGGGCTGGTGTTTACAACCCCCCCTAACCACACACACACACACGTTTACAACCCCCCCACTAACCGCACACACACGCGCACGAACACACGCCTGCGGTATCCCACTGCAGCAACCTCACCGCCCCGCCTTGCCCGGCGTGGAACCCCCGCCCCCGCCCCCGCCTGCCCCTGCCCCTCCCCCGCCCAGCCACGACGTCCAGGACGTGAGGCTGCTGATGGCGGATATGGATGCGTCCACGGCGGCCGCGGCGGCGGGTAGCGGCACCTCGCCCTGGATTACAGGTAAGGGGGGGGAGTTCCATGCATGATTAATTAAGACGAGAAGATGATGACAGGTTCTTGCAGCAGATCAGTCTTCAGTCTTGGCGTCACCGACAGGTTGGGGGGATTGCAAAGATGGTACAGGTTGTGGGAGGGCCGAGCCGAGGCGCGGGTTTGTGGGCAGCACGAACGTGCCAAGCTTTGAGGGACGCAATCATCAACCGCGGCTCTGTGTTCCGCACCCCGGACATGCTGCGCCCCGCGCCTCCTGGTCTGGTCGCTGCGTACTGCATCCCACGACATATCAGATGCGCCCCCAGTCCAGCAGCCCCCCAATCCAGCACCCGGCTGACAGCCCCGCACCGCCCCGCCCCCGCTTCCGCCCCCCTGCGCCGCGCCGCTCACCCGGCTGAGGGCGGCCAGGCCCTGCTTGCAGCGCTTGACCTCGTCGGGGCTGAAGCTGAGGATGGTGGCGAACACGGGCAGCAGCTTCTCCGCCTCGCCGGTCAGGAACATCTTGATCACCGTGTTCTTCAGGTACTCGGCGTCGATGATGTTGGCGCCTGGTGGGGGGGTGGGGTGGAGGGGGGGGGGGGGTAGCCGTTCATGGAGAACGGAGTGAATAAATCACAGGTTTGAAGTGCCGATGTCCAGTGGGAACAGCGGGTACATACCGTAGGCGCCAGCGTGTAGGCCCGCCGAGGCTGCGTCGTCGCCCGTTTCGACGTCTAAATGTGTTATAGAGGTGCTAACGATGCTAGTACTGTGGACTAGAGTAGTAGGTCGTGTAGTAAGGCTCCCTAAGTATAAGCTGAGTGCATGTGCGAGGCGAACTAGCGCGCGACTATGCTGCGACTTGGAGGGGAACCCGCGGACTCACCTACGCTCAGGTATTGCGAGGCCACGCCCGAGCCGCAAATGCAAGGGAAACACACAAAGAAACGAGGGCGGCGGTCAGGCGCGGCGCATACAAGCAGGAAGTGGCGTTTTGCAAGCAACCTAGGCCGAACAAAAACAATCCCAAATGCGAGTGCGGGGAAGTAGTGAGCCAAGAAGTAAGCAATTAGTAAAAAAGACAAACTTGCAGGCACACGGGACGGCACTGAATACACACGGAATACACGGGCATGTGGGATGGGTGTCGGGATGCATGGGCACGCATGACCGCGGGGGAAGGGAGCGAGCACAAGACTAGGGAGTGGGACAAGACTAGCAGACGCAGTGGGGCTCGGGGGAGCTCCCACCACTACGTCTACCCACGGAACCCAAAGGGGGAGCGCCGTGGGTAACCGGAGTGGGGGAGGAAAACCCTCAGGGAGTGGATGCTAGAATGGTGGTGAATACTTTGTCCACTCGAGCTGCGAGGTCAAGGCCGGCTTTGCGTTGTATGGAGAAAGGTTGGGGCCAGCGTGCAACTTGAGTACGGAGTTGGTCACGAAGTCGGACAGGGCGGTAACCCAAACTGGCAAGAAGGGCCATAATTTCCGCAATTTCAGTAATAAAGTTCTCGGGGTCCAGAATAACACGTTGGAGACGACGGAACTGACCCACAAAGATGGTGCGTTTGGCGGAGTCGTTAACACAAGACGTGGCATGTATGAAACGGGACAGGCGCACCCGGCTAAAAGCTTCTTGGTTACGTTTGTCATAAAGGCGCGTGGTAATGAAAGTGAAGCCGGCGCGTTCCCCAGTGACCAGCAGGATATCCAAGAAGGGCAATTGTTCAACAGGCGGGGGGTGGGACTGGACGGGCACTGAAAGTTCCGGGGGATATATGCCATGCAAACCATGGAAGGTCTGGTTCGTGAAAAGGAGCCTATCCAACCACACGTTGCGCAAAGCGTTGAGATCGTCCAAGTAACGTTTGATCCATTTGAAGGATTCCAAAATGGTGCGTTGGGTGAGTTGTAACAATGCACCAGGGGCAGAGGGGGCAGGGTCTTCGGCGGCAGGGCGTGGAAGTTGACGCAGGAACTGATACTCATACCACGCGAGGAAAAGGTTTGCAATGAAGGGGGCGGGGGAAATACCCATAGGGATGCCACAGATTTGTTTGACCAGGAAGGGGCCGAATTGGATGACGGTGGCAGCCAGGAGTGTTTGCAGCAGACAGGCAAATTGGACAACAGAGAAATGGTAACTAATGGAACCACGTTCAGTTTGGTTGTTAGCAGTGGGTTGTGCGCCGGTGCCAAAATACGCATGGGCTGTGGGTTTGGCGTCTTCGGAGTTCGGGTTGGGGGCGAGTACGGTAACCGTAACAAAAGAGGTTTCCATAAAACTGAAGCAGATGCGGGCCACCTCAGTGAGTGCGGACAGAATAAGGGCATGGGGAATATTGGTATACAAGCGGGTGAAATCCCGTGCATGGGGGTATGCAAAGGGGGGAGGTGCAGAAGGGTCGGAGCCAGGGGGAGGGGGAGCGCTGGGGCCGGGGGCGCCAGGTGGAGGGGGGGGGGGTTGCAAGGATGTTTGGAATAGCGGTACAGGATGCACTGCAGACTGCGTCTTGAGTTCGGTACGTTACCGAAGTGAGCGGCCGTCCGGGGGGGAGGGGGGCCCATGCATGATCGGTTAAGATAAGATGGTGTTGACAGGGGGGCGCAGGGGTGAAAGGGGGCGCAGGAGTGCAGCGCGGGCGCAGGGGTGCAGCGGGGGGGTGGGGGTGGGAGGGCAAGTGGGCGGGCGCAGTCAGCGGCGGGGGGTGCCGGCGCGATGGTGGGGAGGAGCGCGGCGGCGTGCAGCTGTGCAGGTCACAGAAGTGCTTGCTAGTACGGTAAATGCAAATGCTCGAAGGGGACAAGGCAAAGATTCCCAAGGGCTTGCCGCACCCAAGCTCCTGCCCACCCAGCCCCCGCTCCTCCAGGTCACGACTGCGTCTTCGTCTGCTGGTCATCAGTTTCGGTGCCTGCTGCACCGCCCTCCCAACATCCCTGCAGCCCCGTCAAGCCCGACTCCCCTGCCGGCTCTCCTGCCGACTCCCTGCCGGCTCCCCTGCCGGCTCCCCTGCCGGCTCCCCAGCCCACCTCCCCAGCCCACCTCCCCAGCCTCACCTCCCCAGCCTCACCCCCCCCCCCCCGGCCCACCCCCCCAGCCCACCTCCCCGCCTCACCTCCCCAGCCCAGCCCCCCAGCCCACCTCCCCGCCTCACCTCCCCAGCCCAGCCCCCCAGCCCACCTCCCCAGCCTCACCCCCCCCCCCAGCCCACCTCCCCAGCCTCACCTCCCCAGCCCACCCCCGCAGCCCACCTCCCCGCCTCACCTCCCCAGCCCAGCCCCCCAGCCCACCTCCCCAGCCTCACCCCCCCAGCCTCGTCCCCAGCCCAGAGGTCCCCATGAACGGCTACCCCCCCCCCCCAGCCCACCTCCCCAGCCCACCTCCCCTGCCTCACCCTTGGCCGCCCGCTGCATGGAGCGCTCCATGTCGCGCACGCTCTCCTTGAGCGCCCGCTCCATCTCCTCGCGCATGGAGATCTGCAGCAGCGGGCGCATTGCACCAGGCGTGCCGTATCGTGGACGGCGGCACCAGGCGTATTGTACAAGGCGGCGCGGCGCGGCGATGCGTTACGGGTTGAGGAGCAGCCGCACGCCCAGCCGCGCGCTGTGTGCCACCGCCCTCCCACCAGGGCTGCGGGCCCACCACGCCCATCCCGTGATGGATTCCGGACGAACGACCCCATCCCGGCGGCCCCGCCAGTACGGTAACCGCACCCGACGCAACACCACGGCGTCTAATTGCATTTGGTTTAGCCTGGGCTGGCGTTCACAACCCTCCAAACCGTCCCCACCCCCGGTTGGATTTAGCTTGGGATGGTATGCACAACCCCCCGCCCTCGCGCGGGCCCCCACCTCCTTCTCCAGCTCCGCCACCTCGCGCTCCAGGGAGCTCACGTGCCCCCGCATCGCCAGCACCTCGGCCCGCGCCGCCGCCAGCGCGCCCGCCTCCGCGCCGTACGCGGCCGCGTACATGGCACTGTAGTCACCCGAGGCCACGGCGGCGGCGGCGGCGGACGGCGAGGGCGCCGCCGCGCCCTCGCCTGGCGGCGTGGGCGGCAGCAGCGCCGCCGTGGAGCCCGCCATGCTGCGGGACAGCGAGGTCCCTGCGCCGCCGCCAGCGGCGTCGTCGCCGCCGTCGGCGGCCGCCGACGTCGAGGTGGGCAGCGCGGCGCCGCCGGCACTGCCGGCGCCTCCGGCGCCGCCGGCGGTCCCGTCGGCGCCGGCGCTGAAGGCGATGGCGTCCGGTCGGATCAGGTTGCCCAAGATTTCGGTGCTGGCGTTGGGGTTGGCGGCGCCGGCCGACAGCACGCCGGTGTCGCTGGTGCGGAGGCTCCGCCGCGCGACCGCCGGCCCCGACGCGCCGGCGGCGGCCGCGTCGCCGGTGGGCGGGTTGAAGGCGGCGCGCGCGGCCTCCTGCGGGCGGCGGCGTGGTATGGGGCGGGAGGTGTGGTGGGCGTGGGAGGTGCGCAGTTGTGCATGACAAGCACAGAGCCTTAGCAACCCGGACCAAAAACAATGAAAACCATGGGGACGCACAGGAGTTCGGGTTTTAGGGTTTTAGTTGCTTCGCCGCCAGCCGGTCGCCGCACCTCCAGTCGCCCCTCGTCGTCCAACAGCGCCGCCCGCCTCGCGCGCGCCTCCATCTGAGCCGCCGCCGCATCTGCCGAAGCCTGGGCCGCCGCCGCGGCCGCCAGCGACTCCGCGGCCGCCGACTCCGCGGCCGCCAGCGCCTGCCGCGCCGCCACCGTCTCCTCCTGCAGCCGGCAAGGCACGGCATCAGAGAGCGGGGACAGCTGAACAACAAGCGGCCGTGGTTGGCCAGTCCTCCACCCATCCCAGCTCTGCAGCTACGCAGCAACTCCACAGTCACCGGCCCCCAATCGCGGGTCTAGCCAGGGCTGGAAGCAATTACAGCCCCCCAACCCGCACAGCCCGCATCCATACAACCAGCCGCCCGCCCCACCCCGCCCCACCTGCAGCAGCGCGTTCCGGCGCACCAGCGTGAGCACCTCCGCGTCCTTGGCCTCCATCAGCGCCTCGCTGGAGGAGCGGAAGGCGCGCAGCTCCTCCCGCGCCGCCGCCAGCTCGGCCTGCAGCGGGCGGCAGGTATGGGCACACGCACACAAGCACGGGGCGAAGGCACCTCGCGTTTCAACATGGCGATTCCCCTCTGATTAGGTCCCCAGCACAGATAGGCCAACTCAGGCCAGCCGCGTTGCAAACTGGCGCTCCGCCGGTCGTTAGGTTTAGTTTGGGCGGGTGTTCACATCACCCCACCGTCCATCGCCTGCTGTCCAGCCGTCCTTGCACACACACCCCATTTTTGTTGGAATGCGTGACCTCGGATGGAGACCTCTCATTCCTGCCTGGTCGTGTTGCAGCCCCGCCCAGGCAGCCCCGCCCAGGCAGCCCTGCCCAGGCAGCCCTGCCCAGGCAGCCCCGCCCATTCCCCATCCCCACCCCACCCCGACCGCCCGATCCCCACCCCGACTGCCCGATCCCCACCCCGACCGCCCGATCCCCAGCCCCGACCGCCGGATCCCCAGCCCCGCTGTGCCGCCGCCCACCTGCAGCACCTCGTGCCGCTCCGCCGCCGCCGCCAGGTCCTCCGCCGCGCGGCGCCCCGCCTCGCCCTCCGCGCTGTGGTGTGCCAGGCGCGCCTCCAGCGCCTCCACTCGCCGCGCGTAGTCGTCGGCCGCCGCCTGCGCGCGCTGCGTCAGGCCCTGTGGGGGCGGCGCAAGGGCGGGGTGTGTGTGTGTGTGTAAATTCCAGGCCAAACTAAACCGAGCTAGGCAAGGGACAGGCCGGAGGCGCAGGCGGCCGCGGCAAGGCGGGTGGTGAGCCATGCCAAGGCCACCTCCCCGCCGTAGGCACGTGAGGGGAACCGCGACGAGGACGTGTGCAAGAGCATACCTCCCCGCCCGTCTCTGTGTCTCCGTTGGTTTGGTTCAGGTTTGGCTGGTGTTCAGCTTCCCCCCTTCATATAGCCGGTATCCACGCACCTCGTAGTACTCAGCAGACGACTGCGCCGCCTCCAGCGCCAGCCGCAGCCGCTCCGCCTCCGCCGCCGCCTCCTCCGCCGCCCGCTCCGCCGCCTCCGCGCCCTCGCGCTCCGCCGCCGCGGCCGCCGCCAGCGCCGCCGCCAGCTGCTGCCGGAGCGCCGCCAGCTCCTCGCTCTCGGCGGCGGCGGCGGCCGAGGCGGCCACCTCCTTGGCGCGGGCGATTTCCGCGTCCTTGGATTTGAGCAGCGCCTGGAGGTCGAGGGGGGGGGGGGGGGTTGCAAATATGTGGGAAAGCGGGGGGTTGCAAGGATGTTTGGAAAAGGGGGGGTAGCTGTTCATGTGACGGTATTTTTGAAATTCATTTGAGCTGCCGATGATGCTGAGGCGACGGGGATACGACTGGGTGCACGAACCACAGCCCGTCCTCCCCACATGCACCCGTACAGCTAAATGCGCCACGGCTCGTACTACTGCCTGGTGGTCCTGCCCCGTGCTGAACCACGACCCGTCCTCCACGGCTGCTACTGCTGCTACTGTTGCTACCCCTTGCGCCCAACAGCACCCCGCTGCAGCCGGCGCTGCTGCCCCCCCTCCCAAATTCTTTGCAGAAACACACTCACATGGACGGCTATCCCCACATGGTCGGTTGCTTTGGGTTCTGGAATGAACTACCCACCCCCCACCCCCACCCCCACCCGCCCACCCGCCCACCCGCCCGCCCACCTGCGCCCGGTTGCGGTAGTCGCGCAGCTCCGCCTCCAGCGCCTCCTTGTCGCGCCGCACGCCCTCCAGCTGCTGCGTCAGCATGCCCAGCTCCACGCGCACGCCCGTGGTCTCGGCCTGCGGGCGGGAGGGAGGGAGGGAGGAGGGTTCCATTCGGTGTTAACAAAAGACGCGACGAGGAGGGAGAGGAGCGCGCACAGTGACACAGCGGATGCAGGAGTGAGACACAGGTGTGAAGCAGGCAGGAGCTCAATGCGGGCGGCCAGTGGGCTGCGTGCCGCGTGATTGCTGCGCAGCTGCACACCGCACATGGTGAGCCCGAACCCCCACCCACCCACCCACCCACCCACCCAACCAGCTAGCCAGCCAGCCTTTCCGCCGCCCGCATGCGCCGCAGCCGCAGCCCCGGCCCCGCACCTGGCTCTTCCCGCGCGCCTCCGCCAGCGCCACCTCCGCGGCGTGCTGCGCCTTCTGCGCCTTGGCCAGCCGCTTGCGCGCCTCCTCCAGCGCCTTGCTATTCCTGCGGGGGGTTGCGAGGATGTTTGGAAATGCGGGGGAAGGGGGTTACATCCATCATTAGTTAAGGAAGTGGGGGGGGGGGGTAGTTTTTTCCATTGGGGGGGGGGGGCTGGGTCAGCGTGTGAGGAGTGAGGGCTGGCCGGGGTTACAAGGATGGTAGCAGAAGTGCAGCGGGGCAGACAGCAAGGGGCAGAGGCGCCCGTAGCTACTGATGACGGGAGGTGAGGGGGTGGGGCTGCTTGGCGCATGTGTGCTGGTATGTGGGGAAGGAAGGTGTGCCGGCAGGGCCACGGCGCTGCCCCGATTTCATAGCCGCAGCTTCGCCTCTCCTTTCCCTCCTCTCCTGGCCCTCTCCATGCCCTGCCCGCCATCTTGTCCATATCCGTCGCCAGTGGCTGGGCACACGCGCCCGCCCTTCTTTATCAGCTGCCCACGCCCACTTGCGCCCGCACCCACTTGTTCCGCTCCGCCTCCAGCTCCTTCCGCAGCGACGCCACGTCGCCGCGCAGCACCTCCGCCTCCGCCCGCGCCGCCGCCTCCGCCGCGGTGCTGCCGCTGGCCGCCGCCGTGGCCGCGCGCCGCGCCTCCGCCGCCTCCGCGGCCACCGCCGCCGCCTCCTTCTCCGCCCGGGCCAGCGCGGCGGTGGCTGCCTCCAGCTCCACCTCGCGGTCGCGCAGCCGGGTGGCCAGCTTGCCCAGCGCGGCCTCGTGCTCGGCCTGGCGGCGGGCGGCGCCGGCAGCGTTGCGGGGTGGGGTTGTGTGGGGGTGGTGCAACGGGGGCCAAGGCTCGGTGCGTGTCCCCTTGGCTTTACCCCTACCCCCACCTAGTTAGGTTGGTTTAGCTTGGGCTGGTGTTCACAACCCCGCCTTCCTCCGGCCCTGCCCCGCCCGCTGGCCCTCACCTTGACCCGCTTCATCTCCGCCTCCAGCCGCGCGGTCGCCTGGCCCGCCGCGCCGTCCTTCTGGGCCGCCAGCGCCTTGTACTCCTGTGAGGCCGGGTAAGCGTGTGAAGCATGGAGTATGAAGCATAAAGCATCAGACGGAGGCCCCTCCGTGTCGCTTGTGATACTTGCAAAACAAACTCCTTTCAACGGGTGAAGCCAGCAGCAGCGCGTAAGTGGGCCACAGGTTGTGGACACCCGTTTCGGGTATATAACCGGCTCCCCCGTGCGCCCACCTGCAGCAGCGCCTCCTGCTTGGCGGCCTCGGCGTTGGCGTTGGCCTGCTGCCGCATCAGGTCCGCCACGCTGTTGGACAGGTTGGACACCTGGGGATGACGCATGGAGGATTATTGAAGACACGAAAGCGGGGGGGGGGGGGGGGTGCAAAGATGGTACATAGAAGTGAAGCAGCTGGGGGGAGAGGTCGTTGGTGCGGGAGCACGGGGAACACGAGAGAGGCGTCTCAGAGTGCAGTCTGGTGCCGCGGGCCCGTTCGCACGCGCACCGCAAGCCTGTGCAACAGCCGACGCAGCGCCCCACCCCCACCTGCGTCTGCAGGTGCTCCTTCTCCACGGCAATAGCCTCCAGCTGCCGCGCCGCCGCCGCCGCGGCCGCCTGCGCCGCCTCCAGCTCCGCCGCCGCCGCCGCCTTCGCCGCCGCCAGCTTGGTGTCGGCCTCTTTGGCGGCCGCCACGGCGTCGGCCTGGCGCTTCTTTGCGAGCGCCACCAGCTTGCGCTTGGCGTCCTGCGCGCCCGCGGAACACCGCACAGCATGGGTTAGGGGTGCAAATGCTGTGCAAAAGGCAGATGGCCGGCGATGCCTAGTGCTGAGGCGATGGTGCGCCGGGATGGATCCGTCAGCACTTTGGTGACAGCACGTACGGTTGTGGCGCGTGCCTGCCCGCCCACCCACTCACCCGCCCGCCCGCCCGCCCACCCACCCACCCATCCACCCATCCACCCACCCACCCACCCACCCACCCACCCACCCACCCACCCACCCACCTGCAGCTCCTTGGCCATCTTTTCATTCGCGTCCGCCAGCTCCGCCGCCTTGTGGGTCAGCTCGCCGCTGGCAGCCGCGGCCGCCGTCTCCGCCGCGGCCGCCGCCGTGGCGCCGTCGTCGCCGTTGGCACCCGCCTCGCCCGCGCCGCCGTCCGAGTGACCTGCGCCCGCGCTCTCGTCCGCGTGCCCGCGATCCAAGGCCGAAGCCGCGGTGGCTGCCGCCGCTGCCGCTGATGTGGCCGCCGCCAGCTGGGCCTCCAGCTCCGCCACGCGCGCGTGCGCCGCCGCCGTCGCGTCAGCCGCCGCCGCCAGCTGCGCCTCCAGGTCGGCGGCGCGCGCCAGCGCCTCTCGCGCCTCGCCGCGCAGCCGCTCGACCTGCTCCTGCAGCTCCGCCGCCGCCGCGCCCTGCTCCTCGTCGCCGGCCGCCGAGGCAGCGGAGGCGGCGGCCGTCTCGCGCTTGAGGCGCCCCACCTCGGCCTCCCGCTCCTCCAGCGCCTCCCGCAGCTCATCCACCTCGCCGGCCAGTTCCGACACGCGCCACTCCGCGCCGGTCGCCGCCTTGGATGCCGCCGCCTTCTCGGCCGCCGCCAGCTTCTCGCCCGCGGCCGCCAGCTCCGCCTCCAGCTGCCCGATGCGGGCCTGCAGCTCCGCTGCTGCGGCCGCCGCCTCGCCTGCGCCGTCGGCGTCTGCACCCGCCTGCTTAGCAGCCGCCTCCGCCGCCGCCAGCGCTGACGTCAGCTTGCCCACCTCGGCCTCCTTTTCTGACAACAGGCCCCGCAGCTCCTCCAGCTCGCCCGACAGCTCCGACACGCGCCACTCCGCGTCTGCCGCCGCCTTGGCGGCGGCGGCCTTGGCCGCCTCCGCCGCCGACTCAGCCGACTCGATCGCGGCCTGGGTAGAGGCGCCGTCGGCGGCGGATTGCCGGTGCTCCTCAAGCTGCACAAACGCACACAAGAGGATATTGTAGTTACGCGCGACCATGGGTCTGATAGCATATCCTGTGTCCCCGTCAAGTTAGCAGCAAACCCACATCCATGGCCACGCGTAGGATCACCAGCGGCGCCACGCCAAGGCTCGGGCCGCACAAGCCCACACTCCCTGTCAAACACACACGCACACACCCTTCGGCCCAGCCGCACCTGCTGGCGTAGCTCCTGCAGCTGCGACTTGGCCTTGCCCACCTCGGCCTCCCGCTCCTCCAGCGCCTCCCGCAGCTCCTCCAGCTCGCCCGACAGCTCCGACACGCGCCACTCCGCGTCCTTCGCCGCCTTGGACGCCGCCGCCTCCGCCGCCGCCAGCTTGTCGCCCGTGGCCTCCAGCTGCTGCCGCAGCGCCGCCACCTCCGCCGAGGACGCCTGGTCCTGTTCCAGTTCCTGTTGCTGCTGCTTTTGCTGCTTTTGCTGCAGCTCGGCCAGCTCCTTCTGGGCGGCGGACAGCTGCTCCTGCAGGCCCTCCATCTTGTTGGAAGCCTCCTCAAGCTGCAGGGGAAGAAGGCAGCAGCCCGCAAAACAACCAGTTCACAGAGTGCGCCAGTGCGCCATTGCGCCATTGCGCCATTGCTTGGGTGCTGACTCCCGCACTAATTCCCAGTGGGCACCAAACCCTGCCTCATCGCCCGCGTGAGGCCCGGCCCACACCACGGCCTGGAGATCACCACCCGCTGCTGGTCCCGTACCTGCTGCGTGACCATGCCCACATACGCCGCCTTGTGCTGCAGCTCCAGCTGTGCCTCCGCCAGCTGCCCCCGCAGCGCATCCAGCGCCGCAGCGTCGCCGCCGCCACCGCCACCGCCGCCGCCGGCTGCTGCAGCGCCTTCGCTGCTGCCGGCTGCCGCTGACGCAGACATGGCCAGCGTCATTGCCAGCCGCGACAGCGCCGCCACCGCCTCCTCGCGGTCCTGTTCGCGACATGAGAACCGAGCGTCAGCGCCACACGGCACGCAGCGCTACAAGGCAGTCGGCATTTCCGCTATAGCCTGAGAGATGCGGCACATGCATCCACACAGGCAGCGTCGCGGCGCCGAGCAGATACCAGTACTCACATGCGCGCGCGCGGCCGCCCGCTGCTGAGCCGCCTCCATCTCCTCCACCGCCGAGCTCAGCGCCTCGGCGCCCGCGCACATGCGCTCCCGCGCCTGCAGCACCTCGCTCATCTGGTCCGCGGCCTGTGTTGGGGCGTGGCCACCATGTGTGTAAGTATCTCTTAGCACTCTGCGCAAGGCAGCGAATCGCACTAGCTGAGCGAACACTCTGGCCATGCCCACCCCCAGCCCTCCGCCCTCCGGTCGCACATGGTCTCCGCCGCCCGCCGCCTTGTCCTCCGCGTCCTCCAGCCGCGCTGCCATCTCCTCCATGTGCACCTCCGCGTGCTGCAGCATCACCTGGGCGGCGGCGGCGGCGGCAGCGGCGGAGGAGCAGAAGGCCCGGGCGGCCAGGCATGCTTTCAGCATCCTCGTCGCATCAGGTCGCTAGCCATCACACCCGCCCTCCCCACCAGCTCCTCAACCGGCCCACTGCATTCCTGCCACCCTCCTCCTGCAGTGCCTGCAGTGCCTGCAGCCGACCGCCCAGCGCCCCGGTCTCGCCCTGATCTTGTCGCCCCCACCGCCCTCACCGCCATGTTGCTGATCTCGCGGTCCTTGTCCGACAGCGCCTGCATGCGCTTGGTGATCTCGCCCGCCGCCTGGTCCTGCAGCGTCAGCAGCTCCTCCCGCTCGCCCGCCAGCCGCGCGTTCGCCGCCTCCAGCTCCGCCGCCCGCGCCTGCGCCTCCGCCAGCGCCGCCTCCACCTCCGCCAGCCGCTGCGCGGCCGCGGCCGCGGCGGCCGCCGCGTCAGCGGCGGCCGCGCCGCCCTCGCTCTCCTTCTTTGCGCCCTCCGTGGCGGACGCCTGCAGCTGCTCGCGGCTGGCTGTCAGCTGCTGCTGCGCCTCCTTCAGCCGCCCCTCCAGCGCCTCGTAGCGCTTCTTCTCCTTGGCCATGGTCGCCACCGCGCCGTCCTCCGCCTCCGCCAGCTTCCGAGCCGACGCGATCAGCTCGCCCTCCAGCTCCGCCACGCGCGCGTTGGCCTCCCGCAGCGAAGCCTCCAGCCCAGAGGCGTTGGCGTTGGCATTGCTGGCTGCGGGGGCGGGCGCAGCGGCGGCCGCGGTGGCGGCCGCGGTGGCGGCCGCAGCCGCCGCCTCCGCTGCCGCGGCCTGCTGCTCTGCAGCAGCGGCCTTCTCGTCGGCTGCCGCCGCCGCCGCGGTGGCAGCGGCGAGGTCGGACTCCAGGCCCGCAGCGCGCTCCTCCGCCACCGCCAGCTGTGACTGCAGCTCCGCAACGCGCTGCCGCGCCTCCGAGGCCTGCGCCTGCGCCGCCTCGGCAGCGGCGCCGGCTCCGCCAGCCGCGGCCTCCACCGCTGCCTTGGCTGCTGCCAGCTCCGCCTCCAGCTCCGCCAGGCGCGCGTTCGCCCCCGCCAGGTCGCTGCCGCCGGACGCCGCCTTGGCCTCCGCCTCGGACAGGGCGTCCTCCAGCTCCGCGATACGCTCGCGGGTCTCACCTGTGCCATGGAAACGCCGTCAGTGCCGTGAGCCCATGACAACACGTGACAACACGTGCCCAATTGCATGCCGCCAATCAACACACCAAGGAACTCCGGACTCCGCCGTCCCGTCCTCCGCTCTACCGCCTTCCTTCCCCTCCTGTCGCCCTTCAACTGACGGCCACCGCCACGCACCCAGGCGGCTGAAGGCGCTCTCCCGCTCCTCGCTCATCTCCTTGAGCGCCGCCTTGAGGGAGCCCATCTGCTGCCCCAGCGCGGCCCGCTGCTCGTCCCAGTCGCTGGCCGCCTGCTTGGAGGCCGACAGCGCCTCCCGCAACGAGCTCAGCTCCTGCGGCGGGGCGGCGGGGAAGACGCATTCCGTATGCATCCAGGCGGTTCGCTGTCGCACGTCTACCTACGCTCTCTGAGCTCCCGCCGAACACACCAAACACACACCTGCATCTGCTCCTGCATGCGCTCCTCGTTGGCCAGCGCCCCGCCCCGCGACTGCGTCACCAGCGCCTCCAGCTCAGCGCGGGAGGCCTCCAGAGCCGACTGGGCCTCCTGCAAATGGAGACAAGCATGAACTGTGAACGCGCAACCTCCATGGCGGCAAGCGAGTAGAGCAACGCCTTCCCACGGCACAACCGCACGCCTGGGCGCACACAACCGCACAGGTGGTGTCCACACCTCAGCGCGCTGCTTCGCCTCCGCCAGCGCGTCCTTTGTCAGCGCCAGCTCCGCCCGGAGCCCGCTGGCAGCCGCCTCTGCAGCGCGAGCCGCCGCCTCCGCCTTCTCGGCGCGCTGCAGCAGCTCCGCGGCCGCCGGCCCGCTGTCAGACTGCAATGTGGGGCGTGGCAAAGGGAGCGGTTGTGGGCACGCCGGCACGGGGTACGCATCGAGTGAGGTCTGCAACCTTCTGACCTAGTACGTGCCAAAAGCCTTGGTACAATCGCAGGCCCATTCACACACACCCCTGTGCGTGTGCTTTGTGCGTGTGCTTCTGTGTGTGCAGGCTTGACGAAACGAAAATGACCCGCAGCTGCAGACCACCACACCCCCGCTGCTCACTCACCGCAGCTCCCCCATCCGGTTTCTTGGCCGCACCAAGCTCTGCATATAATCACAGCAAGCAGGAAACGCCAGCCTAGTCGGGCGCAGGGCAGGTACGAGCCGGAACGCCAGCGGCAGGGCGCCAGTTGGAGTGCCTTGTGTCCCGAACGACTATCCGAGCGCCAGTTACCTTCAATTTTCTTGTCCCGGATTTTTAGCTTCTTCAGTAGATCCAGGACATAGACTTGGAGCTCTTCCTTGGTTTTGTTGGCGATTACGGCCGGCACTGCCTTCGCCTGCGGCCAACTCGGCGGGGTCAATGGGCCATGCCGGTGCAACCGCAGGGACCCAGCCAAGCTTACCCCTGTGACCGTGGAAGCAGTAGAGCGCCTGCTCGTTACGGACACATTGTCGTCGTCCATTTTGCGGTCCTGTTCGCGCCTGTTCGATCAACCTGTTGCTGCTGGAGACCGGTCGCTAAACGCGTGTGCACTTCATTCAGGCAGATAGTTATATAAAGACATTGTTAGGTTGACATGTGCAAGGATAAACGAGTTGCTCAAGATATCGCGGCTCGAAATGTCAGTTCTTTGTAACGAGTTGCTATTTTGGCACGCTGCACTTGATTGCAAAGCTTCAACAGGGTCAGAAATGGCATAGCGAGAGTCCGAACGCGATGGGAATCGCGGATCCAGGGCGCCATGCCGGGCCCTAGCATGGCGACCCTGGCCCAGTCTTCAGCGGCCGTCCCACCCAGCCCCATTTATCCCAAGGCGCGGGTGGGTTGGCACCAGTGCTCACAATTTGCGGGCAGCGGCTGACGCGTCGGTTGGGGCCTCGTGGGCTCTAACGCTAGCTTAGCCACTACGGAGCGTAGCGGAGTAGGGGCTGAGCGGGGTTTAGCATGGAGGCCGTGCTAGACGGCCGGAGCTGTTAGCGTTTGCCGCTCTCCTCGCTCGGCATTCTGCCTCTCTAGTAGAGCAGCTCACACCGCTCGCTGCGGTTTTTCTTTTGCCCAAGCCTTTGAGAGTCTTTACTACTTCGACATCAGCTCGACTTTTCTACACTCCTCCTTGTTCAAGATGTCCAGAAAGAAAGGTGATCAGAAAGCAGCAGCAGCAATAGCAGCAGCAGCAGACGCAGCAGCAGACGCAGCCGCAGCAGCAGCCGACGAGACGCAGCCTCTCGACGACAGCGAGAACGAGGAGGATGACGAGGAGGCCTACGACAACGGTGCCGAGATCGAGACCAAGAAGAAGCGGAAGCGCACCAGCGAAGAAGCCGCGGACGAGGAGGCTGACGCCTCGCCCTTTTCGCTGTTCCGCAAGCCGGAGGAGATCGCCCAGCTCTGCACCATCATTCACCAGACCATGAAGAGTCTGTCAGCAGAGGAGCAGCCGAAGGCCAAGGTCGCCACCGCAGAGAAGGACAAGCCCGTCGACCAAGCCGCGATCAGCCAGCTCACCTCCGCCCTCACGCACGCAGTCGGCTTTCCGCAGATGGCAGAGTTCCATAAGACCAGCCATGAGCTGTGCGGCGCGGTAGCCATGTCCGTGCGTGGTTACCTGACCGCCAACCAGCCCCAGCGCGCGCTCGCAGAGATTCGCAAGCTGGAGGCGCTGCACAAGCACGGCCACCAGGTCTACAAGGCCATCGGCAACAACCCGGAGCAGGGCCTGGCCGGCTGCGAGCGCTACATGAAGGACGCGTGGAAGCAGATCTTCGGCCTGGTCGGCGCGGAGTACAGCTTCAGCAAGGAGACCGCGGAGGCATGCTGCAAGGACGCTGTCACGGCGGCCCAGTCCTCCCGCCACACCGGCGGCGGCGGGGGCGGCGGCCGCAGTCGCGGCTCCCGCATGGGCCGCGGCGGCGGCGGCCGCGGTGGCAACGCAGCGGGCACCGGCGCAGCGGGCGCCGGCGCGGGTGCCACGGGTGGCAGCGGCAGCGGCGACCGTGCCGCTGGTGGCAGCGGCGGTGGCGGCAGCGGCGGCAACCGCACCCGCAACCAATCCAGCTGACGCGTCGCAAAGATGAGTGACGGGCGGTGTAGGGCTGGGTCCGGGGCGGTTTCCCCTCCTCCTTAGCCTCCTCTTCCCCCCAGGTCGTACGGGTAGACCAATCGGGAGCAGTCACGGGCCGCGGCAAGGCCGGGCAGTTTTCTTTTGAAGGGGGGGAGGAGGGGAGCGTAGGGGGCCGGGCCCAGCCGCCTAGGCGGCTGCCACTGGTCACAGCGGCGGGAGGTGCCGGCGCGTCGCCCCCGGCATCTCTCCTGTTCGCCGCGAACGCGCCCGTCGTGTTGGCCACGCGCGCGAGCGCCTGCCGTTGAGCAGGACTAGAGACTAGAGCCGGAGGGGATAGCAAAGCCGCTGCGTAGGCTACCCTGGTGACCAGCTCGTCTCACCATCATCCTGCAACCTTTGGGCATGACTGACCATCCGCTTCCCCAGCAACCAACAGCATCAGCCCAGCGTCAGACAGCCAGCTTCCAGCTTCCCTTTTCCTTGCCAGCACAACACTCACGGTTCCCCGCCCATTCATGCAGGATGAACGACGAGGCACTCCAGCAGGTGCTCCGCGCCACCAAGGCCTGCCTGCCAGCCGCCCGGCTCGCAGTTGCAGACGCCCAACGTGCCATCCAAGCCAACAGGGCCCAGTTCGCACGGCAACGCGCAGCACCACTGGCAGCCCGAGTTGCACTACCAACCAAGCGCCCAGCAACAGTAGCAGTCAACACCGCCGCGCCAGCCAAGCGGCCGGCCACAGCGGTCGCGGTCCCCACGGCCCAGGCTAACACGCAGCTCGCCACCGCGACTCGGGATGGCCTTCTGCCGCAGACTGCCCAGGCGCCAACAACAGCTCAGCGCGTGCGCCACCGCAAGCAGGCGGCGCCCCCGCAGCGAGCACCAGAAGGTACGGTCAGAGATGAAGGTTTCATCTTCAACGCCGACAACCCCGGCGAGGCCACCGGCACCAGCCAACCCACTCCACAACCCAAGCCCCCGCCACCGGTAATGCGCGGGCGCCTCAGTGCTTGCTACAGCGAGTGGGAGAAGGTGGTCAACAACGCGCTAGTGCTTTCGTGGGTCCGGGAGGGGTTCCCGCTCGCATGGGAATGCGACCGCCCACCACCTCCCCACTTTGGTCGGAACCACGCCTGTGCCTTCGAGCACGCCGCCTTTGTCGATAACGCCATCGCCGACCTGCTCGCCGCTAAGTCCATTGAGCGCGTGCCCTCCAAGCCACACATGGTATGCCCGCTAGGTGTCGTGCAGCGCGGCGAGAAGCTGCGCCTGATCTACGACGGCCGGCCGCTCAACGACCACCTCCACGCACCCAAGTTCCGGTACGAGGACCTGAAGGCAGTACCCGGCTTTCTGCTGCCAGGCGACTACATGTTCACGCTGGACATGAAGTCCGGATATCACCACGTGGACATCCGCGAGTCCTCCTGGCAGTACCTGGGCTTCCAATGGCGCGGCCAGTTCTACGTCTTCACGCAGCTGCCCTTCGGCATCTCCTCCGCGTGCTGGGCCTTCACCAAGCTCATGCGCGAGGTGCTGCGCGGCTGGCGACGCCGCGGCTGGCGCTGCGGCGGCCTGCTGGATGACCAGTTCCACGCAGAACAAGACGCGGCAACACTGGTAACACGCAGGGCGGCAATCGTGCAACAGTTAGAGCGCCTGGGGTTCGTGCTCAACCGGGAGAAATCCATGTTGGGCGAGGTCTTGCAATGCATCAAGTACCTAGGCATGATCATCGACACGCAGCGAGGCGTGTTCGAAGTTCCAGCCGACAAACGGGAACGTGCACTTGCCGCTATCACCTCCGCCCTCACCGCTCACCGCCTGCCAGTGCGCACCATCGCCTGCATCAAAGGCCAACTGCTGGCCATGTCCTGGGCCTTCGGTCCCTGGTCGCGCTTGCGCACCAGGGGCCTGGGCCAGCTCATTGAAACTCGCCACACCTGGAGTTCCCACCTCGCAGTGTCCGACGCAGCTCGCGACGACCTGACGTTCTGGCGCTCCTACTTCGACCACTTCAACGGGCGCCGCAGCCTGTGGTCGCCCTCCCACATCCACACCCTCATCCACTGCGACGCCGCCGGCAAGTCTGGCGACTTCCCCGGCGGCTGGGGCGCGTGGACGGTGCTGGACGGCAAGGTGGTCACCGCGCGCGGCGAGTGGGGCGACCGCGTCAGCGCCTTCGGTTCAACCCCGCAAGAGCTGCAGGCCGTGCTGGAGAGCCTCCGCGCCTTCGACACCACCGCCGGCCTCGTGTTGTATAGCGAGCTTCTACTGAATCGCTACACATCAATCACTCTGTCGCGTGATCTGTCAACTATCTGATTCTGACTTTTATACCGCGCCTGGCGATATAACACCTCGACGGCAAGACCGTACGCGTGCAGGAGGCCCTGCTCGGCCCTCTCGCCGCCCACGCCGACCCGGTGCTGCGCGAGCTGGCCCACGGCCTCGGGCTTGGAGCGGACTGCCGCATCGCCGTCAGCTCCCAGCACCAGTACCAGGAGCTGTGGACGCGCTTCGTGCGCTGGTGGCGCGACCGGCAGCTAGGTGGCTCGATCTTCGACACCGACGGCGCGGTAGTCGGCCTGTACCTGTTCAGCCTCTACCGCACGTCCAAAGCCGACAAAGTCGGCACCGGGCGCGTGCGGCTGGCGAGCGGCGCCATCCACCACCACTACACGGCCGCGGGGCGGCCGTCGCCCACCTCCCACGCGGTCTGCCAGACGGTGCGGCGGCTCGCATCGCGCCACCTCATCCCCAGGCCCCTCCAACGCGGCGCCTTCACCGCCAGTGATCTGGCCAGGTTTGTGGCGGCCCACGGGGGGCCCGCCGCCGACCTGAGGGACGTCATGTACTGCGCCTGCGTGTCGCTCATGTTCCACGGGTTCCTGCGCTTCGACGACCTCGCCGAGGTCTGCGTGCACCGCGACCTGCTCGTGCTGACAGACACCCACGCAGAGATCTTCATCCCGCGCTCCAAGTCGGACCAAGCGTGGAAAGGCGCCTGGGTAATCGTGGGCCGCTCCGGCGGCCCCACCTGCGCCGTCGCTTTGGTGGAGCGCCTGCTCGCGGCCGGCGCATACTGCCGCGCGCCGGCCGCGGACGACGTCGACGTGGGGCCCCTGCTGCGCGCCGTGAAGCGCTCCGGCGGCGGGCTGCAGCTCGCCCAGCTCGCCGGCACAGTCAGCCAGCCCGTCTACAGTCTGGCGTACAACACGTTCGCCTCCCGGCTGCGGCAGCTCTTCGCAGCCGCGGGCCTAGCTGAGGACCTGACTACGCACTCCATGCGCATCGGCGGCAACAGCGCCGCCGAGGACCTCGGCATCTCTGTCGAGTTGCGCATGGCGCACGGCCGTTGGCTCTCGCCCTCGATGGTGGAGCTCTACACGCGCCGCCGGGCCGGCCCCGCCATTGACATGACGCGCCGCCTGGGTTTGCTGCTGTGATCAGTGACGCTGGTTATCTCTTCGGTTCTGCAGTGTAAGTGCCATTAGTCAGGCCGCTTCCCTACCGCTACTACTCCAGCTCAGCTCAGCTCGATATTATTACAGCGTAGGCCGTCTGGCCGACGGCTAAACAGGCTCTTACGGATGTCCAACCCAAGGTCAAGCCTGAGGGATGCGCTTTAGGCATGCACTGTGGACTTTGCGGAATCCGAGACGGGTGCAGGCTGATGTGCAGGGTCTCGTGGATGGTACCGGGGTGACTCAACCAACGTGTTGCCTCTGTGCAGACGATGCCGCGAAGGGGATGCGATGGTACAGAGCGAAATGACATAATCCCGTAGTGTGAGGCAGAGTCCCATACCCGACAGTCAAGAAGCAATTTGCGACAGTATGCAGGAGTGCGCTGCTGGTGTAACGCGCCGGAGTTACTGTACCGAAGCGGTGCTGGCTGTCAGGCTGGTTGTTTGCTGATGCGCATTCCTCACGCTCCGGGCGCCCGGCCAGGCGATAGCACCAGACACACACACCGCACCGCCACACGTGCGAATTAGGTTCGCATCGCACCTGCAGGCAGGCGACCAGCGTCCACGGAGCGCCGCGAAGGGGATGTTCCCCACATTCCTGTGCGCAGAAGTGCCAGGTGCGGACGAGCGCCGTGCAGTGCGCGGTGGCAGACAAAGTGCAACATGATTTGCAAAGGGTGTGACCCGCGTGTGAGTCGTGTCACTTGGGCTGGAAAATGCGCCATGCTTCAAACCATGGGGACTTCGGAACCCCTCGGGTTCGTGCCACCCACCGCGGACAGCTGCACGCTCGCGGATCACCATCGTTGCACACAACCTTTGCAGTTCATTATCGCGCAACTGGCTTTACAGTAAACTTCAAGACATAGACCAAACTAAAACGCGGGGCCAGCGCACGCGCCAGACGCGCAAGACGAGCCACCTGCCTCAGCTCTGTCAAAACCCCATCGCCATTACTTTCCTAAAGGCGCCGAGACTACTAATGCGCTGACCTGGGCGCGAGGCTGCGAACAGGAAGCGCCAGCTGTGTGCACAAGCTGAGCAGCAGCAATAACACGAGCAACAGCAGTTTAATCCTGCTTGTCAAATAAGAATGCAAGAGCGTCAGCGAAGCGACTGGTGCCTGGTTTTCTTTCGATTCTTCAACATCATTACTGCCCTCAGCGCAATCCTATGCCTGGTCGCATTTTCGATGGCAATAGTAGTCGGTCCGCCCTTCACAGACCGCGCGAACGTCAAGGCACAGTTTTTGCGGTGCGTCGATTTCGACCGCGGGGCAGGACTCCGGCTGCGGGTGATGGACGCTATGCAGAGGCGGCAGGCCTCGGGCGGGGTGGGTACAGGGTCGGCAACAGGGAGGGGGGCCGGGCGTACAGCCGGCGGTACCGTGCACACAAGGTCAGTGTGTCTATACGCGTGCGCGGGGTGTGTGTATAACACGACCTCGGAAGAAAGTGTGCACCTCCATTAACACGAGCCGCCATGCTGGAATGCAGCGTGTACGGCGTGCTGTGGGCAGCTGGTCTGGTGCTGGTGGAGACCGAGGTGGAGTGGCTGCTGCAGTTCTGCCGCGCGCTTGAATTTTGGTTCGCGCGGGGGCTGTGCCAGGTATGTGTGTGCGCGCGGATGTGACACTTGGCGCATCCAAGGGGTACGCCCGCAGCGCACGCTGGGCTAGCTACGGTACCAGACCGTCGCGTCCGGCGGGGCATGACCAGGGTCTAGGCAGCAAGCCCACGCCACGCCCGTGTGTCGTCAAGTGAATATGAAACGTGCGGGGCGAACGCTTGGTGTGTGACGGAAATGCGGATAGCACGCAAGCAGACCCCGGCCGCGGTTCTCGTCCGAGCGCCTTACCGCGGGCGCCTTACTTCGTAGGCCTTCCTCGCCATCATGACGCTGGAGCTGGTGCACAGCAGCGGCAACAGCGACTTTGACAAGAGCGTGCGGTTGTACCGCACCGTCAGTGGCATGTGGTGAGTGCATGTGTTGACGAGGGCGAGGCGATGAGAACCAAAAAGTAACGGCCAGGATGAGGGTGAGGGTGCGGGCCAGGGAGGTGGCACGTGGGGCGTCGCAGCGGGTCTAAGAGAGCCGGTCTTGGGGCGGAGCGATCACATACGGTAGGTCCTGCGCGCGGTGGGCAGGCACAAGAGAGACCACACGGGCGGTTAGGGAGCTAGATGGCCCATTGAGGTGGGAGGCGCGGCAGCGTACCGGTCTTACGCGTTCACGCAACTCTGCCACGCCCTCTGCCCGTCCCGATCCACCCATCCACGTGCCCAGTTCACATATTTACAAAAAAATAGTCACATGAACGGCTACCCCCCGCCCTCCCGCCCACCAGCCTGCTGGGCTGCTCCGGTTTCTACATGCTGGGCGGCCTGTTGTGCTTGGGCACACTGCGAAATGGTGAGCGGGTGGAATTGCGCACCAGTGGGTCGTGTGAGCGGGTGGAATTGCGCACCAGTGGGTCGTGTGTGGAAGGGTTTGGTTGATACAGCCCGCAAATCAGCCTTTTGGGGGGTTGGAGTTGGGGACGAGCCGTCTGGAAGAGCCATGAGAGCGCCCTGGGATGGCGGCGACCGTACCCGAACTTGGCTCGCGCCCTCCGCCTGTCACCACCCCACCCCTCACCTTCCCGGCCCCACCCCCACCTCGCGCGTTACAGCGCGCTACAAGCGGTTCACCGAGCGGCTCAAGGTGGAGCGCGACCTCGAGTCGCTGGAGAAGCAGCGCGAGGAGCTCAGTCGCCTGCTGGCCACATACTCAAAAGAATGATCGGGGCTTGCAGCACCTTGATGAGAACAATGCGTGTGGCCGGTGGTGGGTTGGAGTACTGGGGTGATGACGGGGCACGAAGGATTCGTGTGAATGTGTGTGCACATAACAGCGGCCGCGCGCTAACCAGTGCAGCTGGGTCCGCGAGTACACTGACGCAGGAGGCACGTGTTTCAGGTCTAGCTGGTGGGTTGGTGTAGACCGCCCCCGCAGCTGCAGGTAGAGAGGAACGGGTAGCGGGTTCAGTGATGAGGGCTCGGGCGCAAGGGCGGCCGTGCGCCGGTCGCATGCAGTGCGCGGGGCTGGCGCAGGTACCGCACTGAGTGAGCAAGGATTTATTATAGGTGTTCCCGTCGTCTTGAATCTACGGGTCACGCGCTCGTGACCCCGTAAGGCGAGGTCTCGTTGCAACGTGAAGCGGAACAGACAGGTGTCACCGGGAACGTCAAAGTTGGGCTAGCAAAAGCACAATGTGTAAGACGCGCTAAACCAGCGTCTCGAAACCCTACATTCCAGACAAATCCTGCCAAACACTGGGCCGCGCAGGCAAGGGTCTGCCGCCCGGACTGCCGTATCCAACTCAGCTGGCTCCGGCCCCGGGGCACCCTTGCACCGGTCACGAGATCAGGGGCACCTACCCGGCAGGGGCACCACTGCTGGCACTGCCATCCAGTGATGCCAATATAACATGGCCGGCTTGTCCCTGCTTGTCCTCAGCCTTCTTGGCGCCCTGACCCAACTGGTATCCAAACTCTCCCCTCCCTTGGGGACTACGGTATTCTGTATTGTGCAATAGTTAACGTGACCTGTCGCGACCTTGTTGTCACCAGCCTTTTAACGCGCGACGCGACAATGACATATGCCGCGGCGCCGGACCTGGAAGACCATTTCAACAAAAGGTTGTTGCAGATAATAGAAGATCCCAGCAAGGCAGGTCAAGAGTCTTTGGTAATCGAGGGCGTGGCGCGCGCCGGTGCGGAGGTTTTGATGGACCAGGCGGACCGACGGGGCTTCAGCTTTCGCAAAACGCACGAAATCAACGGACAGGAGTTTGGCAACGTCTACATCGATCCGCCGACGCTGGTCCACGAAGCTGCCGCAGCTGCTGCCGCGCTGAACGTGTGCTTTTGGCTATGGCCGCTGGCTTCCCGTGGTGGTGAGCACGTATGCGTATCACAGCAGGTGTTCGAATTCACATGAACGCATTCCGATTGCTCGCAGCTGGGCGCGGGCGGCCCCTGCTGCTGAGGGGCGCCGCGCGTGTCGCGCTCCGCGGCGCTCTCCGTGACCCTGACCAATCCTTGTACGTGGCCCACACGAGGACACCCAACATGATCTTCGAGGTATTAGCCTTGGCGAAGAGGGTTTCTGGATGTGTAGAGGTGTGGGGGAACTGAGCTGGGGACAAGGGGCGGAGCCACACAACCCCAACCCTCACCCCCAATGCTGCTTTTGCAGGTAGCCTACTCACAGCGCCGCCGCGACCACTCACAGCGCCGCCGCGACCTGGAGCAGGTCATGGCTGGCTGGGTGGGCCCGGCAGGTCCAGCCCGAGTGGTGGTGGGCGTGGACATACAGTGCCCGCACCCGACCAACACGCCGCCGCGTTTGGAGGTCCTCCTGCAGCTGGGTGGGCAGGCGCGGCCAGGTGCCGTCGTGCAGTACGGCGCGGGCAGCGGCTGCGTGTCGCCATACATGTACGACCACACGCTTTGGGTGCCGGTCAACGAGCTGCTGTACGGCGTGCCGTGGACCGTGCGGCTGCTGGTCAGCCTGTACCTGGCGTGGATAGTGCCCGTCCTCAGCGTCCTGTGGGGCGGGCATTTTGCCGTGGAGGACGTGCTGCGAGGCCGCCGCCGGCTGCTTGATGTGGTGTGCGCGACCGTGCGGTCGTTGGGCGGGCCTTGGTGGGGAGCTGTGCCGCTGGACACGTTCGAGATCCGAAGTGATGTGTTTCAAGTGCTGGGCATCAGGTGCGAGCGCCACCCTTCCCCCCTCTGCACTATATGGGTTCTGGGTTGGCAATGGGTGAGTTGGGGAACTGGAAAGAGCTGCCCCCACCCATCCACACGCATGTATTTGAGCGCATATGCATGCCTGCTGCCGTGCCTGTCAAAACGCTCCACAGTGCATGAGGCGTGGCGCACAACAACGAAATCACACACGCATCCATTAGCCTTAGCTGCTAAGCTATTGCATCATCAACACCACGTTAACGGCGCAACCAACTATCTAGTCTACAAATCTTGGCACTGCTGTTGCTGCGCATGCTTGGTTGCTGCTTCAGGATGAACTCAACTGATTGAGCGCCGCGCACAACAGGTCGTCTGGCTGGGCGGCGGCATGAGAGGTACGTGGCACACCCTCCCGAATGAGGACCGATGCCGCGTGAAATTGGAGGAAATGGGCGTGCGCGGCGATCGTACCCGCACTTGGCTCTCGCCCTCCACCTGTCACCACCCCACCCCTCACCTTCTCCCCACTCCCCACACACCTCGCGCGTTACAGCGCGCTACAAGCGGTTCACCGAGCGGCTCATCAAGGTGGAGCGCGACCTCGAGTCGCTGGAGAAGCAGCGCGAGGAGCTCAGTCGCCTGCTGGCCACATACTCAAAAGAATGATCGGGGCTTGCAGCACCTTGTTGAAGGCAATGCGTGTGGCTGGTGGTGGGTTGGAGTACTGGGGTGATAATGGGGCTGGGGGGATTGGTGCGGACGCACATAACAGCGGTCGCGCGCTACCCAGTACAGCTTGGTCCGCGATGTACACCGATGCAGGAGGCATGTGTTTCAGGTCTGGCTGGCGGGTTGGTGTAGACCGCCCCCACAGCTGCAGGTAGAGAGGAACGGGTAGCGGGTTCAGTGATGAGGGCTCGGGCGCGAGGGCGACCGTGCGCCGGCCGCATGCAGTGCGCGGGGCTGGCGTACAGGTAGATGCCCGCCGCGGCGGCTGTGCGAAATGGTCGAGAGCCTGTGGAGGTGACAGATTCTACAAAGGAACAGTTGGATAGGACAGCGGCATAGGAGCTCTTGAGGTTGGGATAGGAGCATGGCGAGCTCAGGTATGCGTCGGTCGCAACCCCCGCACTGTGCCCTGCCTGGGGCCAGCCGGCTGGCACCCCCATCCCCATGTGCGACTGCTGACATGCGCACTGGCCATACCGTATGGGGGCATACGTTCTTCGGTTAGCGTACCAGCAAAATTCTATGGATTTTTGAGAGGGTGGATGATTCAGGCAGGTTGACCTGACGGGGTGACATCCGCGAAGGACGCCGGGTAAGGTCGCGCGACTTTACCCGGCCGCGTGTCGTGCCGACGGGTGCAGCCCGCGGGAAGTCGCATCGCTGTTTGGTGAATCGATTTTTGCGATGTATTCGTTTACTATGCTTCTGCAACCGGTGGCATTTGACAGCCCTGAGTTTGCTCCGCTCGCATCCCCGCTCGTCGCAAGCACGCCATGCACAATGTGCGCTCAACAGCCTTATACAGCTCTAGCTTTTTGCATGCAGGGCTGCGCACTACAGCGGCATCAGCTTTGATTTAGAGTCAACTTCCCAGGGCTGGCGTGCCAACTTCTCCCTGCCTTTATAGCTAAACCATTAGATCGAGCTCGAAATGGATGGAATTATCTGTGACATATAGGCATTTGAAATAGCGTAGCTGGACTGAGCAGCGAACAGGGGACCGGCTTGGAGTTCGTGCCTGAACTCGCTTGAGCTTGACCGTCTTTACCCTCAGCTTACTTGGACAACAAGCGGCCTGCTGCTTAGGCCGCTGCGGCGGCAGGCCGGTTCAGCTCGGCGTCTAAGACGAGCTTGCGAGAATGGCCGCACCGCCAATGTTGCCCGGCCAGGCTATTAAGACGCCTGGTAGCATCTGGGCTAAGGGGATTGAGCACGCGAACGAAGAGCGGAAAAAGCCAGGTACGCGGACCGTGCAGCACTCGCACATGTCGGCCTTGTTTGCGCGGGGCCGGAGCAACATGCTGGTGTTTTGGCAGCAGTGCTTCAGATGCATACTTGTATGGAATCTGTTCAAGCTGTGGCTGCTCGCATGGCTGCGTTCACAGGCGCGGATGGACGCGGAGATGCGTTCTGCTACTTTGTGGGCTCGCGAGCTGCCGGCAAGAGCACTCTGCTGAATCGCTTTTTGTACCCCACGAGGGTGAGCAGCTGGCGGCTGGGAATAGGCGGGCTAGTCGCTGCTGACAGCGTCGGGGCACACGGGGGCAGACGCGCTTGCACGCACGAGCCTGCCCGCCCGGTTTGCCAGTCCCACAGACTCCCCAGCGCGAGCACACATGGAGAATTAGAACTTGGACTTGTCATAGACATGCTGTCTCGCAGTTTGTAACCTCTGATGCTGCTTGCTGCCCACAGGCGGAGGTACCAAAGCCGTCGGAGGGCATCGAGTACACGTACGCGCGCAAACCTGCCGCGTTCGACCACGAAAAGAAAGACCTCGCGCACATATGGGAGGTCGGGGGCAGCCAGGAGTTTGCCGAGGAGATCGTGAACTCAGACCAGCTGTTCCTCACGGCCAAGCAGGTGCGGCCGGGTGCGGCTTGTGCTGTGGATCGGCGGGGATGGAGTAGCTGCAGCGTGGGGGTGGCAGTTGGGTTCGGCAAGGGTACGGCAAGGTTAGCCAGGACGGATGACGGTAGGCCGGCAAACGCTGTGCCGTGGTGGTAGTACTTAGGGAAGTGGCTGTGGGCTACGCTGCAATGTCAGCATGCATTGGTAGCCTTTTTTCGCGGCACGCATGCTTGCGCATGGTTTGTGCCTTCGCGTGCCCCCTTGACGCATCAGCGGGTTGCTGCGTTGGTCCCCCGTGGCCCTATCAGTTCTTATTGCCGCCCAAAATCTGCCCGCATATTTCGACCAGGTGACAACCGCGGTGATCGTGATCGTTGTGGACCTGTCGGACCCCGCCGCCGTGCTGCCCACGTTGCTGTACTGGGTGGAGCAGGTGTGGCGGTGCCCGGGCTGTGGTTGGGTGGGTGGGGATTGGGCTGGCGCGAAGGCTGTGCGGCGGGATACTGCAGGGAGCTCCGATGGCAGAACCAAACCGTCGGAACGTAGCAGGGAGGGTTGCTGCCGGCGCCTGCGTGGGCTTGACGCTCCACCACCGCTATACGCCTTCACCTACCACCGCTATACCGCAAACGCGCGCACACAGGTCAAGAAGAAGCTCGGCTCAACGTATGAGAAGTTCGAGAAGAAGGGGCTGCAGCTGCCCGAGCAGCTGCGGCAGCGCGCCAAGTCCAAGCTGTACAGCGCCAACGAGGACAAGGACACGGTGTACCACAGGTGTGGTGCCTGGGGGAGCCGCCGGGGCGTTTAACCGTATACCACCAGGCAGCCGGGCCACTTGCGCACGCGTGTTTGTGTGGGTGGTGTCTCTGACCTCCGTCGCCTGCGCGCGCGCGCCTGCAAGGCTGGCCCCTGGCCCTGACGTGGCGGAACCCCCCAACCCACCGCAGCGGCATCTCGCTGGTGATCGCGGCCACCAAGTACGACGCCTTCAAGAACCAGGACCCCGAGGTCAAGAAGGTCATGTCCAGGTGCGCCGCGGGGGCGGGAGGGAGGGAGAAGGGGGACAGCCGCGCGCGTCCGGGGGCGGGCTTCCGTATGAGCTGCCGGCCTAGCGGGGCCGGCCGCTGGGCATCAGGTGCTCAATTACACCGCCGCGCCTAGGCGCCGTGGCGTCGATGGTGGGTGCGAGTGGCCGTCCGTTGCTTGACGGACTGCGGGTGCCGGCGCGCCCCCACCTGCCGCGCAGGACGCTGCGCTACATCGCGCACGCGCACGGCGCCTTCCTGTGCTACCTGTCCGGGCTGCACGGCGCCAGCGAGGGCAGCGGCGCGGAGGACGCGGCGCTGCTGGACAACTTCACGCGCCTCATGAACCACCTCATCTTCACCGGGCTTGAGAAGAAGCCGTGAGTGCGGTGCCACAGATGGGTTTTGGGAATTTGGGGGAAGCGCCTTTGGATTGTTGGCACAGGGGGGCTGTCAGCTCCCGACGCGAACCGACCAAGTTTATTCCACGCGCCCCCACTCAAGCTGTTGCTCCCGAAACGACCCGCTGGCGCTGCAGGGTGCTCAAGATGCAGCCGCATGTGGACCACACGGGGCCCGTCATGGTGCCGGCCGGCTTCGATACCTTCAAGTCCATCGGGCGGCCGCGCAGCCAGGGCGAGGGCACGGTGGCGGGCGGCCTGGCGGAGTGGCGCGAGCTGTTCGAGAAGATGTTCCCGGGTGGGTTGCGTCATTGTGGTTGTGTCGTACCAACATACCACACCACGCCGCAGGAATGGGCACTGATTTTCTCGGGGCTCAAGACACTTCACAACGAACTGGCTTCGCGCTGGATGAATACAAGGCTATGTCGCTGACGCGGCTGCATCGTTGTTTGGTCTTCCAACAGGCGTGCGCGAGAAGGAGGCCAAGATGTCGGCCAAGGGCGCCAAGTTCGTCATCCCGGAGCAGTACAAGGAGGAGGGTGAGTGGCGCGCCCCGAGTGTGGCCGCGAGGTTTGGTGCGGTGTTTTCTTGCCCCTGCGGCGGCGCATGGGCATGCCGTGATTTCCGTCTCTTATGAAGCGTGCTGCTCATCCATCTTCATGCCAACCTCACGCCCGCCCCACCCCCGGAACATACCGTACTCGCCCGCGCGCAGAGGTGGACGCGGTCCGACAGCGCAAGCTGACCGACCTGGACAACTTCCGCAAGGAGCAGGTGCGTGTAGTGGTCGGGCGGCGCGGCTCGCACCCTGCCGAAAGGCCACGGACCCGCGCTTCTTTGCTGTGTCCAGCGGCGCATGCAGCGACACACACATTGATTGTTCCGCATAACGTTTCCGTATCTAGCATGCACCTCCGCATCTGGTGCGCGGCGACGGGCGACCCCGCCACCGACACACATCCTTTTTCGTCCGTCGATTGTTGTTCTTAACACAACTGCTCTTGCGCCGCGCTGCAGGCCGCTGCGGTGGAGGCCGCGAAGAAGAAGGCTCTGATGGCCAAGGCGCAGCAGGCCGAGGCCGCCGCAAAGAAGAAGGCCGGCGCACCGGCCGGCGCCAAGGCGCCCGCCAAGGCCAGCCCCAACGGCACGCCGCCGCGCCGGCCCTCCAACGCCGGGAACCAGTGAGCCGCTGGCTGAAACGGCGCGCTGGCGGGTGCGCCACAGCAAGCTGAGAGGCTGTGTGTAAGAGCACAGCTGGGGCCAGCGATGGGCGCCGTGCGAGCGCGGTGGGGTTGGGGCTGGTGGTCGGTGCGTGGAAGCCGGATTTGATGCCGGCTGTGGCAGCCGTAATGACGCGGTGCATGTGGCAGGTGTGTTCCGTGTGAGCGCATGGTGGTGCGGAGGCGGGCGTGGCAGGTGCACGTGCGCCAGGATTCGGCTAAAACCTCGAGTGCGCAGCGTGATGTGGTGTGATGTGGTGGATGTACATAACCCGTACAAGATGACAGCGACGATGAGGCGACGGGCACGGTGGGTGCTTTGCCGTGACAGGCCAGGGACTGATACGGCTAGGAAGGGCGAGGTGTTTGTAGGCGTGCGGGCCTTGCCGCAAGGGCAAGGCGCTGCCGGACTTACGATCCAGTGCTCACTGCTCAGCTGTCAGACCATAGCTGACGACAATAGAGAGCGCCGCAGAGGGCCAGTATGGCTGTAAGATGAATGTGGGCGCCGGTTGGGGTCAGCAGTCCCGCCGCAAGGCTGGGCTCTAGGGCAGGGCCACCGGGCGCAAGTTGGCAGAGTCCCGTAGAGTGCAGCGTCCTGCACAGACAGGGCTTGGCAGCTTCATGGGCAGTATCCCAGATCCCCACAATTGCCGTAACTGCAAATGCCTGGGCAGTCGACTGGGACCCAAGGCGATGGTTAAGTCGGGCAGCGGGGGGGGGGGGGGGGGGGGGGGGGGGGCGGGGGCTGCCCCTTCCTGGGGGTTTGCGATGCGGCGCCTGGCACGTCATCGGGGCCGCGGCCAGCCGACTCGCGAACTCTCTCGCGCAGCACAATCCCTCTGTTACGTAGTATGCGCAAACCCACTAAATTGCATTTGCTTATTTGACCCAGCTATAGCCAGCGCTTGAGCTGCCGAGCTGCCGGTCTGCGCGCGACGTCTCACATAATGATCCCCAGTTTTATTGTATACATATGAACTGCTTCAGAAGTGACAATTTGCCGTTAGAAGCCTGGGAGCGGTAGCGTGTATTCATAAGCGCTGCGGCAGAAAGGAATGCGCGTTGGTTCCTCAGCTTTAGACTTTGCAGTGCAAGGTGTGTAAAATAGATGCTGCGGGGAGGAGCCTATAGCCTGGCAGAACCTATCTTCGGTCGTCCCTGACGCGTTGACTCCTGCCGACGACGCGCGCACTCTCCCACTCTCGCATATCCAGGCTCACGCGCTGGCGTTGCATCTGGGCGCGACGACCGCGGCGGGCTGCGCGGCGGTGACCGGTACGTGTCCATGGACGTGAATGCTCTTCACCCCACCTGTTCACGCGCGGTACCGGGGCTCAAGTCTCAGTCGTCTTGGACGAGCCTGGGGCCCACGCTTACCTTCCTCCCCGGTCGGGCTTACTGCAACACCTGCGCAGGGTGGTCGGCAGTCCTTACTTGCAGGTGTCTAATGGCAGCAATGAGCTCATCGGCGGCCGCCGACCAGCTTCCACGGCCTCGCCGGGCGGCGGCCTGGGAGGCGCTGGCGGGCTGCAGGCGGGTCTTGGCGGCAGCGGCAGCGGAGCGCCACTGCTAGGCAGCGGCAGCAGGGCCACCGCCGCGAGCGCGTCAGCGGCTGTGCAGGAGGCGCACCAACGGCTGGAGCGGTTGCTGGGGCCGCAGGTGGGCGGCTGGGGGCCGTGCGCGTTTGGAAGTCTGCTGCTCCGGCCTTTTGCAGGCCCTGTGTGCGCTCGCCCGAGCGCGTGTCTGCCGCATCCATCACAGAACCATCCTAGCGCTCAACAGCGCGCCTTCCTCTCCCTGGGTGGGCCTTGACGTTTGTTGCGCTGCGCGATACATTCGATTTACAACTGTAGGGTGGAGCTGCAGCCGGCGGCATTAAGCGGCCCATCAGCGCGCCGCTCACCGCAGCGGGCGCAGCGGCAGGCGCTGGTGGCGGCGGCGTCCTGTCCGGCGGCGCCGGTGCGGCCGCCCTAGGGTCGCGCCCTGCCTCCGCCAACCTGCTGTACTCCTCCAAAGGCTACAGCAGCGTGGGCGGCGGCGCCGGCGTGGGTGCTGCGGGCGCGGGCGGCAGCATGGGGCCGACGTTCACGCCACTGGCGCCGCCGGGGCAGCCGCCGGGGCAGCACCGGCCGCTGGGGCGCAGCCTGTCCGCCTCCTCCGAGGCGGGGGCGGGCGGCGGCCTGCTGGCGGCCATGGGCGCGGGCGGGCTGGGCGCGAGGGGCAGCCTGGGGATGGGCAGTGGCGCGAGCGGCTCGGGGCGAGGCGGCTCTGTGAGCAGCAGCGGCACCGTTCCCGGTGTGGGTGGAAAAATCCGGCCGTTGTCGCCGTCTCTGAACCGGAGCAGCGGCGGCGGCGGCACGGGTGCCGGCGCCGGCGCTGGCGCCGGCACCGGTGTTGGTGCCGGTCTGGGCAGGTCCGGCAGCAGCAGGAGCGGCGGGGCGGCGCTGAGCAAGAGCGCCATGGACGCGGGGCGGTTGCTCGGTGGCATGCTGGACGGCAGCAGCGGCGGCGGTGGCGGCGGGGGAGCGCTGACCTCGCCAACGGGCAGCAGCGGCGGGGCTGGAAGCCGGAGCCTGGGAGGGGGCGGGGTCGGCGGCGGCAGCGGCCCAGCATCGCTAACGCCGGGGTCGCCCACGGCCGCCGGCAAGCAGCTGCAGCGCCGGCTGAGTGGCGGCGAGCGGCCCGGGCGCAGCATCCTGTCCGCCAGCGCCGACGCCGGGGGCGCTGTGGGGGCGGCGGTCAACCCACCCAGCGGTGGCGGCGGGTTGGCGGGCGCCGGAGCGGCAGGTGGCGGTAGCAGCAGTGGCAACTCGCGAAGTGCCTGGTACACAGGAGGCGCGGACGGCAGCAGCGGCCCGGACCTCGCGAGCGGCGGGCGCACGCCGCGGGGCGGCTCCGTCCGCACGCCGGGTAGCAGCTCGGCGGGCGGCGGCAGCAGCGGCAAGGGGGCGCCGGGCAGCAGCGGGGCGGCTGGCGCGCCAGCCGCTGCTTCGGGCGGCGTCACGCCGCGGGGTAGCTCTGGGAGCAGGGCTGCGGCGGTTGGCACCGGCGTCGTCGGCGGTGGCGGCAGCGTTGCGGCGGGCGCGGGTGGAGGAGGGAGCGGGGTCGTCGGCGGCGGCGGCGGCGGAACTCGGCCATCCAGTGGGGGCAGGACGAGGACGTCAGGCAGCACCAGTGCGGCAGACGCCGTCGGTGCCAGCACGTCCGTTACAGCGGTGCCAGGCGCTGGCAGCGGCAGTAGCAGCGGCAGCAGTAGCAGGCGGCTCTCAGGGGAAGGCCTGCGCTCCAGCGGCGGCGGGGTGGGTGCCGTGGGCGTTGGCGGCAGCAGCTCGGGCGGCAGTGCTGCTGGGGCTGGCGCCGCCGCGGTGGGGCGGCCCTCCTCAGCGGAGCGGAGGCGCCGGAGCTCCACCAACAGCGACACTGGCGGTCCAGCTGCTGCTGGCAGCGGCGGTGGCGGTGGCGGCTCCATCCTCAGCTCCGGGCCCGCCTCGACATCGGCTGCTCATGCCTCCGCAGCATCTGCAGCCGCGCCGGCGCCATCCGGGCCTTCCTCTGGCGGCGCGCTGCAGTCGCTGTCGCTGTCTGCCGCCGCCGCGGCGGCGGCGGTGGGCAGCAGCGGCGCCGGCGCCGGCGGTGCTGGGGTGGGGGCAGGTCCAGGGTCAGGGCCGGGGGCGGCGGCCGGGGGCCACCACCCGGGCCTCATCGGCGGCTCCTCGCTGACGCGCATCAAGCCGCCCTCCATCGACCTGTCCGTCCTCAACTCCGCCAGCGCAGACGACACCACGCCCAACCTCATCCGGCCCGCCGTGCCCGGCAGCCTGCTGCCGGTCCGCTCCTCCTGCGCCGCGCTCGCGTCATCCGCCAACATCATGGCCGCTGCTGCTGGAGGCGGCTCCGCCGCCGCCAGTCGCGGCGGCAGCGGCGGCGCGGGGACAGCGGCTGCCCCTGGCGCGCTCACAGCCGTGGGCGCGGGCAGCGGCGGGAGCCGGCGCGCGCTGACGGCAGCCATGGAGACGGCGGGGCCGTCGCCAACGGCAGGGGCACACGGCGGGGCGCTCATGCACCACATAAACGCATCCCATGCGCCCTACAGCTACGGAGGCAGCATGGGTCCGGGCAGCGCAGGCAGCACGCCGCGCTCTCCGGGCGGCGGCCCGCCCCGCTCCCCGGGCGGCAGCGGCACCTTCACGCCGCCGGAGCGCGGCGGCACGCCGCCGCCCCTGCTGCCCACGCGCTCCCCGCTGCAGTCTCCCCGCAGCTTGCTGGGCATGCCGCGCCGCATGCGCGGCTTCAGCGGCAGCGGGCTGGGCGGCAGCGGCGGCGGCGGCGTCATGCCCGCGCACTGCCGCTGGCCGCGCAACCCGCCGCTGCCGGAGGCGGGGCCGGCGGCGCCGCCAGCGCGCATGCCCGAGTCGGCGGTGGTGATGCACGACCTGGCGGCGGCGGGCCACGAGCTGCTGGGGCTGTTCGGGGGCGGCGCCGCCGGGTTCGTGGAGGGGCTGCGGGAGCGGTACGTGGAGGCGTACCGCGCGAGCCGCAGGGCGGCGGTGGCGGCCAAGGAGGCCGCGAGCGGCGGCGGCGCCGAGCGGTGGTGATGGGTGCATGGGTGGCATGGATGCATTTGCATGGACGTGGCGATCTGGGCATGTGCCAGTGTTTGATGCTTCAGGGCGCGGCCGTGAAAGAGTGGCGGGGCAGTGTCAAGCGGTGCGTGCTTGGGCGTTGCCGTGCTGGACACAGGCAACGTCTTGTGGACCGGGGTGCCGAGGCATGCCGCTGTGCAGTGTACAGTCTCAGGGTGGAAAGCGGAGCGGAGCGGGCAGTGTGTGCCCATCAGGCGGCGTGACCGAAGCGATTGCCGGTGAATGCAAGATGCAGGGCGTAAGCCACGCGGATGTCGCCGAGTGTGTTTGAGGGGCTGGGCACGAGGTGGCAGCCTGAGAGAGGGCCTGCACAGGGGTCATGGCTGTAACACCGTTTGTGCATGCTGCGTCTGTCTTGGGCAAGCTGCTGGCCACACACAGGGCCGCAGCAGTCCAGCCAGGTGCAGACCGTCCGCCGAACCGCCGACATGACATCGACATGAGTACCGTACGTATGCGCGCTACCTTCGGACCACTGGGCGCACGTGCACCCACTCCGCCACTCGTTCAACGCTCGCAGCTCGCCACGAACACCATTAATGCGCGCCGTCGCGCGGTCACAGCCCTGCCTGCACTCCGCTCGCAGCACAAACTTCGAGTCCTGCACACCTAGCTACGTCTCCCCGAAGCACTTCCAGGGCACCATCACCCCCTCGCGCTTTGATACCCACTCACAGCATGCCACAAATGCTTCCTTTTTGCCTGACTGCAACACGGGCAAAAACACCCGTACTGTACGCGCGTACATGCGACCGCGCGCGGTGCGCATCACTACTCACCACTTCACCAGTACTGCACTTCACCAGTACTGCAGTTTGCACATGTTCACGCCGGGTAGCTGCGGGCCTTCAATCATGGAAGGGCCCCCATTTCCTTCACCATCCTCCTTGTCTGTCTGCGGTCTCACCCGGCTGACTGGCTAACCCACCTCCCCACCCCCACTACGCACTAGCACACGTTGCTGTGCAAACTGTTGATTCAAAGCGCAGCTCTCTAGCAAAACCTAAATGGCTCAAATAGACCTGCCCTATGTACCGTACTATATACACCAAGCTCTCCGGTGGTCACCGTAATCCCCGGCCATCGCACTGTGTATCAGCCACTCAGAACGCGCCAGTGCCGTAGCTGTACGCGCCGCGTGCGCCACCCTGGCTAGTTTCGCTCGCGCTGCTCGCGTCCTCCGTCGTCACCGCGCTCCCGCCCGCGGACGCGGTGCGCCTCGGCATCAGCGCTGCCCCCGATCCTCCCCCTCCTCCTTCTGCTCCGCCACCTCCGCCGCCACCTCCGCCCTCACGGTGCTGCAGTGCTGCCGCCTCCGTCGCGCCAGGCCCGCGGGCAGCACCTGCAAAGCGCAGAGCCGCGCCCATGGATGCGGCCCAGCCCAGGCCCACCTCGCCCGCCGGCGGCGCTGTGGCTGCCGGCCAGCTGGAGGGCAGGCTGGCGTAGTGCGCCTGCGCCAGCAGCAGGTGCTGCTGGTGCTGCAGGTGCTGCTGGTGCTGCTGGTGCTGCAGGTGCTGGTGCTGGTTCTGCGTGTGCTGCTGCGGGTGATGTTGGGGGTGCAGAGGGCCCATGATACCCCCGTTGCCGTTGGCGTTGCTGGTGCCGTTGCTGGTGCCGTATCCACCCGCTGCCCCCAGCTGGTGCCCAGTGCCGCCGTACCCGCCCCCATGGCCGTAAGTGCCACCGCTGCCACCCGCCAGCATCATGCCGAGCTCAATACCCATGCGCAGGTGCGCGGCCCGAGCCATGGGGCCAGCAGCCGCGCCGGCGGCACTGTCGGCACCATGGCAGGGCACAAACTCCGCCGCTGCATTAGCGGCATACTGGTTCAGGCTTGCCGCGCCAAGTCCCGCTTGCGCAAGCCCCAGCGCGCACGACGCCTGCTGCGCCGCACGCGAAATGCCATAGCCGCTCAGCGCATGGCCGGGTGCGCCCAAGGCGCCGCTACTGGCGCCGGCCGCGCCCGATGCGGTGGCGGCCGCGGCAAGGACCGCCGCGGCCGAGTGGTCCCGCAGTTGCTGCAGGAGCTCCGCTTGCGCCTGCTGCTGCTGCTGCTGCTGCTGCTGGTGCTGGTAATGTCGCTGCAGCAGGCCGGCGGGGACTGGCGGGTGGTTGGGGGGCTCAAACGAACCGGCGCGCAGCGTGGCTGCGCCCACAGCAGGATGTGGTGCTGCAGTCGTGTTTGTGGGCTGCTGCTGCTGCTGTTGCTGTTGACGCTGTGGCTGGCTGCCACCACCGAGCAGCAAGTCCCAAGCCCCTCCGCCGCGGCCCACCGCCGGCCCGGCCACCACCTGCTGTTGCGGCGGCTGCATTTGATGCTGTACCTGTGGCTGCTGCGCCTGGTGCTGGTGGTACTGCGGCACCCGGTTTTGTTGCTGGGGCTGCTGCTGTTGGGGCTGCTGGCGCCACACGTCAAAGTCATTCATGCCACCGGCACCGTCCGCTCCAGCCATGCCCGCCGCAGCACCGGCTGCACCGGTGCCGCCCAGCGCCGCGCCCACGATGCCTGCAGATCCGAGCGCAGCTAGCACGGGGCCCAAGCCAGCGAGCCCTGCCCGCGCGGCGTCCTCATCCCGCTCCTGCTTGAAAACCTGCTGCTGCGGGTGCTGCTGGTACTGCTGCGGGTGCTGCTTCTGCTGCCCACTGCCGGGCGGTGCTCCGCCAGCCACAGCGGCGGCGGCGCCGCCGCCGCCAGCTGCTGCTAGCCCGGCGGCCTCTGACGGCATGCCGCCCAGCCGCTGCTTGGTGGCGGAGGGCTGCTGCGATGAGAAGCTGAAGCCGAACAGGTCCAGCCCCTCGCTGAGGCGCGGGTTGAGCAGCTCGTTCCAGTCCACGCTGGCCTGGCGAGCCAGGCGGCACGAGGCCAGCAGCCCGCCCGGCGTGGCGGAGCCCAGGCCTGCGCGGTATGGTTTGCGGTGTACGGCAGTGTACGGTAATAGGTATGTAGGTATGTAGGCATGAGCACAGAGGATGTTATGGCAGAACAGGTGCTCCGGCCGGCGCCGGGCGCTGGCAACAGGACGCGCTGGCAAGGAACAGGCGGCCATGAGCTGGGCAGCACACACAATGCGTCACCACCGCAGTTTTCGTGACTACCGTAGACCAACCTGCAAGGCGAAGAATGGAGTTCTGTAGGCTCCGTGCACTGCCCAGCCCAAGCGCCTCCGCCAAACTACCATCTTCCCACGCCGCCTCCGCCTCCTCAAGGCCGCCGGGAGGGAGCATACCACTAAACACCGTGCCAAGCGCCCCGCGCAGTCGAGGCGCCGGCGTCACGGAGCCTGGCCCAGCGCCGGCGCCGGAGCCGCTCCGGCGTCCGCCGCTGCCTCCCGCAGCCGCAGCGGCGGCATTGGCGTCGCCTTCGGGTGGCGTGGAATCTTTCCGACCGCCGCCAAGGGCTCCGGCGTCAGCAGCGGCGGCACCTGCTGCCGCCAGCCGGGCAGCCGCTGCGCCCAAGCCAGGCTCCGACGCCAGTGAGCCGAAAGCACTGATCAGGTTGGACGGGCCCGTATTGAGCTCTGCCTCGCCCGGCGGCGCAGCATCGGGCACAGCGCAGCCACCGCCGGCCTGCGCGCCGCCCGCCGCCATCCCGTCATAAGCCGGCGGCAAGCCGCCACCAGCGGCGGCAGACACGCCACACTCGTCCAGCGCCGTGACCTCGCCAAAGCTGAAGCGCACGACGCGCTGCTTTCGGACGGCCCGAGACGCGTTGTCGTCGTCGCCCGCCGCGGCAGGGCCCTGACCTGCGGCGCTGCCGTCATCCAAGCCAGACGAACGCTTGCGCATGCTGCCAGCGGCGGCAGGCCGGCCGGACGCGATCACTGAGGGCTGCTGAGGCAGGCGCGCTGGTGGCGGCGGCATGCGCTGCTGCAGCAGCAACGACGCCGGCGACGCGCCGCCGGCAGCAGCCGTGCCGCCGCCGCCGCCGCCGCTGCTCGGGCTGGCCCTCACTCCGCCGGCGCCAGCCCCTCCGCCGCCCATGTTCGCCAGCAACTGATGGAGCACGTTGTTTTCGTTGCTGGGCGCCCCGTTGCGCACCATCCGCGCCAGGAAGTGCTGGTCATGCAGTTGCGGGTGCTGCGGTTGCTGCTGCTGCGGGTGGTACGGCGGTACACCCTCCAGCCGCTGCTGAGCGTCATCTGGAATGCCGTACAGCTGCTGGGAGTGCAGCAGGTGCTGCTGCAGCTGCAGGTTGTAGGCGGAGGAGTCGCGGCCGCTGGTGAACAGCGGCGGGCTGTGCACGACAGGGCCCGCCAACAGCAGGCCTGCGGCCGCGCTGGCGCCGACGCCGCTGATGCCCCCGCCTGCCGCGCCGGTTCCGAGGCTGCTGCGGCCCTGGGGCCGGACCGCCAGAGCGTCCGCCGCCTCCGCTGCCAGCGCCAGGTTGCCGATGTTGGCGAGGGAGCGGCGGCGGCGTCCCTGCTGGCGTGCGCCCTTGCCCTTCCACCCAAGCCCGGCGCCGCCGCCAGTGCCCGCCGCGTTCTCGCCGGCGGTGCCGTAGCCAGAAGCGGGGAAGCTGCCAGTGCCGGTGCCAGTGGCTGCTACCGGTTTCTCTTGCGCTTGCTGCATGTTGTCGCTGGGCCCACCAGCGCCGCCCATTCCAACGCCAAACGCCGCCGCGGCGCCCAGCATCGCCTCCGCGTTGGTCAGGCGCTGCGTGGCCGCTTGCACGGTTGCCATGGCGGCGGCAACGGCATCTGCCGCGGCCGCAGAGGCGGTCTGTTTGCCGTAGAGGAAAGCCACGGCCACGCGCGCAGACGTCTCGCGGTCGCCAGCATCCGCCGCCGTGAAGGGCGGCAGCGGCCGCATCCCCGCCACCGCGCCGCCTCCGGGACCGCCGTCCGCCAGCGGTCCTCCACCCATCGAGCCGTCGTCGCGGCCGGCGGGCATCAGGAGCGGCGCCCACGGCCGGGCAGCACCGCCAGCAGGCATCGCCGCTGCCGCCGCTGCGGCGGCGATCGCTACAGACGATGCAATGGCCTCGGCAGCAGCTGACATGGAGGCCCGCGCATCTACCGCGCTAGCCGAGCTCAGGGGGCGCCGCCGACGGGTGGCGGCGGCAGCTGCCGGCAACGCCGACGGCGCGCTCCCACCAGCCTCGCCGGTGGCTGCCGCCGCCACCGCCGCCGCCGCCGCCATGGCGGCTGCGGCTTTGGCGGAGGAGGGGTGCGCGCTGGCGTTGGAGGCGCGCTTGCTGGACTTGGGTAGCAGTGGCGAGGATGGGGGCGAGGACGCGGCGCCCTTCTTACCACGGCTGCGGCCGCCGCGGGCGGCGGGCGGCACGCCGGGCTCCTCCTTCACGGTGAGCCCGCCGCCAGCGGGCGCAGCGCTGGCATGCGCTCCGGCCGCCGACACCACCACGTCCTCCTGCTGGTGCTGCTGTTGCTGTTGCTGCTCCTGCGGCGACAGCTGCGCGGCGCTCTGGAGCTGGTGCCGGATGATGGCCTTGCGGCGATGCCGCAGCGTGTTCAGGCCCTTGCCGGAACCCGGCGGCTCGGCGGCGCCGGGCGGCGACACCACGTCCCGGCCCCCCTCTGCCACGGCGGAGTCCGGCCACGGCTCGCCACCCGCTGCCACCATTGGCGCGCCGGGCGCCGCTGCCATCTGCCGGCTTGGCGGCATGGCGCCCGCCGCCTGCTGTGCGGACGGCGGCGCGCCTGCAGCTGGCGTGGCCGTGGACGGAGCCGGCGCTGATGCGCGCCGCCTGCTGCCGGCACCGGCAGCACCGGTGCCTGCGGCCGCATCAGAAGGTAGCGGCGGCGGTGCAGACGGCCGGCCGGGCCCCCTCGCTCCCTTAACCCCTCCACCGGTTCCGCCGGCGGTTGCACTCGCGGCTGCTGCCGGCGCCGCCACGGCCACGGCCAACCCAGATCGCTTGCGCCACGTCAGCGAGGCCGCCGCGGCAGCAGCGCGCCGTGGCGGCCGAGCGCCGGCGGCGGCAGCGCTGCCGTCCGCCTCCACTCCCAGCAGCTTGGCAGCCGCAGGACCGGCAGCCGCAGCCGTAACAGCGGTAGCGGGGTCTGCGGCCACGAGGAGCGGTGCCACCATGGGTCCGCAGCTGTCCAACTGCGCCAACTCCGCGCTACCCTGCTGCTGCGGCTGCTGCCCCTGTTGCTGTGGCTGCTGTGGCTGCAGCTCCACGGGATCCTCCTTGTCGTCTTCCGCCTCCTCCGAGCTCGACTCCTCACTGGAGTCGCCGTCGCCTCCTGACGTGTCCGTCGAGCCGACGCGCTGACGACGGCGGCGGTGCGGCCCGACGGCGGCAGCCCGAGCGCTGCGAGCGGCGGGTCGGCGTGGCGCCGCCACCTGCTCCGCGCCAGAGGGCGCTGCCGCCCTGCCCTCCGCCGCCCCGCTGCCCTCCTCCTTCACACGTGCAGAGCCGGCCGCGCCTTCGCCCTCTGAGCCCGAGCCGCCCCCGCTCTCCTCCTCCTCCTCGTCCTGCGTGTGGGAGTGAACATTGCATGCACGGGCAGCGGTTGGGGATTGTGGGTTAGTTCGATGTGCCCGTGATGGGAGCGGCGTGAGCCACAGGACATCCGTCTCCTGTATTCCATTCTCAGCGAGCTTTCACTGCTCGAGATCTGTGCTGGGCCATGGGCCAACCCTCGTCGGGCCACGTGCCACCCTGCACCGTCACGAGCCAGCCCCACGTGCTTGCAGCCCGACCCACATCGTCGCCCGTGTCCTCGCTGTCGCTGGAGCCGTCGCTGCCCACGGAGCCGTCGCTGCCGGAGCCCACGGAGGTCCGGCGGTGCCGCCGCCTGCGGGATGCCCTGCGCTGCTGGCGGTAGCGCCGGAAGTAGGCCCGGATGTTCGCTTTGGGTCGCACCCCCTCTGTTGGCATGTGGGCAACGGGCCAGGGAGGAGTTCGGGCTTTACTGGGTTGTGTACGGTAATCAGTTGATGCTGCGGTGGTCCGTGTTTTGGGTAAGCAGGGTTTGGGAAGGCGTGGTCGCTGCGCAGGATGCCTGCGTCTCTGTGCGGGGGCACCATCTTTACTCACTCGAGTGCCGCTTGGTCTCGAGGAAGGTCGGCCGGAGGGTGGCGTCCGGCCACACCGTCTCTGCGTGGTCGTTGAACCACCTGCACGGCAGGACGCGAGCTGCTGAAGACGGGGGGATTACAGCTGAAATGGGCCACAGTGCCTAACCCACATGGCACATTCTTCCCTTACAGCAGCCCCCACTGCTGCATAGCGTGCCTCCCGCGGCCACCGTGGCACACTGCACCCAGCAGGTATCGCTGTGTGGCGACCGGTGGCGACCTGCCCGGCACGCGCACGCTGCGCCCCGGCTGCAGAACTTACTGCTTGATGGTCGCAACTCTGGGCTTCTTGCCCGTGTCATCGTAGTGCGTCCTCGCCCAGTCGTTGTATTGGTCCCAGAAGAAGGGAGGCCGCCGCTTGGCCTTCATGCTCGCGCCTGCAGGGCAAGCGCGGGAACTGGATATGTTAGCCTCCAAGTCAGCGCCGTCCCCCGGCTGCACGCGCCTGCCCACCTGCTGCTCACAAATGCCTGCTGCCGCCGTGCGCGTCGCCACGCCAGCTAGCTCGGGCCAACCCGCGCTGCGGCCGCAATCGCCGATGGTCCCCGGACCGGGCTCAAACTTGCATGCCGGGGCCGCACGCCTGACACGTCACGTATTTCAGCTACTTATAAATCATTCGCTCCTCACGCCAGGCCGCCCGAGGGAGTTTCGGCGGAAGGCCAAGGGTCGAGACCCACTTCGCGCGCACAGGCAGTTGTGCCTGCTTGTTGACTGAGGTGGGTGATTTGTATGATGCTACTTCGTATGAAGATGACGGTGCACTCAAAATTGGAGACCGCGTCCAAGTTCAAGGGCCGGGCGGTGCGCCTGTTCGATCTTGGAACCAGCCTGCCTTTTGGAAGTGCTCAGTCCCAGTGTCGATTTCTTCTAATCACTGCGCATATGTGCCTTAATATCCATAGCTACTTATACCTAGACTCCACGTCGCGTGCTTCGAACACGACCGGCACTCGATTGTTCCGGCTGCAAGCATACGTAAATTACACGTAGCACGCCGCTCAAAATGGGTGCTGGTGGCGCCTCTACCACGGCAGAGAAGGCTGGGATGAAGCTCGTAGGGCACAAGAACTTCCAGCGACACAATCCCAAGTCCGACAAGTTTGCCATTCACAAGTTTCATAGCTTCGAGTTCTGGTGTGCGGATGCTACCAACACTTACAAACGGTGGGACCGTGGTCAGCAAAGATTACGTTACGGTGACAATTGTACATCTGGCGTGCGGCCGGTCGCCCCGGAATGATCACTCGGATGTTGGCTATAGGCAGCTGGCTTCCTTGCTGAGAAGGCTGCTGCGCCGGCCCGGGGGGGGGAGGGCTCAAGGGCTCTGAGGGGTTACGCCGGGCGGTGCCCAACGGCACGCACCCATGGCGCTCGGAGGGCGGGGGCGCCCATACCATTCGCACCCGGCATCAGGCTAGCAAGGCAGCTATAGAACTCTTTGGGAAACGGTGATGAACACCCGACTACGGCCCTGGTGCTCACGAGTGAACTAGCCAGGCATTAGGCTCGCAGGACGGCCTTCCGGTACAGATCCCTCGCAACCTGCTGTCCTGGTCCTGCACCCAGTCCTTCAACCTGCATCTTCCTGCATCCAGGTTCTCTTACGGCCTGGGCATGCCGCTGGTCGCCAAGTCCGACCAGTCCACCAACAACCAGCTCTTCGCTTCCTACGTCCTGCGCTCCAACGACCTGGTTTTCACCTTCACCGCGCCCTACAGCCGCAAGTGCGCCTCGGTCAGCGAGGGCGTGCCGCTGCGCCATTACAACGCCGACCAGGCATATGAGTTCATCAACTCGCACGGCCTGGCGGTGCGGGCAGTAGGTGCGTTATCGCTCTGGGGCAGAAGGACACGACCGTCGCTGCATAGCAGGGTCCGTCCACGGCCCCGTCGTCCTGGCGTGCGCCCACTCTTGCCCCCCCCCCCGCTCCGACCCCACCTTGTCCGCAGGCCTGCTGGTGGACGACGCCAAGACCGCGTACGAGGTGTCTGTGGCGCACGGTGCCAAGGGCGTGCTGCCGCCGCTGGAGCTGAAGGACGAGGCGAGCGGCACCAGCCAGGTCATCTCGGAGGTCATCGTGTACGGCGATGTGGTGTTCCGGTGCGTTGGAAAGGTGCAAAGATGACGTAATGAAGTTGACGCTGAGAGGCACCAAGTATGACAAGAATATGAAACGGAGCAAGCTGGTTGGACTGATGCGCATGTGCTTGGGGCACGGCGCCGGCTCCTGGGCCATGACTAGCGGCATTCCATTCCTGCGCACGCAGCTACGTGTCGGGCTCCTTCACGGGCCCCTTCCTGGCCGGCTACGCGCCCGTCACCGACTCCCCGGCCACCTCCTTCGGCCTGCAGCGGGTGGACCACGCGGTGAGCTGAGGCGGCCGGGCCTGTAGGAGTTGGGCCGGCTGGCACCGCGGGGGTGGGGGGCTGGTGACTTCCAGCGGCTGTTCACTTGCCAGTGGCTGTTCACTTGCCAGCACACTAAATGAGCAAAGTCTGGCCACGCGCTTTCTTCCGCTCCTCAAGACTCCTGACTCAAGACTCCTGACAAGTCCGCTCCTCAAGACTCCTGACTCAAGACTCCTGACAAGTCCACCTCCGCTCTTTTGTCATGTGTGCAGGTGGGCAACGCACACGACCTGATCAAGACCGTGGAGTACATCACCGGGTTCTGTGGTAGGTGGGCGGGCGGGTGCCAAGATGTTTAAGGTGGCTTAGCGTGCCTGGCGAATCGTCATGCTTGTTATGATCATGCCCTCCTCCCTCGCATTGCTGCAGGCTTCCACGAGTTTGCGGAGTTTGTTGCGGAGGACGTGGGCACCGTGGACAGCGGCCTGAACAGCATGGTGTGTGTGCGCGTGTGGGTGGCGGGATGTTCGCCAACGGAGGGAGAGGTTCTGCGGGGGCCTCCGCCAGGGATGAACAGCGAATAACCTGGGGAATGGGGAACGCACGTGTGGAGCTCGCTTTCAATGCTTCCAAATTGTATAACAACGGGTGCGCGCCGCGGCTCGCGGCCTCATCGCATGGACATACCGAGCCGCCTCGTCATCCCAATCACCCAATGCAGGTGATTGCGAACAACGAGGAGTCCATCTTGATGCCCGTGAACGAGCCCACCTTCGGCACGCCGCGCAAGAGTCAGATTCAGACCTACCTGGAGCAGAACGAGGGGCCGGGGCTGCAGCACCTGGCGCTCATGACCAATGACATCTTCACCACGCTGCGGTGAGAGCGATGGCGAGCCAGCGACCCGGGTCCGGGCGGCGGGCTGGTTCCCGGCCGATGCGTGTTTCAACGCCTGGGGGCACAGGCGCTACATGAGGCCCGGCGGAGTGGCCATTGGGCCAGTCGCGCCCCAGCACCTGCACCCTGCATGCGCCTGCCCTTGCGAGCGACGGACCCGCTGAAAGCTGCTGCGCACCACTCCCCGCTGGTCGCGCAGTGAGATGCGCGCGCGCTCAGACTTCGGCGGCTTTGAGTTCATGCCCCGCGCAAACGCCAAGTACTACAAGGACATGTTCGCGCGCATTGGCGACTCGCTCAGCCCGCAGCAGTACAAGTGAGTGGCACGGTGGCACGGTGGCATCCCACGCGGCACTCCCGCTGGATGGAGCCATGGCGTGCGCGCGGGTTTTGCGCTGCGAGCGAGCCACGGTACCGGGATGCGTGTCAAGGGCTGGGTGTTGGACGGGGCAATGACCGCCTGCTCCACAACCGCACCCGCACCCGCGCCCGCACAGGGAGGTGGAGGAGCTGGGCATCCTGGTGGACAAGGACGACCAGGTGCGTGGCCGTGCAGGCGTGCGGCGGTGCTGTCCGGGTGCATGTGCGCGAGGCGCACCAACACCCCGCTTGCGTTGGTGCGCCACTTCCCCCCTCATACACGTTCATGGGTCGATGTGCTCGCGTTGCGGTGGGTGAGGGGTCGATACTGCAGCTCTGACGCGGCGTGTGGCCGCATGGCCTTGCCCTTGTCTCCACAGGGCGTGCTGCTGCAGATCTTCACAAAGCCGCTGGGCGACCGCCCCACGGTGTTCCTCGAAATCATCCAGCGCGTGGGCTGCATGCGCGAGGTGAAGGAACCTGCCACTGGCGCGGTGGTGGGCACGGAGCAGGCGGCCGGCTGCGGCGGCTTCGGGAAAGGCAACTTTGGTGCCCTGTTCAAGTCTATCGAGGACTACGAGCGCACGCTCAACGTATAGCACAAATGGAAGCTAGGTCTGCGGCAGTCGAGGCAGGTCAATGACCACTACTGATCATTATAACGTCTGAAGAAAGTAGGAACGCCCATGGACACAGGCCATGAGCAGTTCCCTAGCAGCAAGGCGTATTGCAGGGGGGGGGGGTGCGCACAGACCAAGGGGCAGCCAGTTAGACAGTAGCTTGTATTATTCAAGGTTGGCGGCGATTGATACATGAGCTTGTGAATATTTGATGGCCTACGGCACGAAGCTGCTGAGTACACGCAGCATGCTGCGGAAACATTTGCGGGCACCGGGCGGAATTAAATTCATGCCTACTTGGTGGGGACATTTCATCGGGTTGCATATTGGATGGGAGCGGCCGGGCGGCCAACGTTTCATCGGGGCGGGGCAAGCGAGACACCACTTGGAGGTAGGGGTTCTAGAGCCTGTGCAAGACGTCTGTGGGGATGTGCCTCTGGGGGCGGGGGGGGGCGCTGGTGGAGGGGGAGGTGGGAAGGGCGGGGGGAGGGCGGTTGGCACGCCGGGATGCGGGGCACGCAGCGGGGAAGCAGGGGGAAATGGGCGCGGGCGGAATGGCAGGGAATGAAACGTGAGGACCGCAGCGCACAGGAGTGCAGATGCATGCGTATAGCAGCAGGAAGTGGGCAAAGCAGCAGGGCACTGCACTGCGGTCGTCCAGAAAAAATACTATTATAAAACATACCAGAGGGCAACTTTGCCATTTAGCTGCCAAATAACCATTTTGCAAGCCCCTGTCTACAGTTTGTGAGCACTCTCGCACCCAGCACCCAACGCAAGGACGAGCAGCATGGTTAGCGAAAAGGAGGTGGCTGCGGCTTTCAACGCTGCCGCTCAGGCGCTCGGCGTGGACGGGGACGAGCTCGTCAGGTTGCTGGCCTCCCTGGCCGCATTGAAACAGAAGGAACTCGCCTTCTTTCCGACCGGCGATAACAATGAGGCAATCATCGAGTTCGTGCGGTCGCTTTCGCAAAGAAAGGGTAGGCGGATCGGCTGCTGCTTCCCTTCCAATCTCGTGTGCGACGCCCGCATGCGTTTGATGGAAATCTGAGGGGCTCTGTGCGTTGCCCCGTGCCGTGCCGTGCGCAGTGGCACGCCATCGCTATCTGCAAGCCCCCGGCCGCTCGCACGTTATAGGCGCGGCGGCTGGCCTGGGCAAAGAGAGCGCGACAGGAGCCGGTGAGATTTGGCGCGGGGCCCCGGACGCGAAGGGATTGGGTGAAAATCCCGAGGGAGTGGGGCTGGAAAACACGTTCTTCGTCGCCGGCCAGCCCATCATCGCAGGCCAGCGTTGTTCAGCAGCAATTTGTATGCAGTCCTGGTTCGGGCCTGCTGTGGCCACCCACCCCTTGCCTTCTTCGTCCCGCCCTGTGCCCAGGTGGAAGCGGAGGTGCGGCGGCAATTGGTACCGTTCGTCAGTTGGCTAAGGATAATGCGCATAGGTGCCCATAATTTGCATTGCGATTACAGCCACTACGACAGGCACTACGGTACTACAGGCACTACTTATGTGCCCGTTGATTTGCTTCACGTATCCCGGCTGTTTGCAGCCCACTGCACCCCACCTTGCGTAGCCACCATCTCTGCGTCTTCAGGGAACAGCCTGCGGGCGACACGTATGATGAAGGCGCTGCACAGCATGCAGGCGCTGCCGGGGCCTGGTGAGGTGCTGAAGCTGGACACCTTCTTCCTCCTCCACCCCATGTACGACTCCCTGTTTGTCCGGGAGTGCTACCCGCAGCTTTTCAACGCCCTTGTGCGCCACTCCAAGCCCAGCAAGTACATCGGCAGGTGGCCTGCGCTTGCGCTTGCGCTTGCGTACAGAGGAGCGCACAACCCCTCACCCTCACCGCCAGTCCCCCCGGGAACCGGAAAAGACTACCCCGCCCCCACCCCTCATGCCCCCACCTCTCACAGTCACGGGGACGCCCGGCGTGGGGAAGTCCTGGTTCCTCTACTACCTGCTGGCCCGGCTCCTGAAGAACTCGGCGCCGCCCCCCTTCATTGTGTGGGAGCACATGACCAAACCGGGCAAGGCGGTGAGAATGGAGCTCGATGTCTGCCGCAATCCTAGGCTAGGCATCGTAGGCATACTGGGGTCCTTCAGAGGAGGCAGTTGCAAAATTCCTTGCGTGTTGCGTGAGGTGCGTGGTAAGGCGTGTTGACGCGGGATGCGGGCGCTGCTTCTCTGAATCGCTTTCGCAGTGATGCTACACGCACACGACACGCGAGGTGGTGATTGGGGAGCGCACGAGCTTTGATGAAGTGCTCCTCAACCCCGCCACCTGGTACATCGCCGACGGTGTACCGCCGCAGCTCGACTGCCTGGCGCGCATTGTGCTGCTGACGGCGCCCCAGCGCGAGACGTTCAAGGTAAGAGCACGTGGACAGCATTGGGGTGCGTAAAAAGGCTGCTGCCCAGGCCGTGGTGCACTTCCGCATAATCCGCTTAATCCGGTCATGCCTGGAAGGTGCGGTGCGGTGCGGTGCGGTGCGGTGCGGTGCGGTGCGGTGCGGTGCGGTGCGGTGCGGTGCGGTGCGGTGCGGTGCGGTGCGGTGCGGTGCGGTGCGGTGCGGTGCGGTGCGGTGCGGTGCGGTGCGGTGCGGTGCGGTGCGGTGCGGTGCGGTGCGGTGCGGTGCGGTGCGGTGCGGTGCGGTGCGGTGCGGTGCGGTGCGGTGCGGTGCGGTGCGGTGCGGTGCGGTGCGGTGCGGTGCGGTGCGGTGCGGTGCGGTGCGGTGCGGTGCGGTGCGGTGCGGTGCGGTGCGGTGCGGTGCGGTGCGGTAACAAACCACGGCTCTCCATCAACGCGTCAAGGTCCAGCTGGACATCTCTGCGCTGACTGGGGCTGGGACTGGGCTTCGCCACGGGACTTCACCTTCTCCTGCGCTCTCGTTCGTTCGTTTTGCGTAAACCCTCCATGTTCCCCAACCCATCGGAAACTCCGCGCATGCTAGCTAGGGACAGCCCCGTGCACGTGCTCAGGGGCAGGCGCGGGTGGGGAGCACTCCCACGCCGCTCTGGGTGGGGGAAGCAGTGCCCATACTTGGGGTCCCGCCCAGCATGCAGTGTTGCTTGACGGCACTTGTGGACGTGAATGAGCTCTGCATTGGGGCCCAATTGTGTTATCGCAGGAGATGCGCAAGGAGGCTGCGGAGCTGCTGTACATGCCGCTCTGGAAGCTGGACGAGCTGCTCGCGTGCCGAAGGTGTGTAAATTGGGGTGCACTGCAGTCGTGCAGTCTCAGCAGTGCTTACAGCCAGCCCAGTCAGAGTGGCTGGCGTTCCGATGGCTCAGTGGCGCCACGAAGGCAGGCTTTAGAAGCTTGCTCCTCCCTTTTATTACGGTACACTCACCTTCCCGAGCACCGACACTCCAGCCATGCCAGCGCCATGCCACCCCACGCCACATGCCACTCGCCTCACACGGACGCACGCATGCATGCATGCATGTTGCTAGTCTAGGGCATCAACGATGAAGATAGCCGCACTGTACCTGAGCGGCATGCAGCCGGCTGTACGGCACCGTGGACGAGGCCCTGGCCAAGGAGCTGTACCAGCACTACGGCGGCGTCGCGCGGTTTGTGCTGCAACGCCCGGAACAGCAACCCTACAAAGGACTGGACGAGCTGCTGAAGGAGCTGCGCGAGGCGGTTGCCGGCTGCGACACTGAGCAGGTGATGTTCTGGGATGAGATGGCGTGTGTCCTTGACTGCTGGCTTGTTGCCCTGGCTCTTGCTCATGGGCTGCGGTGTCTTTGCCCGCGCGCCTCTATCCTTCATTCACCTAATACTTCTTGCTTTGCTCGTGCAAACAGATGCGAAGCTCGATTGGCTCAATCAGCACGGGGCCTGAGGACAACCACACGCTGCTGCACATCGTGGCTGACAAAGCCTTCAGGATGCAGCACCTTGTGTTCGCCAGCCAGTGGGTGGCGGATGAGTTCGCAAAGAAGGCGATGAGCGATGAGCGGCAGGTAGGTCAGCAGTTCCCGCCGCGTGTTGGGGTCTTGCATGGTGCTAGGTATTGAGTCGCAAAGTGTACACCGTAGCGCACTCGCACCTTCGCACTCCGGCTTTCCCAACTACTGCAGGGTTGATCAGCTTGCTGAGCTCGACGTCGGGGTCAGTCCGCGGCTCTCTCTACGAGGCCATTATGCACGCCGTGCTGCCCGAGGTGTGGAAACGGTTGCGCGTGTGTTGGGCCCGGCGTGTAGATTTAATGCGGCTCAAGACATGGCTGGAGTCCCGGGCACCTACTGTTTGTACTCTACCAATGCGCACCTGTCGCAGGGCGGCTCCTTCACTGTTGCGCCGATCGATGGCAAGACGTTGGAGCGGCAGGGTAACGAGGAGGTACTGGTACTCGGCCGCTGCACGAGGACAGAGGCCTTCAAGGTGGGTCCTGTGTAAGGCGCGGCTGGCGGCACAATCAAGCAACGCGGCTTCAGCGGGCCAGCCTCGGGGTGGGGTTTCCAACCGCCTTTTTGTTCCGATGGCGTGTTCCGATGCCGCGCTATGACTCCCTGTTCCAATGCCCTGTTACGTGGCCGGGTTACTCCGTGCAGGACCTGCAGAAGGCCGCCGCAGAACACGTCTACTACAGCAGGCCGCTCATCAGCCCCACGTTCAAGACGGTGGATGCGCTCGAGCGCGGCGAGAAAACGTGCGACTTCTTCCAGATGACTGTGGGCAGCAGCAAGGAGCTGGACTCCCGCAAGCTGGATAGCTTGCTCAACGACGTGCAGCTGCCGGTGGGCGTGACGCCTCATCTGCACTTTGTGGTGCCGGAGGACAGTTATCCGAACTTCAAACTGAAGGCCGGGAAGAAGAACTGGCCACCAAAACCGCAGTCGCCGGCGTTCCGCATGAAGCTGTACATCATGAAGGGCGTGTACGCGCGGCTGCAGGTGTGGTAAATCCTAAAACCATAAGTACACTCTGGCTGGCTGGTGGCGGCCGGCGGCTGTGGCTCTGAACGTGCTCGTAAGATGTGGCGTGGGCTGTGCGGGTGCGGGCCTGCGCACTGTGGTGTGCAGCTCGCGGTAATGTCGTATGATGTTGCTTCGTCTTGAGCGTGCAATAAACCGTAATATAAGGCGTTGCTCACGGTTGGTCGAGAGCTCTGGGGTCCGATGTACCTCTCTGGACAGCTCTGGATGTGCGTGTAGCCCGCTGATGCCGGGGGTTATGGGGGAGCGCAGGGCCCCACCTAGTGCATTTCTGGTCTGGCAGGCTGCGTTCCCACTATGGGCATGTGCTGCTCAGCCCGCCAGTAGCCCGCCATATGTGGTAATCTTTGTGTTTCCCCTGAAGGACTGGGGAGTCTCGTGGAGGCACTAGACAAACTCAAGCAGACTACGGACATGCAGGGTCTGGGCGCAGACGACGAGGTTTCAGCTAGCAGCGGCGCAGGCGCGCAGGTTGAGACTGGCCGGTGTCTGGTTAGACGTCTTTGCTGCTGGCGAGCATAACACAGTCTGCGGCAGCAGCTGGCGGGAGTGGTGCGGGTACGGGATGTCGTGCTGCTGTTTGGCTGTCCTGTGCGCTGCTGTGCTTATGCTCCAATAGCTGGACGCGGCTGGACACATGGCTGGCGGTGCCTGTACAAACCGACCCCGGCTGCGGTACACTTTCCCCTTGAGGGGAAGCCACCTTTCTTGTCAGCTAGCAAAATTGTGGCGTCGTGGATGGGGCTGTGGCGGACAATTGCTTGCGTGGGAGCAGAGAAGTGTGAGGACCGAAGGTGCCGGGCATTCAGCGGAGGGCGTGCGCGTGCGGTCGGTTGGCACGCCAGACGCGCCCGGTTGGCGCGAAAATTTGAGAGGACGGGTCACGCGTCTGAAAGCAACATGCACGCCATGGTTGAAGCCAATTACTCGCGATGTGCATTCGCCCCGGTTCGCCGTGGCGCGCGGCGTGGGCAGAAGTCGTGCGGTCGCGCAGGCACACTTCGGTCGCGAGGCGAGCCTTTTTCCCAGGGGAGGTGCGCTGCGCTACTTAAGAAGTGTATAGCTCCGACACATCCGCCAAATCAGCACGCTGACGACGTCAGATTGCCCGTCAGAGCGGTGTCAGCGCTCGATGGGGTTGATGCAACTCTCGCTTTCGGCTATACGTCCGAATCCTTCTGCAACAGTCTGCACGAAAGACACTCGCACTCGATAAACCCATCACCAGGCCCAGCGCGTGCACCCTGCCAAGCCAATAGTTTGGCCGGACGTTCCCAAGGAAGCAGCCCTAGCGCGCAGACGTCATATCTGTACCGTTTTAATCACGATGGGAGCTGGTGGTGCGGGCACGGGCGATCGCGAGGGCGGAATCAAGCTCGTTGGCTACAAGAATTTCGTGCGCCAGAACCCGCTCTCGGATAAGTTCGCTGTGCAAAAGTTCCACCATATCGATTTTTGGTGTGGAGATGCCACAAACACAGCAAAGCGGTAAGCGCGGCGGTGAGCGTTTCTGGGCGGGTCGGCGACGTGGAGATGGTGGAACGTTCAGTGGGCCAGGACGCAGCGCTGCCGCTCGGAACTGATTGTTGCTGTCGCCGCGAGTACAAGTGATTCGTTTTGGGGCTTGTGATGGAATTGCGTGGAGCTGGTGTCAACTTGCGGGTTCGTGCGCCGGCGGGCGTGCCCTGTTACAGGAGCGGCACGAATCCTCAGGCCTCGCCCCATTGCTCGGTCCTCCATCATGCCACTAGCTTCCGCATCCTGCAAACTCCCTCCGTTCCAAACGTGCATCCAGGTTTTCTTACGGCTTGGGCATGCCGCTGGTCGCCAAGTCCGACCAGTCCACCAACAACCAGCTCTTCGCTTCCTACGTCCTGCGCTCCAACGACCTGGTTTTCACCTTCACCGCGCCCTACAGCCGCAAGTGCGCCTCGGTCAGCGAGGGCGTGCCGCTGCGCCACTACAACGTCGACCAGGCATATGAGTTCATCAACTCACACGGCCTGGCGGTGCGGGCAGTAGGTGCGTTATCGCGTTGGGGCAGAAGGACACGACCGTCGCTGCATAGCAGGGTCCGTCCACGGCCCCGTCGTCCTGGCGTGCGCCCACTCTTGCCCCCCCCCCGCTCCGACCCCACCTTGTCCGCAGGCCTGCTGGTGGACGACGCCAAGACCGCGTACGAGGTGTCTGTGGCGCACGGTGCCAAGGGCGTGCTGCCGCCGCTGGAGCTGAAGGACGAGGCGAGCGGCACCAGCCAGGTCATCTCGGAGGTGCTGCTGTATGGGGAGGTTGTGCTGCGGTGAGTAATAAGATGCAATGATGACGTAATGAAGATGACGCAGAGAGGCATCAAGTATGACAAGAATATGAAACGGTGCAAGCTGGTTGGACTGATGTGCATGTGCTTGGGGCACGGCGCCGGCTCCTGGGCCATGACTAACGGCATTCCATTCCTGCGCACGCAGCTACGTGTCGGGCTCCTTCACGGGCCCCTTCCTGGCCGGCTACGCGCCCGTCACCGACTCCCCGGTCACCTCCTTCGGCCTGCAGCGGGTGGACCACGCGGTGAGCTGGGGCAATGGGGTGCCGGTCGGAGCGGGGCTTTGCCTTTGTGCGCGTGCCCCCACCTCAACCCTGTGTTGTGTGTGCAGGTGGGCAATGCACACGACCTGATCAAGACCGTGGAGTACATCACCGGCTTCACCGGTGGGTGGGCGAGGGTGGTGGGGGCGGTTGTCTCCGAGGCCGCTTACAAGTTGCGATTGCGCTCGGCTTTTATAAGTTGTCGTCGGAGATGCAGATAGGAAATGATACTCTAACCTTGTGTGACGTGACGGACATTCTTGGCCCTCCCTCGCATTGCTGCAGGCTTCCACGAGTTCGCGGAGTTTGTTGCGGAGGACGTGGGCACCGTGGACAGCGGCCTGAACAGCATGGTGTGTGCGCGCTTGTGTGGGCGGCAGGGCGTGGTCATGGGGGGGCATGCCCAGGACCGGTCATTTTGAACACAAGAGCGGAGTGAATGCGTATTATGGACACCCTTGCTTGGTTGCATAACCGCTGCAACGTTCAGTGTCACTCAGACGACTTCACGTCTCTGTGCTAGCTAGCTGGACTCCATGTTATGGGCCCTGCTCATGGCATTTGCGCCACGCCTGCCCCCGCCCCCGCATGCGCCAGGTGCTGGCCTCCAACAACGAGGCCGTGCTGCTGCCCGTGAACGAGCCCACCTTCGGCACGCCGCGCAAGAGCCAGATCCAGACCTACCTGGAGCAGAACGAGGGGCCGGGGCTGCAGCACCTGGCGCTCATGAGCAACGACATCTTCACCACGCTGCGGTGAGAGAGAGGGCGAGCCAGCGACCTGGGTCCGGGATGGACTGCTGGTTTCGGCGATAATTCCCGCCGGATGCGTCTTTTAACGCATGGGGCGTCGGGGGCAGGTATCACTTGGAAGAGTGGAAAGCATCATGCGTCTGCCACATTCTTTCACTGTCACACCAACGTATCTACTGCGTTGATCTCCGCTGCTGCGGTCGTGTAGCGAGATGCGCGCCCGCTCAGACTTTGGCGGCTTCGAGTTCATGCCGCGCGCGAGCGACAAGTACTACAAGAACCTGCCCAACAAGATCGGCGATGTGCTCACGCCGCAGCAGTATAAGTGAGTTGGCAGCAGCTGGCGGTAGCGGGTGCAGCTGTGTGTTCAGTGTGAGGCTGCCCTGATAAGCCTGGTGGGCCTGCCGATGTGCGGCACGCTGACAGCAGTGCTGGCGCGCAGCCTGTCTTGCGTACTGCCCGTCTTGCGCCTGGTGCTCATGGAGGGTGCATCAGAGCGAGGCGTTGGTCAGGACTGGCGCCGCCCAGTTCGACTGCGCGGAGCTCCTCCTCGGCTGCAAGGGTGCACACGGCTGAAATTAAACCCATGTGCTTTTGCTAACGCCTTCGCCCCTGTGCGATGTCGCCTGCCCCGCACCCGCGCCCGCACAGGGAGGTGGAGGAGCTGGGCATCCTGGTGGACAAGGACGACCAGGTGCGTGGGCGTGCAGGCGCGCGGCGGTGCTGTCCGGGTGCATGCGTGCGGGGCGCACCAATGCGCCGCTTGCGTTGGTGCGCCACTCCCCCCCCCATCGGTGGGGGTCGATACTCCAGCTCTGACGCTGCGTGTGGCCACGTGCGCTGGCCTTGCTCTTGTCTCCACAGGGCGTGCTGCTGCAGATCTTCACCAAGCCGCTGGGGGACCGCCCCACGGTGTTCATTGAGATCATCCAGCGAGTGGGCTGCATGCGCGAGGTGAAGGAGCCTACCACCGGCGCGGTGGTGGGCACGGAGCAGGCGGCTGGCTGCGGCGGCTTCGGGAAAGGCAACTTCAGCGAGCTGTTCAAGTCTATCGAGGACTACGAGCGCACGCTCAATGTTTAAGGCCGGGTGCTTCGTCGTGCCAAGGTCACGGTGAGACGCCGCGGCATCAGTGCACGGAGTGCTCTGCGCGTGGAGTTTAGATCGCGTGTGTGTTGACGGCAGGAGGAGCAGCAGGAGTGGATGCATGGGTGGCCACAGGGGCTAAACAGTAGGGCCGGGCAGCATGACGTGATCATGCGGTACGTGAGAGACTTTGATAAAGTGCCACGGTGGCAGGGCGAAGCCAGGATAGCTGAGAACTTGTATCTATGCCAAAAAAGTTGCGCATTGCTCGACTGTAGAGGCAATAGCCGCCGTGGATGGATGTCCGACAGCGGCATGGGTGATTAATGGGGGCGATGACATGGCCAGAGCTCAAATGGTGGGGTTGCGTGGTGTAGGGTGGAGTGGAAGCGCACGGTGGAAGCTGGATTCGTTCGACCTGCAACATGAGTCGCCTTCACATATTACGGACAGAAATCCGTGTCAAGGCAACCTAAAATCCTCAATGGACAATATTCCGGGCGCGCCATCACTGCGTGCACTCTCAGTAGCCCAGCACCGGCACGCCTGGAACTGCTGTAATCTGGACGGGCACATGCCTCATGGCAAATGCCAACCTGCCGCGAATCGCCAGGTGCTTGAGGCTAGTGCTCCTTGACGCTGTGGCTGTGCTCTGGTCCCCTCTCTGCGGCCCGGCGGTGCCCGGGGTTCCCTGGACGGTGCAGGCATTCAGGATACACCATGCGGCGCTATATGCACGGTAACGGCTCAGACGGCTGCACCCGCCATGGCACGTATGGCCGCGTGTGCGTGCCCAACATGCTTGCTTGTGCTTCCTCACATCCAGCCACTCGCCTGCGTGCCAACTCAACAAGCCAACGGGACCAGTACGTCGCAGCGCCAACCGTTAGTATGGTATAGCGGTTGGCGCGTGTCAAAATCAGGGACGGCTACGGACGCTGGGAGCCCGGCACGAGTGCCCCGCCTCCGCCCATCTATGGGACTTGCTACTTTCGCGTACTCCGCTAACCCTGGCTAAGCGACAGTGAGTTAAAGTTCGCAGAGTGCAGTTGATTGGCAGTGCAGTTGATTGGCCGACTGGCACCAACTGATGTGGTCTGCCAGTTAACTTTGGCTTTGCAAAGCTCCGCAATCCCACACCAGTTATATAGCAATAGACGTGACGTGCCTGCACCTCCCTGCTTGGCAATCTCGCAACACGAACGCGGACTCGTCGCGGTAGCCTGGAGCTGTGATCAAAATGCTACACCTGCCTTCAGTATCAAAACACAAATTTTAGTCGACAAAGCGAGTGGGAGAGGCGGAGTGGGGCGAGGCGGAGCGCAGCGGCCAACTGGAGTCTCCCGGTTTGACCCTTCGCGGTTCACCGCCTCCGCCAGCATCAGCGCGACAGCACCCCAAGTACTTAAATCTGCTGGTTGGCGTTTAAGGGTGCCGCCTTGCGGGTGAGCACCAAGCACGGTTTGTGAGCGGAGAACCGACGCTTCGCTCGCTCGCGCGGGGTTCTTCAGCTAGGTAGCCACGAAATGAATGTGTATTCCCTATAGTGTTATTCGATGGGCTACAGGCGCTCTGACCAACTTGTATTGCTCCGTTTCAGTGCAGGGCTGGCCCTGCGCGCGTGCCCGCGTGAGCAGGCATTATGCCTGCTGACCCTGATAGGGATATGGACGTAGACATGGATGGCGAGCAGTGGGGCGGGGGCGATGACATCAAGAAAGGCGCCTGGACGCCGGAGGAGGACGCCCTGCTGACCAAACTAATCGCAACATATGGCACGAAAAACTGGAGCGTCGTGGCGGCCGGCATCAAAGGGCGGTCAGGAAAAAGCTGCCGACTTCGGTGAGTCAAGTCGTCGGCAGCCTCAACGCACACGATATGACCGTGCGCGCTCTGAACTCTCGTGCATTGCAGATGGCACAATCAACTTAACCCGGACGTTAAAAAGGAGCCGTTCTCGGAGTGGGAGGACGCTGTCATTATACTGGTGCGCGGGCCGGGCGAAGCCACCCGCCGGACTTTACTCAGCCAGACGCGGTGGTCGCAACAGTGTTGCGATGGGTGCACATGACTGTGTGGAGTGCCACGCCGCGGCTGCATGCCGTGCAGGGACCGTGTGCGCCGGCGTGTGTGTCGGGAAGCGGCGGTTGGTGCGTGCCAACCAGCCCGCCTTCGGCTAACCGCTGCGTCGTCGGACAGACCCAAACAACTCAATTGCATGACCGCAGGCGCACGAGGTGCACGGCAACAAATGGGCAGCGATCGCGAAGCTACTGCACGGACGAACAGACAACAGCGTGAAGAAGTGAGTGACCGGTGTCAAGTCAGAAACCACACGAGCTAACTTCCGTGCGTGTGTTATGAAGGGCCGACCGGTACCGATAAACAGCGCCGCCGCGTGTCGGCGGTAGCGCCTGAGCACCCGTGCCCCATAGTCAGGGGTTGGCGCTAAATTGAGTGCGTATCTGCTACAACGGTGTTCCCTGTCCGCTGCCCACGCCCGCAGTCATTGGAACGCCACGCTCAAACGCAAGGTGAGTCATTGAAGGAACAATCATGCCCGGCGGCATGGGATGGAGACGCATCAGCGGCTGGAGCTTCCCCGCGCCGCTGCTGATCCTGCTTGCACCCAGATCGCCCGCTCCCCGCCCCTGGACGCGCGCTGGCAGCGCTTGGACGCCCTCCTCCCTTTCCCCCTTCCGTTAGATTGGGCTGGTGTTCACAACCCCCTCTCTGCGCGCTCCCCCATCCCCCCATCCTCCCCTCGTGACTAAACATGCATGGAACCCTCCCCCTCCACCCGGCCAGGTGAACACCAACACGCTGCGCAACCGCTTCCTGAAGGAGCGGGTGGTGCTGCAGTGGCTGCTGGACCACCCCGAGTTGGACACCAGCCGGACCAAGGACCCGGTGAGGCCCCGGGCAGGGGCCAGGGACTTGGGGGGCCAAGGGGACCTTATGGCGGGGTGGCGCGGGGTGGGGGGTTGTGAATACCAGCCCAACCTAACCTGACGTGGGTGCCAGAGAGAGGTCGCAGCGTGCCGCACCATGGCAATGGGCCGGAGTCCACCCAGAGCCAAGTATAAGTACGCCACACGTCTGTTACTAATGCCCGCGCGGCCACCTCCCGCAGCAACAAACCAAGGCGGAAATCTCCATCAACGGCAACTGGGCTGGCAAGGTGAGTATCAGCTTTACGTCAGCACCGGGCATGGCGTAACGTTCTCGTATGCGGCCGAGCGGAGCCAGGGCACAGAGCCGTCTATAGACGACTGGCGCACGACAGGGGGGCGCCCAGGCAAGCAGCAGGGAGGCGCTGCAGCCCCTCCACCCCACGCACGCTGCCCTTGCCGCCTGCCGCATGTAGGCCACGCGGCGCGCTCAGGCGACCATCACGGCCGGGGGCAGCGGCGGCGGTCGCAGCCGGTCGCGCCGCAACCGCTCCCGCTCCGCCGAGTCAGGCTCGGGCTCCGACGACGGCGATGACGATGCTTACGTGGACGACGGCGACGGCGACGACGGCGGCCCTGGCGGCGGCAGCGGCCCCGGCGGCGGCGAGCGCGGCACCAGCGTCAGCGCCGGCGCCGGCGGCGTTAGTACCGGCGCGGGCGACCGTGATCGCGACCGTAATCGCGACCGCGACCGTGACCGTGAGCGCGGTGACCGCGGCGATCGTGGCGGAGGCGGCGGCGGCAACGTGGGGCCGGTTCCGATTGACCCGACGGCGGCGCTGCAGCAGCTCACCAGCAACCTGGGCCTGGACATCAACGCTCTCGGCGGCGGCGGCGCGGGTCCGCTGGGTCCGCTGGGGCCCGTGGACTTGGGCCTGGGCCCGGGCGGCCTGGGGCTGGGCCCGGGAGGCCAGCTGGGGCTCGGAGGCGGTCTGGGGCCGGCGCTGGGGCCGGCAGGCGGCCTAGGGCTGGGTGGCCTTGGGGGACTGGGTCTGGGGCCACTGCCGGGTGCCGGGCCCGGCCGGCCCTTGGGTCGGACAAGCAGCAAGGCGGCGGCGCTGGCGGCGGCCGCCGCCGCCGGCGTGCTGCCGCCGTCATTGGGGCCCAGTGGCGGCAGCCGCCAGCTGTTGGACCTGTTGCCGGGCGGCGCCGCCGGCGGGCCCCTCGGCGGCGGGCCGCATGGAGGTGGCGGCGGCCGTGGCGGCGGCGGCGGCGCGGCAGACTTGGACTATGGCAGCGACCGCGTTCGTAACGACAGCTACGATGGCAGCGGAATGGACGTCGGGCCTGGCGGCGGCCTGGGCGGGCCAATGGGCGGCGGCGGCGCAGCCGCCGCCTTCGGCGGCCCGCGCAACGGCGGCGTGCCGCCGCCGCCGCTGCCGGGCCGCGGCAGCGGCCCAGCCGGAATGGGGCTTGCGGCGCCGGGCGCCGGCTCCCGGCTGCCGCCGGGTCCCGACGCTGGTGCTGCGGGCTTGAGCGGGCTGGGCGGCATGTCCGACATGGAGCTGTTCCGGGAGCTGCCGGAAGCCACGCGGCTCTGCCTCATCGAGCTGGCACGGCTGGCGGGGCCCGCCACGCTCGCCATCATTGAGCGGGAGCGCCAGGAGGCGGCGGCCGGTGTGCTGGCCGGCGGCCTGGCCGGCGGCCTGGCCGGCCTGGGCGGCGGCGGCATGGGCATGGGCATGGGAGGCGGCGGCGGCAACGGGTCCTGGCAGCAGCCAGGGATGATGGGGCGGGGCGGCATGGGAGGGGGGGTGGGCCTGATGGACGACTTTGGCGGCGGCCGGTCGCGGGAGCAGTCCCTGAGCGATGGGCTGGACGTCGGAGGCCCCAGGGGAGCAGGCATGGGCGGCGGCCCGATGGGCGGCATGGGCCCGGCCATGCACGGTGGCGGCGGCGGCCAGCGTGGCGGCGGCGGCGGCGGCATGGGCCCTCGCGGTGGCAGCGGCAACGGCAACGGCTACACCGGCAACGGCGGCGGTTACGGGCCAAACGGCGCCATGCACATGGGCGGCGGCGGCAATGGCGGCGGACCCAAGGGGCCGTACGGTGACCCGTACGGCGACATGGGCCGCGGCGGCGGCGGTGGCTATGGCGGCGGGGGAGGCGGGATGCGCGGCATGGGGGGAGGCGGCGGCGGACCGGCCAGCCGCCGCGACAGCGGTGGCTATGGCGGCATGGGCTTTGACGGGAACGGCAATGACCCGCTGTTCATGGGCGGCGGCGGCGGCGGCCCGCTCAGCGGCGGCGGCGGCGGCCCGCTCAGCGGCGGCGGCGCCGACGCGGCGGCGGTGCTGCGTCAGCTGGCGCAGCGCGGCGGCGGCGGGCCCGGCGGCGGCATGGGCGGACCGCTCGGCGGCGGCGGGATGGGCGGCATGGGAATGGGCATGGGCGGCGGGCCCGGCGGCGGCATGGACAGCTACGGCGGCGGAGGCGGAGGCGGCCGGGGGATGGGAGGTGGCGGCGGCTTGGGACCTGGCGGGCTTGGGTCGCTGGGCGGCGGGCCCGGCGGCCTGGGCGGTGTGCCTGTGTCCTCTGCAGAGCTGCGCATGCTGCAGGTGGGTGCGAGCATGGGGAGGGATAGCCGTCCATGAGACGGTGTTTTGCAAATAATTTGAAGTGCCGATGTCCAGTGGGGAGGGGGGCACTGACAGCCATGGTGTGCAGGCCGACGCGTGTTCCTGCTCCTTCTTGCTGTCCTAGGCCTCTTTCCGCCGCCCGCTGCACCCGGCGGGCTGACCCGCCCCTCATGCTCTCACGGCACCCCACAGGGCTTCATGGGCGGCGGCGGGCGCGGTGGGTTGGCGGGCGCGCTGCAGAAGCAGCTGGCGGCAGCCGACCCGGGGCTGTACCGCGGCCTGAGCGAGGAGCTGGCGCACCTGCTCACCAGCGTGGATCCCAGCAGCTACTAGGCAGCTGCTGCACCAGCTGTCGGCTGGCTTGGCTGCATGCCTGCCTAGCTGCCTGGCTGCCTGGCGGGGCGTGTGCGGCTATTACCGGCTGCGCCGGGAGGCCTGCGCAGCGGCCCGCTGCATGCTGATGTCCACTGCACGTAGAAAGAAGTAGAGCGACGAATGTTCCGAGAGTGTTTCCCGACAACGCATGTAATTTCGCTAATATGGGACGATATCCCAGTGACCCGCCACGGACTTGGCCGCGTTAAATGTCCATTCAAAAGTAAAATGAATGATTCTTACTGCCATTCAGGCGCAAACCGTGTACGGATGGCCTGATTTGTGTTATAGCGAATAGCCCAGCAATGAGGCATACTCTAACCGTCCTCAAATGGGTCTGTTGCTTGCCGTGTCCTACGTATCCAGTTGTGGGAGGTGCGCCCATGACATCGCCTGCCTCTCTATTGACGTCTGGCATGTTTGACGCATGGCGCTGCACATGGACACATCGGCGGGGATTCCCCATTGCCGGGTGTCAGGACGCTGGTCGCGGCTGCAGTCGGCAGGTCCTGGTGCCTGCACCGCGCGAGAGAGGAGGCAGCGGGCATGGCGCAGTGTATGGTCGGAGGTGGCGATATTGGTAGCAGGTATCAGGACTCAAAAGATGCTCTTCCCCAACGCACACCAAGTGGCCGGTGGCTATCTAGATCTCGCGTCCCTTGCACGTGTGACCCAATCATTAGGCATGCTGCTGTTGGGGTTGCACGTGTAGGCTCTGCAGGCTCCACGCTGTGCAGCGGATTGGGAGCGGCGCGTAAAAGCGCGGTTAGTGCCTCGCAAGCAGCGCTGTAGGGCGGGCGCCAAGAGAACACAAAAGCAGCTTGCGTGTATTCCTTTTACCTTTGGGGCGGAATGCTTGCAGCATTATCGCATTGGGGTCGTTGGAGGGGGTTGAGCGGCTGTTGGTGCGTCCAGTGCTTGGCTGGCATCGCGGCGCCGTGCTGTGTACATGAAATAAAGGCCGCCCGTGCGCGACGGCGAGCACAGGACACTGAGTTGGACTCAGGGGAGGCTGATGCGAAAAAGCGGCTGGAGTTGGCACAGCCCGATGGCTTTTAGGCTTGCGACGGTAGCCGGAAAGGTACGTACGTGGCCGCGAGCTTCATACGGTGGACACGACGCATCGCGCTGAATGGTGTGTGAAGTTGATGCCACAGAGCGTGGGTATTGAGCATACGGTGGCGGTGGGGTCGCGAGGCTGGAAATGGCTCGAAAGCTCGCGCTGGTAACTGGTGGCAAGATTGATTGCGGTGCACACGAACTTTTGGGGATGTGGTAGCCAGACACGCAGGAGGTGCACGTTGACTGGCTGAGAGTGGTGTGTGGGTGTCAAGGGCCGTCAGCCAGTTGCGAGGATCATTCATGCCGCGGCCTGTGTGGCCGATGGGTTGTGTGGTAAGGGTGGATGTGGTCCCAAGGCTGCGGCCCACATGCCGACATCGAGAGCGTACAAGATACTGCGTCCGGCGGATGGACTTTGGACCTGTCAATGCACACGACGATCTAAAAGCACGCGAGGCCGGCAGACGAATCACGATTGAGGCATTCCACATGTCGCTTTTTGGGGCTGCGGTGGCAGCTAGGTTGGCTGCAGTACTGTATGGTAGCTGCAGTACAGTGCTGGCAATAGGGCTTCGGGTGAAAGGCTTGTGTCCCTGCCCGCGCTGGCGGAAGCCGGCGGTGTGGCGCATTGCGCACTTCTAGCAGTAGCGCCAGTCCAAGGCAGGAGGACTGGTCTACCCCTGGGCGAAGAATGTGTGCGTGCTCTGAACTGAAGACATGAACCGCCTGACATTCAACAGGAGCACTGAGTTAGGCTGGTGCTGACTGTGGGAACAGACGACACTGCTGTGGAACACGCTGTGATGCAAAGAGACATGACTCTGACGGTCCGGCCCCCGGGGCAGCGTGCAACCCGTTCCCTGCATGCGTGGTGGTGTCGAGCCGCAGGGCTGCCCCAACCGCGCTACTTCCGCACGTTGCGCACCCCGTGCGGCCTCACAGCCCCAGGGACTCCCTGTCAAGTACCCGCCCAGCAGGCCAACTGCCAGCACAACCCATGTTAACCCCCGCCGGGGTTCCCATGTGTATCCATTGGCCCCCGACTTGCGAGAACGCCTCTCAACAGTAGCTCGTGGCGCTGTGCGCCGCTGGATGGCTGTCCCACATCAGCACACGACGTGCACCTCATTTGCATCCCGGGGGGCGGGGGCCGACCATGGTCGAGTGTGCAAGGTTGGCACAGGTGGCACACGTTGGGGTAATGTACTAGCTTGGGCGAGTCAACTCGCATGTCCGTTAAGCTGCAACAGCACACTTACTTCAGGTGATTCACTGACACCATGTTACCGAAGCGCCGACACCATGCCACCACCTGTAGCCGTGCCCTGCCAGCACTCACCCAGACACGGAACATCAGGGGGTCTGGGGCACCCCGGGGAAACGTGCCAAAACCTCGTGCCCGCGCACTCGTCCCAGCACCCATTCGCTCACGCGCGAGGTCACACGCCACGCACCCAAACCCGTTGCCGATAACACTGCTGCCGCCGCAGTGCGCACTCGCACACTAGCGCATATCCGGTAACTGCCGCGCGCGCCTCTCTCTCACTCTCATAGTGTGTCTGCCCCATCACGTCTGCACCGCACGGGCTGCATGCATGCAATGCACACGTCCGTACGCTCCCGCGCTGCGCGCGGTCTGCTGCTTGTCAGACCTGTGCCTGTCCCGAATCTATCTGGACGCAGCGGTTTCCTCGTCTGCCGGGTCCGGCCTCTGCCTTGCCTATCCATTGGGTCCACCTCTCTGATGCTGATGATTATGTGCACCCGCGGTATCCTCAACCTGCCCAAGCGTACCATGCTAATATTTTCAGCTCCTACTATCTTCCCCATGTGGGCCTGTTCCTTAATCGAAGAGCCTCTCTCCGCGCGCGAAGAAGTTGAAGACCAGCATGGCCTGGAAGCAGATGGCTGCGCTCACGGCGTGTGCCACGTACCTGCGCACGCATGCAGTGCCCGTGGCGTGTCAGCCAGGTTCCGTCAGGCTCCGGTGGAGCTCACACACCCAACCCCGGACTGAGATTCTCCCGCGTCTTCCGCTGCCACGTCTACCCCTACGCCCGGTGCCCCGCCCGCCCGCCCACCCGCGTGCACGGCAGCCCCCCCCCCCCACACACACATCCCACATGCCAGCCGCGACACATGGCCCGGCACCGCTCACCAGCCCATGACGTTGTCGGCCCCGCCCCAGGCGTCCAGGATGTAGCCCGTCACCGCCACACCGATGACGCCCGACACCGTGCCTGGCAGGCATACCGCGAGTGAGGGCAGGGCGGCAGGCAGGCAGGCAGGCCAGGCCGGGCAGGCAGGTTGAGGGCGGGGGCAATGGTTTCGTTCGCGCGGGGGTGGATGCAATTACGGGTAAAGGTACGCGGTCCGCCGTGCGGCGGCGGGTGCCCTTGGATGCAGGGAGGCTGCAGACAGTCGCTCTAGACCAGTAGTGGAGATTTGTTAAGAGGTGGTGTCCTGACCCCTTTGCTTGACACCGCTGGCCACACCTGCTGCCCCCCCCCTGTCAAGGTGGTTTGGTTTAGGGGAATTCACACACACCCAGGCCTGCCCGCCGAACTGCCGGGCCACCAGGCCCCGCCCCAGCCCGGCCCGCCGCCTGCCCGCCGCGACAGCTGCCGCCGCCCCTCCTCTCACCCGCGGTGTTGGAGATGCCCATGACCATGCCGGCGTACTTGGGCGCGATGTCCATGTGGTTCACACTGAAGCCGCCGCGGCTGAAGCCCAGGCAGCCCTGGAGTGGGATCGGGGTTAAGGTTGAGGTTGGGATGGGTAGGATGGGGTGGGTTCCATGCATGGAGTAGGTTGGGATCGGGGGTCGGGTGGGTTGGTGACTCGCTCGGGGCAGGATGTCACACGAGCCTAATGCCCACGACAGCGACCCACCAGCGTGAGGGTGGTGACCGCCACGCCGTAGGTGACGCCCTTCGCCCCCGGCATGAGCATCAGCGAGATGGCGCTGCTCACAAAGCCTACGTGACAGGGGGGGGGGGGTGCAAGGATGGTGCATATGGGGTTGGGCAGTGGGAATACGGTGAGCACTGAGCAGGCGTGTTGGTGAGGGCCTGGCAGGGCGTGGCGCGCACCACGCCAGGGCGTGCCAGGGGCACGCCCAGGCCCGCGCTTGTGGTGCTCTCGAACACCGCCTCCCTTCTACACACGCTCAGGTCCCCGGTGCTGCTGCTGTCGGCCCCGCCGCCGCTGCTCCCTCCTCACCCAGCGTGTTGACCATCTTGCGCGCGGTGCCGGTGCTGTTGCGGCGCTTGAGGATGAGCCAGTCGCCCGCCCAGCCGCCCACGTTGCTCATGAGGAACATGACCAGGTACGGCACCGTCTTGGCGCCGCCCAGGCTGTTCAGCTCCACCTGGTGGTGAGTGGGCGGGGGGGGGGGTTGTGAATACCATCCCAAGCTAAATGGGGGGTGCACGAGCGGTGCTCGCCGAGGATAATGATTACGAAGGGGGATGCAGCCTTTTGCAGAGCGGCGTGCATGCACATGCAATTCTAAGTTACCCAGCAGCCTGCAGCCGTGGCGTACCTCGCGCCCAGCGTTTTCCCAACACCATTCCCCGCCCCGCCCCTTGCTTACCCCCCTCCCATGCCCCCTCCCTCCTATCTCCTCCCTAGTAATAAGCCCATCCCATCCCATCCCATCCCATCCCATCCCATCCCATCCCATCCCATCCCATCCCATCCCATCCCATCCCATCCCATCCCATCCCATCCGCCTCCCGCCCGCGCACCTTGAGCACGTGGTTGAAGTAGGTGGGCAGCCAGTTCATGATGACGTAGAAGGCGTAGTGGAAGGAGAAGTTGTTCACCACGATGGCCCACACCGCGGCGCTGCTCATCATGCGCTTGTAGGGCGTGGGGCCCGGCCGGCCCTTGGCGTGCCCGTGCCCGTGCCCGTGGCCTGCGGATGGCAGGCTTCGTTTGATAATGGAGTTGACAGACACGCCCCTGCCCCTGCCGCTGACAGAGAGCGTCCGCCGCAACGCGCCCCCTGCCCCCGCGTGCCCCCGGGACGACCCGAACCCCTTCCCAGCCCTTCGCCTTGCTATACCCCGTTCTCGCCTACCCTACCCTCCGCCCTTGCCGCTTTCCTGACCCACCCCTCCTGCGCCGCCGCCCCCTCCTGCGCCGCTCCCCTCCAGCCTCCGCCCCCACCCCCAGCCTCCCCACCCACCCGGCTTGTCCATGGTGGACAGCGGGATGACGGTCTCGCGGTGCGGGATGTCGCGCCCCACCGCCAGCCACAGCACCAGCCACGCCAGCCCCAGGCCGCCCACCACCTTGAGCAGGCTGGCGGCGCCCAGGCGCGCGGAAAAGTACGGCAGCACCAGCATGGCGGTGGCGCTGCCCAGGTACATGCCTGCGGGCGCGGGGGCGGTTTCACGTCTCAACTTGGGCTTGCAAGGTTACGGTGTTGTTCGAGACGGAGAGGATGGTTGCGTGAGGTTGCTGGAAAAGGAACAGCGGGTGCAGACAGGAACCAGGAGGGGAAAGTGGTTCGCAGCTTGCAGGATGGTTACCGCGTGGGAATGTCAAGGTTCGGCCCTGCACCGGTTGCACCCGCGCCAGCCTGCCTCCCCCCTCAATCCGCGATCCCGCTGTGTGGCTCCCACGGGCAACTCCCCAGCCAGCGCCAGCTGCCCGGCCGGCCGCTCACCCGAGGTTGTTAGGGACACGGCGCGCGCGCGCTCATGCGGCGGGATCCATTGCGACAGCACCGTGTGCACGGCCGGGATGAGGAAGCCCTGAGCCACTCCCACCTGCGCGCGACACACCAGGCAGGACAACAAGCCGTGTGCGGCGCGGCGGCGGGCTATGCGATGCCGATGCTCCACAGGACCGCCCACTACCCGTTTTGAACACCCTGAGTGAACACCAGCCGGGTGCTACCGTCCCCCCCCCCCCTTCCATGCTTGCAGCCCCCTTGCCCCGGCACTTGTTGCAGCAGGGGCTGCGACCGCCGGCGCCACAGACGCACGCGCGCACTGCTTCACCGCCTTGGGCGCCCACATCCCATCCCATTCCGCACCCCACCCCACCCTAGCCCAGCCCAGCCCAGCCCAGCCCAGCCCAGCCCGCTCCACGGCCACCCACCGCCACGCGTGCCGCGACGATGGCGTACGTGTGCCGCGCGTTGGTGGGCGTCAGGATGGAGGCCAGGGACCAGGAGGCGAAGCACAGCACCAGCATGATGCGGCCGCCGTACTGCTGCGCAGCCCAGCCGCCGGGGATCTGTTCGGGGTGGGCGGGCAAGAGGCGGCGACAGGCGGCGCAGTGTTGCGCAGCTGGCAGGAGGCCCCGACGGGCTGAAGCCGCTCGACCCTCGCCCTTGTCGCTGCCGCGCCATGCTCCTCCTCCCCAACCTCACCCCCGCGCCCGCCCCTGCCCTCGCCCCACACCCGCCTTACCCCGCCGCTGCGCACCCGCCCCCAACCCCCACCCTTCTACCTCCCCCCCCACCTGCGACAGGGCATAGCCCCAGTAGAAGGCGCTGAGCACGGCGCCCTTGACGGACTCGTCCACGCCCGCCTCCTTGGCCAGGTCGGTGAAGGCGATGGAGAAGCCCACGCGCTCCACGTAGGCGGTGAAGGTGGCCAGAAAGGTGGCCAGCACGATCACGTATCTGGCGGTGGTGAGCGATGATGGATGATGGATGATGATGGCAGCAAAGCAAGGGGATGCGGAGAGTTGAGTGTGAAGGAGTGCATGGGGGGGCTGTAGGTAGGGGTGGGGGGCCAGGCGGGGACGCGTTCCAACGAGGCCGCCGCACGCCCCTACGCCCCCGCAGGCCGCCGCAGTGCCCCCTTCAGTGAACACACACTAGGCCATTGAGCCCGCGCCGAATGTGGTTCTTACCTAGGCTCGATGCGATACCGAGATCTCGTTGCCACGGTCATGATGCTAGGTTGCTATGGACGACCGGCTAAAGCCCACTGGACCAGACGTCAACTCTGCGACCACGTTGCGGGTGTTGCGCGGCGTCAGGCACACGGCAGCAAGGGCGGTGGTCTATCTACAGCAAGCCTGCAGGGGACTTGTAGGGCTCGTCGGATAACGGCCTGTGCTGGTGCTGCTCGGGGGTCTTTCACAGCCATGCCGGCCCACTTGCGAGCCCGACGTGGTCCGCGTGGCAGGCTGTCCCATACCGCCGACAGGACACGGTGTGTCCGGGGCCAGACTCGCCAACCCTCCGACCGACGTAATCAAAATGATAGCGAACTTTAAGTAAACCCAACAGTCATGCCTCGGGACGAGCTGCCAGCGAAAGGGTCGGTTGTCCCGGGTCAAATGCTCGGTAGCTCTCGCAATGCCCGCATTATTTTGGCGCCTTGATACGCACTACATGACCTACAGGTATCCACCAGCCGCTGCTCCAGCCTCAAAGCTCCTGCTTGGGCACTACAGCCTCTTCCTTCCCGGCGCAGTATTCTTGCCTTCTTCGAATGTGATAGGTCAGGTGTAATGCAAAGAAGAGCTGTGTATTAGTTGGATCAGGACATTTGTGCTTCTGAGGCCGAAGTCTGAATGATCAGTTTTCCTGCTTTCTTCGGCTGGTAGGGATTGAATTGGCTAGGCTCTAAGCCGATATGTGTGCGACTGTTATGCAATCTTAAGCGAAGTCTATAGCCCGCCTGGGCACATTCATCCGGCCCGACGTGTTTTGCCCGATCGGCGTGTGCACTCGACGTGTTGGTTAGTCTGGCAGTGACCTTCCGTGCCTCGTCGCCAGGCCTTCCTTCTCTAACTGAGTTATACGTGACCCCATCTGCAATTATGGCCAGAACAAGGCTTCCTTCGACAGACCGATACACGTTCACTAAAAGCGCTCCAATGCCATCGCACCCCACAGGGTTGAGGCGCAGGGGTCTAGGCGTCGTGTCCCTCGGCAACAGACGCGCCCCTCCGGTCAGCTTAGTTGTCGTGTTAAAGAAGAGCCGCCCAATGTTGCCTTTGTACGACATCCGACCTGGTCATCCGCACGACCGCAATTGAGGCGCCCACGCCCTAGGCGCCCGCTCTGAGGCCACCACAATGTTGCCAATTGCCGCCTTCGCTTTGCCAGCCCATCTTGTTCCGCGCGACTGCCTCCCATGTCTCAACCAACAACCTGCGCACTGACTTCACAAACGCAGCTGCCCATCTACCTGATGCCTTGGCCTTGTTGACATTAGCACAGCGAAGCAACACCGCCTCCTGGCAGCAGCATGCCACCACGCGTTGCCACACCTCGATCCCGCCTACCCCACTGGCCCCCATCATTGCCTCCGCCTCCGTTCCATCGCCACGCCTGCTCCTCTACGCATCAGTACAAACCTCCCGCATTTACGGCACCCAGCACTCCTCACGTCTCCATCGGCACGGGCGCCGGGACCGCGGATGGCCCAGCCGCCCCTGCCCCCGACCCGGCGCCAGGGCCCGACAGCTTGCAGTTGAAGAGCGCCTGCTTCACCAGCTGTGGCGGGCGACACAGGACAGGGAAGAGAAAGAGGACGCTTGAGCAGCTCGGCTGGATGCATTCTGCAGCTGCAAGATCCTGCCTTCCAACGGCGGCCGCAGCCGCAAGGCCAGGCCCACTCGCCCAGGCGCTCCGGCCTTACACCTGCCCCACCCCGTCCCCCACCCCCAGCCCTTGCCACCTGCTCGCCGCCGCCGCACACACCGTACACCCACACAATGCACCTGGCACGTGGCGCCAGCCCGCTCACCTGCGTGGACAGCCCCTTGATCTGCTCCGCCGCCAGCTTGGAGGTGTCGCGGCAGATGCGGGCCAGCGCGCTCTCCTCGCCGCCGCCGCCGCCGCCGCTCGCCGCGCCGCTGCTGCTGGTGGCGGGCTTCTTCTTCTCGAAGTACCTGCGGCGGCGCCGACAGCGACGCATCGTGTTGGGAGTGATTGTGGTCAAGCTGTACCATGTACCTCCTTCCGGGGCCGTTGCCCCTGCAGACGATGGGATTGGAATGAGCTACCCCGCCCACGCAGCAACCGCGCCCGGCCTGCCGTCTGCCCACCTGCCCAGCCGCGCCCCGTGTGCCAGGCTGGACTCGGCCTGCTCCAGCTTCTCAGCCACGTCAGCAATCTGTTGGGGCGGGTGGGATAGCGAGGAGGATGTTGCAGGGAAGACGGGACAGGCCGAGCATTTATATCCGTGCACTAATCTAGCCAGGAACAGGACGCCTTGGTTCCCAGAGTCACAGCCATCAAGCCCCAGCAGGGACTCCAACCGCGCCTCGTCGGTATGGAGTCAACTCTGCGTATGGAGTCAACTACGCCCCGACGGTGCAACCCGCCCTCCCTCCCTGGCTTACCGGCTTGGGCACAACTCTACCAGCACGGCCCGGTACTCACCACTCTTCTTCCCCATGCACCCCAAGCCAATCCGCGCACCCCGTTCCCGGCCCTGTGTCGCCCGCCCCTGCCGCTCCCCACGCGCGCCTCTCTCACGGTCTCACCTGCCCTGCCGCGAACTCGCGGTTGCTGATGAGCGGCGACGCGGACAGCGTTGCCACCCAGTACTTGTTCCACAGCAGGTCCAGCAGGTGGCTGCGGCGTGCAGCGTGCCGGGGGCCAAGCAGGAAGAGGGGGCGGAGGCGTGTTTGGTGCTAGCTGGCAGGGTCGCCAAGCTCGCAATTTAACGGGCGCCGATGGTATGCTGGACCAAAGGCATGCGCGTGCGCAGAGCTACGGGTGGCACCATACCATCGGCAGTGGGGGACACGCACGCGCTTGCCCGCGGCTTATGTGCCGCAGCCCCGCCACGCACCCGGCACCCAGGTGCCGGGGGTTGTGGTCACCAGCCCAAACTGAACCCAACCCAACCGAACCGAACCGAATGCAGGTCATATGCATTAGTGCATGTGTGCATGTGCGCATTCGTGCCCACCGCGCACCTGTCCGTGCTGCTCTTGAAGAAGGTGATGTCCAGCGGGTAGTACGACTTGGCGTGCACGCCGAAGTCCTCGATCTTGTCCAGCGGGATGGTCTGGTACTCGGAGGGGCCCTCGTCCGCGGGCTTGTAGTCCTTCGGGTACGTCCTGGAGGGGGGCGGGCGCAGGGGTGCCAGCAGCAGCGCGGCGGCGGCCATGGTGTTGAGTGTGGCTGCACGCGCGTGCCCGCAAAGCCCGCCCTCATGCCTCTGCTACGGATCGCATCGTCGCGGCCCTGCTCTGTTGGATTCCTAAACCCGGCTCTCGGTCCCTCGCGCCAGCGTGCCTAGTACCGTCGTTACACGCGTCCGCCACTCGCTCGCTCCGTTTCTCCCGGCCCTGCCCTGCCCTGCTCGCCCCGGCCCGGCCCGGGCCCCACCTGAAGGCGCCGATCTCCACCTTGCCCGCCGCCATGGTGCGCATGGGGTCCACCACCACAGCCAGCCAGGGCTCCTGGTACTGCTGGTTCATCATCTGCATTGCGGGCACGAGCGTGGGGAGCGGACCGCGGGGAGGCTCACCAAACATGCCGGCATGGATGTGACATCGCAAAGAACCCCCCTGGTCCGCTGCCAAAATCCTGCCCGCCAACGCCTCGCCAACACACAGCAACATGATTCTTTGCCGGCGCAAGCAGCGCTGCCAACAGTACCACGCAAAACTGGGTACACCAGGCTGAGGCCTAACGACGCCATATTCCGTTGACGGGGTTCGGCACACGATCCACTATAGCATGCTGACCGCATTGACTGACCGCATTCGCCGGCTTACAGCCCTCCACATGCCTCCCACATGCCGCCGTGCGCTCGTGTGGCCTCACTACCACTGCACCAGCCGTGCCCGCCCCGCCCTATCCCGCCCCACACGTACCGCCCCCGCCCCCGCAGCGCGCACACACACCCAGCCCAACCCAGCATGCCCTGTACATCGCCGCCGTCCCACGCGCACGCGCACCTGCGTGTTCACGTCGATGCCCGACAGCCAGCAGCCGTACCCGGGGTGGGAGTGGTACCAGCCCACAGCGTTCTCTGGCCGGTGCACCGCCTGGCGCGAGCAAGGGCGCGGGAAGGCGTGGCGGGACAGCAGCGTGTGGGTGGTCGTGCGCACGTGGGCCTGCCCTGCACACACACCCAGTCTCTTCTCCGCAGTGGCCCACACCGCGGCGGCTGTGATGCATTGTCCGCGCCGGGCCCAGCGCATAAGCGCACCAGCAAGTGCACCCAGCGTGCGGGCGCTGCTCCCCCCAGCTCCGCCCAGCTCCCCCCAGCTCCCCCCAGCCCGCCCGGCTCACCTTGTTGGTGTCCAGGAAGTCCACCATGTACTCGTACGCCTCGGCCTGCGGACCGGTGAGCAAGACAGGGACATATCAACACCCGTAGCGCGCGCCGCGCCGCAGCGCACCGACCACCACCCGACCTTGGTTCCACTCGCAGCCCACAGCAGCCCCCACGCCAGCAGCACAGTAATAAACACATCACGCAGTGCCGTGCCGCACGCACGCACGCACGCGCGCGCACCTGCGCATTCACGCGCGTCTCCGTGCCCTCCACTGGCAGCGCGAACGAGTCGATGACGATGAAGGTGTCACCCACCACCTTGCCCTGCAGGATGCCCATCACCTGCGGGGGGGGGGGGTAGTTTTCTCCAATTCCCAAATCGACCGGGGGGTTGTAAACACCAGCCCAATCTAAACCCAAGCGAAACTAGACAAGGGACAGGCAGGGGGGTGATAGATAGGGGGTATAGACACGGGCGATACGGGTGATGGGGGTGATGGGGGTGATGGGAGTGATGGGGCCCCGGCCAGCGCGGGGGCTTTGGTGCCGGCCTCAGCAAACGCCCGGCGGCGTTGAAGCCCAGCTGGCGAGGCAGCAACACTGAAGTCACGCTCCGGCCGTACAAGAGGCTCGCTGCTGCCCGCTACCGCATCCGCGCCGTGGCGGCTGTCAGCTGGCGCAACGCATAATGGCACCGTGGCACGGGCCGTGTACGGTACGTTTGCAAGTGCGTGCGCGCAGAGTGTCATTTTGCATGTTGCACCCCCGGAACAGAGCTGCGGCCACGCCAGGCCGCGCCCATGCCTAGGGGGTTCGATGCTCACAGCCAAAGTAAGACCCAGCACAGCACGGGGTCGCTGCGGCGGGGTGAACATCGGCTGGTCGTGCCGTACTGCAGGTGCACGCGGCACGCACGCTTTGCACCGGGTGGTCCGCTTCTTCCGCTGGAAATGCGCGCTCCACTTTTCGCTACGCCGCTTGCACTTGCTGGGCCCCCTCACCCTCCCCATCGCTACCACGCACCTCCAGGTTGCCTCCTGACCGCGCATGCATCGCAATCTTCAGCAGCGCCAGGGCCGACATGCGCACACTGCGGCCGGGCGCGAGCGGTGGAGCGTGTCAAGCCAGGTCAAGCCGATGCTGGGCCGGCCAATGAGCCCCTTTCCAGGCCGGCCTTGCAGCGCAAGGCATAGCCCTTCAGAAGGTGATAGCAGCGCAAGCAGCGTCCGACGGCTGGCGCGGCCAATGCAGTGGCCCCGTTGCTCCCAGCGCGCAGCAGCAGGGGTGCCCCAGTGGCAGGGGTGATCTGGCGCCCTTTCGCGGACCGCCGTCCCGGCGCATTGCCCCATCCCTTCCCCAGCGCGCTCACTGCTTGTAATGGTGTGGGTCCTTAGCCCAGGGCTTGCAGCTCTGCGCTAGCTGCTGCTCTGCGGCGTCATACTTGAAGAGTGCATCTGTGTCCTCCGACGGGGCTGGAGCAATGTTATTCTCAAGCTCCCATCTGGCACGTGCGGTGCTAGACTCCCCAGCCATGGTGCGGAAAAGCCTAGCGGCCCTAACAACGAGGTGCGACCCTAGATTGCACCGGAGTTGCTCGAAATGACCCCGGGAAAGATTGAGCAGGCAAAATTGCAAATTTGTGAATACAATGCTTATGCGCACGCAAGCAGTTGACGATAGCGGTCAATCGCAACCCTTCATGGGCCTCGGCCACTCTCAACGTTTCATGTCATCCTGAACATCAACAAGCACGAATGTCTTTTGTGTTTAAACATCAACATTGATAGGGCCAGTGCACGCACAATTATAAGGACCTTGACAACTTGAAACGAATCGCCATACTCTTTGATAAATTGATAACTATACTTGTTGCAGATGACGCTCGTAGCTTTAGAATCCTTCAATATGCGACGATAGGTCGGCCCATTCCTCGCATTTCGCCGTGGTCGCGGCCGCGCGCCCGGCCCTAGGTTGCGGACATGGATATAACCAGTCTAAGGGAGATGGCAGCGGCCTCGACGTCGGGGCGTCAGGCTTCGGAGGCGCCCGGGACGGGGCCCCCGCCCTTCTCGCACTCGCGTCTGCGGAGCTACGCCAACAAAGTGGAGGGGCTTCTTGGTGCGTCGCTGAGCAGCGGAACGCGACAGGGGTGGGGTGAATGGCAAGGGGCGTGGACGGGTTCTCACATGGCCCAAGGGAAGCTTGCCGTGGCCGGTTGCAGGGTTGGTTGCCAGGGTACGTGCCAACGAACGATGAGGGTCCCTGCTGACTTCGTGCCCCTGCCTTCCACAACGGCGCGCCTGCACGAATCCACTCTATCACTTTTTATACGATATACCACAGACCCCAAGATGGTGCTCAGCAGCTCGGTGGCGCTGGCTGGCTCGGGCCTGGCGGACCCCTTTCCCTCTGCCTCCAGCCCGAGCGCCTCGCAACAGCTGCTGACGCCCAAGTCCGCCCGCTTCGCCGGCGGCGGCGGCGGCGGCGGCGGCAGCAACGGCATCGCCGCGGGCCGCCCCGGCGGCAGCGCTCAGCCACCCACCGCCGCCGCAGGCGCAAACGGGCAACACGGGCAGCACGGGCAGCAACAGCAGCAGCCGGCGAGCGCGGAGGAGCTGGCGGCGGCGCTGAACCAGATCCAGACGCTCAAGGCTGAGATCGCGGGCGTGGAGACGGTGCTGGGCTACCTCAAGGGCAGCGAGGCCGCCACCACCACCATGGGCCGCAAGGCCCACAAGCTGCCCTCCCAGGAGCAGCTGCGACAGCGCGCCGACGCGCTCGCTGTCAGCCGCGCCGCCGCCGCGCGCGCCTCGCTGGACGCCGGCGGCGGCGGCGGCGGCGGCGGCGGTGCGGGGCACCACCTGTCGCCGCTGCGCGCGAGCCAGGGGCATGGGCTAGGGGCGACAGGAGCAGGAGCAGCAGGAGGGGGGAGCGGGGGGGCGTCGTCCGGGTATGGCTCGCCGGCGGCGGGCGGCTCGCCGGCGCGCGCGCGCTCGGCGGGGGACGCGGGCGGGGCGGGCGCCGTGTTTGAGTCGCTGGCCACGGAGACGCGGCTGGGGCGGACGTGGCGGGCGCCCAAGGGGCCGCAGCCGGTGGGGCGAGGCGAGGCAGTCATCCTGGAGGTGCGCCCTGGGCAGCGGCAGGGCGGGGTTGGGTGGGGGCGTGAACACCAGCCCAATCTATATGGGGGCGCGGGGTGGGGCGGGAGCTTTCGCGGCTTGCTGAGTTGGGGCGCCCATCAACGGAAAGTACGGCAGAAGGGAGCCCGAGCCTTGGGCATGTTTGGAACCGGCAGTGGACCGCGTGCGGACTGCGGGCGGCGTGGGCACTCCTAACACACCCCTCATTCCCCGCTCCCGCGCTCCACCCGCTCACACTGCCAGGGCGCGCTGGACGAGGCGCTGCCGCCCGGCTCCATCACCGCCAAGTACGGCACGGGCGCGGGCGCGGGCGTCACGGGCGGCCTGGAGCCGTCGTTCTGGTCGGGCGGCGAGGCGCGGCGCGACTTCGACATGCTGGACATGGTGCAGCGCGAGGTGGCGCGGCAGGTGGGCGGGAGGGGCGGATTGGGGCGGAGGGGCGGTCGGGGCGGGGCAGCGCGAGGTGGCGCGGCAGGTGGGCGGGGCGGGGGGTGCAGGCGGGATGGAGGGTGCAGGTGGGCCGGGCCGTGGGCGTGATGCTGGCGCAAGGCCCATCCCAAAGCGTAAGGGCAGCTGCGGAAAGGAGGGCGCGGCACAGGCGCGATGTCGCTGAGAGGCGAAGCAGGAAATCAGGGCAGGCGGGGCTGGCGGGGCGGAGGGGCAGGGCGCAGGGGCGGAGGAGCGGACGGGCAGGTGGGCAGGTGGGCAGGTGGGCAGGTGGGCAGGTGGGCAGGTGGGCGTGATGGCGTAGTCCATCCCGAAGCAAGCTTGGCAGCGAGGCCCGGGCTTGTGAACTTGCAGCCGCTATCCGACTGGCAATGAGGATCGCTGCCCGGGGTTGCTTACTCATGCATGACTCAATCGCGCCCACGTGCCCGCCCGGTCCCCAGGTCGCGGCCTCCTGCTCCGAGCGCGGTCGCATCATCGACAAGCTGGCGGACCGGCACGCGGAGCTGTACGGCGCCGTGGCGGCGGCGGCGCGGTCCGCCACGGAGGCGCAGCGGGGGCTCAGCGAGCGCCTGGCGGGCGTCACGGCGCGCGCGTCGGAGCAGGTGGGCGGGCGCGCCGGGGGATGGGGGGGGGACTATGAACGCCAGTCCAATCTAAACCAGACCCAAGCCAGACCCGAATACCGAATGCATGGGGGCGGGGAACACTACCGGGATCGTGGCCCGCACTGGGGAGGAGGAAGGGGTGGCACACCGAAGGCGAGCATGGGGGGGGGGGCGCTCCTGCTCGCCCTGCACCAACCGCTCTTAGCGCCACCATCGCCCGCCACATCGCTGCTCACCACTGCATGCACCCACCGCCCTGCCGCCCTGCACCCTCCCTGCACCCGCCCTGCCGCCACAGGCCACCGACATCGCGCGCCTGCGCTCCGAGCTGGCGGCGCGGGGCGCGGAGGCGGAGGACCTGCGGCAGCAGCTGGCGGAGACGCGCACGCAGCACGAGCACTACGTGTGGGACTGCGAGCAAGAGCTGGAGACGCTGCAGGGGCAGAGCGACGTGAGCGGAGCGCGGCGGGCTGGGGTGCAGGGGGTGCAGAGGGCCAACCGGTATGGGGCCCGGTGTGGTGATGTGCTTGGTTTGGATTGGGCCACCGCCCAGTGCCCGCTCTGTGCCACTTCGCCACCCATCCTAGCAACCCGTACCGCCACCGCCACTCCCCCAAACCCATAAACACTACCACCACCCCGCCGCGCCGCCCCCCACCACCCCCCCCCAGATCCTGGCGGCCGAGGTGGAGCACCTGCACGTGCGGCTGGCGGAGGCGGTGGCGGACAAGGACGCGGCGCTGAGCCGCGGCCTGGCGCGCCTGGAGGGCGACCTGGCGGCGGTCACGGACGAGCGCGACGACCTGTCGCAGCGCATCCGCTTCCTGGAGCGCCAGCTGCACAAGTGGGTGGCGGGAGGCGGGAGCGGGGAGAAGGGGGGTTGTAAACACCAGCCCAATCTAAACCAAGCTAAACTAGACAAGGGACAGGCAGGGGGCTTGGGGTGGGCCGGTGGGGTTGTGGACACACCAGCCCGAGCTGAACTAACCAGACGGAGTCCAGGGGGGTTGTTTTGAGCGGGTTTCTTGCAGTGGTTGGGTAGATTGAGTTTACTAGTTGTATGGGCTTGGTGGACGGGGTGGTTGTGGTTGGATGGGTGGGAGATGAACCGCCGCCTTCCTGGCCCGCCCCGCTATCACGTCCGCCCGCCATTTCCCACCCGGTCCCGCACCACCACGCTGCCCCGCACCGCCGCCGCCACCGCCACCACCCTGCCCCGCACCACCACCACCGCACACCGCAGGCTGCGCACCGAGATGAACACCACCGTGTGCACGGCGGTGGCGGAGGTGCAGACCGACCCCGTCAACTGGGCGGCGGAGGAGCCGGAGGACGTGCCGGTGAGGCCACCGGGAGGGGGGGAGGGGGAGGAGGAGGGGGTTGCTAGGTTGCAATGTTGTGCGCAATACGGAACGGGAGGGGCCAGGGGTGTGGGGGGCGCGGGCGATTAGCTGCATCAGCCCCTCGCCGCGGCATCATCCAACAGCACGGTTGAGCAGGCATCATCATCAACCCTTGGATGCAATCTTTGGACACGGCGTACTGCCACAGCCCAACACCCTCGCCTGCCCATGAATCCTGCACCCGCCACTTTTTGTTTACCATCTTTACAATCTCAAACCCCTAACCCCAAACCCTAACCCCCAAACCCTAACCCTCAACGCCCCCCCCCCGCAGGACGACCTGAGCGACACGCCCTCACTGGCCGAGATCCGCGCCCGCTACGCCGCCCACGGCTACGGCGCGCTGTCGCCCGAGGAGCGGCTGCGGCTGGGGCTGCCGGCGCACATGGACGAGGGCGGCGGCAAGGGCGGCAAGGGCAAGAAGCGGAAGCGCGCGCTGGGGCACTTCCAGGTGTGTGCGGGTTGGGGGTTGCATAGATGGTGGGTGGGGTGGGCGAGCTGGCAGCGAGGTGGGGGCTGCCGGCCAGAGGGGGCGAGTCGGTGCTACAGCCTACCGTGTCATATGGTGCATGCTCGTTTCGGAGCTGCACACACACGCACACACACGCACACATACACCCCGCAGCCCCATCATCCATCGCGCACCCCCCCCCCCCCCGTCTAGTTTAGCTTGGTTTAGATTGGGCTGGTGTTTACAACCCCCGCCCCCCGCCTGCCGCCTGCAGGGGCTGATCACCAGCGAGAAGCCGGGCCGGGTGCGCGGCCTGCAGTGGACCGTCAACGCCATCGCCACCATGTACTACGACAAGGTGCGCCGGCGGCCCGCGCGGCACCGCGCGTGTTAAACAACAAGACGGACCAAACCGCGCCGCGCGTGTGTGTGATTGTGTTTGTGTTAGGAAGCGCATGGGCAAGAAGCACGGACCGCGCGCGCGCGCGCGTATGTGTGCAGCCCTGACAGCAGCGGCGGCCGCGGCAGCCAGCCGTGGCATCGTGTGTGTGTATATAGTATGATGCGTGGCTGCCCATAGAAGGGCGAGGAGGGACGGGCTGCGTAGGCGGCGGGCGGGCCTGTATGTGTACAGACGCCCGGCGCTCCCATCTGCCCCCAATGCCCCTCTTGTGCGCGTTCCCCAAGACCCTTGCAATGCCCTAGCTCTTAGCTTGGGCTAGGTACTCACAGCCCGCCTGCCCCCTGCTCCCTGCCCCCTGCCCCCCGCCCCTGCAGATGAAGGCCGACGCGCGCAGCGACCTGGAGGGCAACCCGCGGCAGCGCCTGGCGGACTTCGCCGTGGACTGGTGAGGGCGTGGGAGCGGGGGGGAGGGAGCGGGGGGCGTGAGGGGGGTTGTAAACACCAGCCCTAAGCCCAAGCGAAACTAGACAAGGGGCAGGCAGGTGCAGTTTGCGGCAATACAGGTCGACGGTATACTCTTGCGTTTCGGGGTGTAGAGTGTAGACGGGGCAAGGTCGGCGCGCCGGCGACGAAATGCCACCCAGGCTCGGCTCCCGCACAGCAGCAACAGACACGCAAACACGCAAATGCAAAACACACGACCTACCTGGCGACCAGGAAGATGACCCCGGCGCCAGGCAGCAAGCGCCGGGCCAGAAGAGCGACATGCGGTTAAGGGGAAAGGCGAGGTCCGAAAGGGCGGGGCACAGTGGGGGGCGGGGCACGGGCGGGAGGGGGAGCGCGGGTGGGTGGGGGGAGCGGGAGCGGGAGCGGGAGCGGGAGCGGGAGCGGGAGCGGGAGCGGGAGCGGGAGCGGGAGCGGGAGCGGGAGCGGGAGCGGGAGCGGGAGCGGGAGCGGGAGCGGGAGCGGGAGCGGGAGCGGGAGCGGGAGCGGGAGCGGGAGCGGGCTGGAGCCCGCACGCTGGGCGGTTTGCAAACCGGTTTGCAGCGGGAATGGGAGGTGGGGTGGGTCACGTGGCGGTGTTGTGGCTGACCCCGCCTCCTCCTCTTGCGGCCTCTTCAGGCCCCTCACCCCCACCTTCCGGCCTCACCCTCTCACCCTCACCTCTCACCCGCCCTGACCGACCTGCAGGCACATGACGCGCTTCGGGCTGCGCAACCTGGCGGAGCTGAACCTGTTGGACCTCATCGCCAGCGTGCGGCAGCACTACAAGACCGCGGTGCGCGTGCGCTGGTTCGGCCAGTTCACGGGTGAGACCGGGGAAAGGGAGGGGGGAGAGGGAGGGGGGAGAGGGAGGGGGAGAGAGGGTGGGGGAGAGGGAGGGGGTGGGCGGGGGTGGGTGGGTGAATAGGTGCATGGGTGGGCGGAATGTGGTCTGGTTGGGGTTAGCTGGGGATTGAACTGCGCCATCGGAATCTTTTGTCTAGTTTGCTTTGGTTTAGCTGGGGCCAGTCTTCATCACCCCCCTGCACCCTCTCAACCGCACCACCCCCACCACCACCACCACCACCCCAGGCCTGGTGGAGGTGGGCGACCAGGTGGACACCACGCCGCACGTGTCCTTCTACCTGCACCTGCTGGCCTGTCTGGCCGCGCCCAACTCCCTTGTCAGCCTGTTCCCCGACACGGCCGCCTCGGGCGGCGCGGGCGGCGAGGACGCGGGCGGCGGCACGCCCCCGGTGGCCATCAAGGCGGCGGTGCTGCCGGAGGCGATCAAGGCCATCTACAGGTGCGGCCCCATCCCATGGGTGTGTGTTTTGGGAATGGGTTTTAGGTTTTAGGTTTGGGTTTGCTGTTGGTAGTTGGGTTTGAAATGGGGTGCTGGTCCATTGGCTGCGGAGTAAGGACACTCGCGCGCCCCACACGGACAAGCGGACGCCATCGGTCATCGGTACGCACGCCTCCACGCCTGCTGTCCACGTTGCTACACTACCATGTACCATCATTGCAACCCCCCCCCCCCCCCCCCCCGGGATACACTGAAGACGCAGTCTTCAGTGTATCCTGTACCGCTTTTCCATATCCTTGCAACCCCCCCCCCCCCAACACACACTACCATCCACACACACGCACCCGGTCTTTGCTGTCGTTTCTCCTTGTGCTCTCTAACACACCCGGTCTTTGCTGTGGTTTCCCTTTGTGATCTCTAACACCCGGTTCAGGTACCTGAACGAGCCCGAGTCCGCCACCGGCTTCCTGGCGCGCGCCTGCGACCCGCTGACCGACCCCGACTCCCAGACCGCGCCGCTGGACCCGCTGGTGGCGCTGCTCATGGCCGAGTACCAGAAGCGGGTGAGGGGCGGGAGGAGGAAGAGGGGAAGGGGAAGGGGAGGGAGGGAAGGGAGGGGGGAAGGGGAGGGAGGAGGGAGGGAGGGAGGGAGAAAGGCGAGAGGTCAGGGACCGCAACTGTGGAGCTGAGGATGTGAGGGCGTGAGGCATGGGGCGCGGTAGAGACGGCCTGCCACACATTCCCAGACAGAGGCACGCTCTTGTGCTGTTGCGTGCACGTTCCGTCTTCTCAGCCCTCCCCGTCTGCCCCCGCTTCACATAAACAAACCCTGCTCGCCGCGCCAATTCATTCCCCCCCCCGCTGAACCGCGTTACCAACCTTCCGTGCACGCCCCCCGCCCCGTCTGGACTCACTGCCCATGCACTCTGGCCCCATCCCGCGTGCCTACCCGCTTGCCTTCTTGATGCCAACTTGCCTGCCCTGCTCTCTCTTTCTTTGTCTATGAGCCGCGCGCGGGGTCCTATAGCTTTTGTACTGCCCTGCTTTACCTCGCACGCGACTGCCATTGACGTTCGCCACCATGCCATTTTCCCACATGTGCGCCTTCGCCTCACCTGCCGGACGCTTCTACCTGGCGCTCGTCCGTTCGCACGCAGGTGAGTACGTTTGTCTGGGCGCAATTAATAGTTGAGCGCGGGGGTCCGCGCGCGGCTCTGACATGACTTCGGAGGTGCTCTGGACTGCTACGTCCACCTGCCGCTCCACTGCCCAAGACGCCCGGCTACCTACGGTGACGTACAGTAGCTCGCACATGCGGCTGCAATTTCTCCTAGCAGCGCTGATGTCTCTTTACGGGATTGGTTCACAGTAGCCCCCCGCCCCGCCCCCCCCCTTTTGCCGCCGCCCGCCCCTGCTCAGTGGGAGCGCAATGCGGCGCACCTGCGGGCGCTGTTCCGCGCGGGCGACTACGACGGCGACGGCCTCATAGGGTGGGTGCGGGAGGGTGTGTTGGGATATGGGAGGCGGAGGTGCGGCTTGGCAGCCGCCCTCGGCGGCACCGCGCTGCGGCTGTCCCGCCAGCGTATGGCACAACCGGACGTCGACCCGCCTGGTCCCTGTCTTCTATCATCAGCTTCATCATCTCAACCGCAACCACCACAACCGCCCCAACCACCACTAACCGCCTGCAGGTACGACGAGTTCGTGGCCGTCGTGCGGCAGCTGCTGCCCGACGCCGGCGAGCGCGGCTTCACCAAGATGTACGGCGAGGCGATGCGGCGGCTGGCGGCGGGGCAGAGCCTGGTGGACGTGGAGACCTTCCTGGGCGTGGCGCGGGCGTTCGGGTGAGCGGCGGCGGGGGATGTGGGGGGAGGGGTGGGGGTGGGGGTGGGGCGAGCGCGTGCCGTGTGCGTGTGAAGCGTGCATGTATGCAGCATGCGTCCGTCAAGCGCTGGCGGCGTTGAAAGCAATCAATGGCCGTCGCACCAAGGTACCGACAAGTGGGTATGGTGCGGTTCCTCACGTCACAATCCTTCGCTTGCCCCCTGCCCGCAGCTGCGACCGCTGGCGCATCGACGCCGGCCCCACCGCCTCTGCCTACGGCGGCGGCGGCGGCGGCGGCGGCTACCCTGGGCCGTACGGCAGCGCGGCATCGCCCGGGGCCGCGGGTGGCGCAAACGGCCCCAGCCGCAGCGGCAGCGTGCTGGGCTCCGCCCCGAGCATGGGTGAGGATGGCCATGCGGGAGGTCAGGGCTGGTGCTGGTGGTGACCCTGCAACTCACCCACTTCTCGCTTCATCCCATGTTCAGCCCACCCCCATACCAGCCCACCCCCAATCCTCGCGAACCCCGCCCCCGCCCCCAACCCCGCCCCCCAACCCCCAACCCCCAACCCTCGCATCCCCCCCCCCCCGCAGGCGCGCTGCGCGCCGCCCGCGCCAGCTCCGCCGCCTCCAACCTGCGGCGCACCGAGAGTGTGGTGGGGCTCAGCGACCCCGACCGCGCGCTGCTGCGGGTGCTGGACGGCGCCGTGGACGGCCTGGAGCCGCCGCTGGAGGAGCAGGTGCGGGCGGGGCGGTGGGGGCGGTGGGGGTAGGGGCGGTGGTGGGGGCGGTGGGTGGGGGCTGCAAGGATGGTGAGGGAAGCATAGCAGGGGTGGGAGTTCGAACACGCATACACAGCCTTTGTTGTTGTTTCCTCCTTGTGATTTACCATGACACAAATACCGGACGCAACGCACACAAACATGTACGGGCTTTGTTCCATTTCTGTAACACACGGTTCACACACACCGCCGCCGCCTTGCTTGCTTGCTTGCTTATCTTTTTCCCTTGTGCGCTCTAACACACACACCGCCGCCGCCGCCGCTGCCGCAGCTGACCACGCTGCTGGACAAGCTGCGCTCCTCCGCCGCCGCCACAGCGCAGCACGCCGAGGCGCTGAGTGCCGCCACCGCCGCCCTGCCGGGCATCGAGCTGGGCGGCGGCCCCAGCGCCAAGGAGCTGGCGGCGGCGGCGGCGGAGGACCAGGCCATGGTGGGTGCCGCCCGGGGTGGGGGGTGGGGGGGGGCGTGGCGTGGCGTGGGCGTGGGCGTGGGGGGTGGGGGTGGGGGACATTGTGGATGTGGAGCAGTCCGGGTTCTGTCGGTCAGGGTCACGCAGTCGGGCAGAGGTGGAGACAGCTCCAGCGCGGTGGCTTGGTTGAGGTTGATTGCACTGGTCAGGCATGAACTGGCCCCGCTGCCCGTCCTGCCCCGCAATCTCAAGGGTTGGGTTTGGCGTAGGCTGGGCTGGCATTCACGACCTCGTTGCCAGCCCCCACCACCCCCACCCCCATCTCCGCCCCCCTCAGTGTCTTCAGTGCAGCCTGTACCGCATTTCCAAACATCCTTGCACCTCCCCCCACCCCAGATCTCCAAGCTGGAGGCTCAGGCCGCGCACTTCAAGGCCACCTACGAGGACCGCACCGACCCCGCGGCGGCCTGGCTGGCCTTCCGCATGCTGCTGGCCAGCCTGGCGGCGGCGGCGGCGGGGTGAGCGGGGTTGGGATGGGGTGGGGTGCGGTGGGTGGGGTGGGGTGGGGTGGGGGACGGCTGCTAGCCGTCCATGCAACGTGGATGTTATTCGGGGGGAGGCTGGAGCAAAGTCCAGACCCGGCATAGGGGGGCCCCTAAGGCCAGCCCAAGCCTAGAAATCCCGCTCGTTGCTGTGCCTTGACCCCTCCCCCGCCCTCCCCAACGACCACACCTAACCCGACGCCCGCCCCCTCGCCCCCAACCTCCGCACACACGCACGCGCAGCGCGCGCGTCAAGCCCAACCCCTCCAACGCGCGCTCCCGTCCCGGCAGCGCCAAGTCGCAGGCGGGCGGCGACCGGCACTGGGCCGGCGCCAAGGCGCTGGCGCGGCTCACCGTGCCCGCCGTGCCCTTCCGCGCCGGATCCAGCGCCGCCGCCTCGCGGCCCGGCACCAACGGGAGCCTGGCCATGTCGGGGCCTTCGGGACTGATGGGCAGCCCCAGCCTGGGCCGCCTGCTGGGCTCGGGCGGGGGGCCCGGCGGCGAGGGGAGCTATGGTCCGGGCTCGCCCGCGGCGTATGGAGCGGGCGGCGGCGCGGGCGGCGGCGGCGGCGGCGGCGGCAGCGCGTCGCGGCCGCGCAGCGCGGCGACCCGGTCACCGGAGCTGCCGCACCGCCAGGTGGCGCTCACGCAGGTGTGGGCGTTGCGTTGCGGGCGTGTGTGTGTGTGTGTGTGTGTGTGTGTGTGTGTGTGTGTGTGTGTGTGTGTGTGTGTGTGTGTGTGTGTGTGTGTGTGTGTGTGTGTGTGTGTGTGTGTGTGTGTGTGTGCAGGGTGGGCGTAGGATGCCGACGGGGGGAGCCGGTGCCGGGAGGACGTTTTGCGGGTTTTCGGACTGGCCGCCGCGTGGGATACGGGCCGTACGGCCGGCCGTACGGGTCCTGACTCCTGACCGCCTCTTTGACCCTCTGCTGCACTGCAGATGATGCAGAACGCGGGCGGCGGCGGCGGCAGCGGCGGCGGCAGCTTCTCCGGCGGCGACCGGCACTCGCTGGTGCAGCCGCCGCCCTCCGGCAGCAACCCGCTCCCCATGCACCGAAACCCGCTACCGGCCACCACCGGCGGCCGCCTCAGCTCCGGTGTTGGCGGCAGTGCCGGTGGCGTGGGCATCGGTTGCCTAGGCTCGCCGCCGCCGGCGTCGCCGGGGAGCACGAGCCCGCACAAACGCGGGGTGGCGTTTTCGCTGTCGCAGTCCGCGACGAGCCCGGCGGCGGTGGCGGCAGCGGCGGCCAATGCCGCGTCGTTCGCGGCGTCTCAGGCCGCGGCGGCGGCGGCTCAGGCGGCAACGGGAGGGCAGGCGGGCGGTTATGCGGGGTCGATGGACGGGCCGGAGCTGTCTGTGGGGCGCTTTGAGGGGCTATGAGGGGATGAGTGCCAAGGGTTCTTGCTTCAGAGCAGCTCGTCATCTCTGCGGCATTTCGAGGCGATACTCCTAAGCCTCTAGGGCTCAACCCCTAGCCCGCGAGCCTTGGCTCGTGTGGGGGCGCACAACATTTTCGTTGTCGACCTTGGCTTTCGTTCCCAACTTTTTGTAGCCTTTTACGGGCTCTTTGAATGCGGCATTGGTTCAGACGGGGTGGGAATCAGACAGGCGCTCTGCGCCCAGACTTGGCATCGAAGTTTCGGGGCGGCCGGTCGCGCGGGGCGGCTGGTTCGCGGGTTGTTACGGCTCGGTGATTTTCGTTTTCCGCGTCGGTCCTGGGTGGTCCTCGTGGCTGCCCGGGGCTCGGCGCCCGCAGGCGCAAGTTCCCCGCGCCTCCATGGCGCGCTGCTGGCCTCGCAATTCTGGGCCTCCGCCTTCTCAAGAGCCGGCGTCGTACAGGAGCACAGGGCCTCAGCCAGATTGAGGACGCTCCGCTGGTGCTGGCTCCTGCGTTGTCGGTGTGCTAGCTGGCCGCATGTCGGTCTGCGTCGGCCTCCTTCTCGGCCGCCTGCATCGTTTAGGAGCAACGGGCCTCAGCCAGATTGAGGACGCTCCGTTGGTGTGGGTGGTGAAGGGATGTCTGTGGGCTGCGTGTCGGTTTGCGTTGGTTGCCGGTGTTGCCTGCTTGTTCGGGGCGCTTCCCTGTGTTGTGTTATCAGACCGCGGTTTGGGGCGATGCCCCGTGTTGAGCCTTCGGGCTAGGACCAGACCGTGCCCCAGGCACACAGACCTGCAGTTTGGGGCGCTGCCCTGCGTTGAGCCTTCGGGCTAGGACCAGATCGTGCCACCGGCACATCAGTTTGCTTGCTGTTTGGGGCGCTGCCCTGTGTTGCGCCTTCGGGCCTGGTGGAAGACAGTGCTTCGGCACCAGATATCGAGAGAAAGCAGTGCTGCGTTAGATTGGGCGTCGCCGGACTATATGCCTGGTGTACCTGGTTTTGCGTCTGGTGCTGTAGACAGCGCTTTGTGCGCAGACACGGTTTGCTACACTTTGTGGGGCTTTGGCGGGCTTACGCTTGGCTTCGACTTGCGAGATTAGCAGCTGAGACATGGACCTAATGCACGTGTTGGTGGAAGGTCGGCAGCCTGCTGGGGGGAGGGTGGTTTCCCTTCGGGCCGGAGATGGTCCCTCCTGACCTGGGTGCGGGGCACCCTTGCTTGGTCGGACTGTCCCTTCTTTGTAATGTCGCATTCATTTCGAGGTGATTAAAGCGGTGGATTAAGTGTGTTTATTGCCCCTGGGGGTTTAGAGTCTGCGGCCATAATGAATTGCTACGAGGCGCCTGCTGCTGGGAATCGCGTACGGGCCCTCTCTGGCGGGGTGCGGCTGGTGCGCGTGAGCATGAGCATGTTACATGGCTTGAAGTCCATGCGGCCCCACTAACTCCTTTGAGTCCGGAGGCGCGATGATAACTAAACAAAGGGGAATCAGCTAGCGGTTGCGCAATTCACTAGACCGAAGCGTTGTCACCGCGTGCAAGTAAGCAGCTAGCTTTTGAACGTCCGTGCCAAGCATAGCTCTTTTCATATCACTACCTGTAATACCCACTGCTTCCCTCAAGCTCGCGTACTTCGTGCATTCCAGCAAGACGTGCTTTTCGTCTTCCACGCCTCCATTCCCGCACAGCCTACACACCCGTTGTGCCCTAGCCCGGTACTGTCCCCCCGCCTGGGGGCGGTTCACTTCCAGGTCCCAGCAGCCCAAACGAAAGCGCATTAGGGCTATCAAATGCTTATGCGCCACGTACTGCCTCATATGGGCTAGTCTGCCTTGCTCAATCGATGCATCTTTTAGTGGCACTCCCATCCACTGCAGATACCTGCACATTTTCACCCCTGGCGCGCCGCCCACAGAGCGCCGCCCCCCACTTTCAGCAAACGATCGCGGGTCAGTGTGAAGACTAGTAGCCTCCCATTCGTGCATAAGTTTGCTGGAAAGCTCAGCTAGGAGCGTCCCAACCGGCAGCTCAGTTCGAAGCAACCATGCACCCAGCGCAGCCTGGCCTTGCGGTCCTTTTTCGGACCAGTCGTAACCTAGCTTCCTGCATACCTTATACAGCTTGCTTACCCAGCACATCCCCTGGAAAGCACTTGCTACTGCCGTGTTCACAGCATCCTCCAAGAACGTGTGCGCGAGTGACTTTTCTTGCTTGACTATGCGGTTCCAAAAACCAAAGACCAGACGCGCCCAATGCAGATGCATTGGGTACGCCGCGAATTCAGCATAAAGCAGCCTGTGTGTTGGCTTACGCACCCCAGCCGCTCTCGCAAGGAAAGACGTCTGCAGCGCAACCATTGGGTCAACCAAGGCCTTCTCGAACAGCGTGCTGGCCTTCCGCCATTTGCCACGTATGGCCCCTTCCTGTGCGCGATCATAGCCACCGTAGCTGACCCCCTCGAAGAGAGAGTACAACGCGTCCGGCCCCCATATCTCTACACCATAGGACAATACCGATCTCACTTGCACATCGAAACAGGTGTGCATAACGTCAGGTGCCAAACAGCCCCTCTTGTCTAGCGCAGCTATCAAACCGAGAGCAGCTCTTTTACCCGCGGCAATCAGCTCCTGGTAGCAGGAATCGAACGTCGTGGCTGGCCCGTAGTAAAGGCCTAGGTACCGCGCGCGCCCCTTCACAGGGATTCGCACGCCTCCGTACCTAAGGGCAGTAGCTCGCACCGCAGACAGTTGCCTCTCTACTGAGGTGCCAGCAAAAACCATGATCTCACACTTGCCTATATTCACACGCATCCCGAAGGCCTCACAGAACTCATGCAACCTGTTTAGCAGGAACTGCATGCGATGGATGGACAGCGCACAGAACGTCAGATCGTCAGCGTACAGCAGGCAGGCCACAAGCTTGCCGCCAATCTCAGGTGCCTCATTACTCCACGTGCGACTGGGTAGTTCGTGCCTATCCCATGCATCTATGTAATCGGCCAGGGCTTCAATGAAGATCCCAAACAGGTCCGTGCTTTTAGGGCATCCTTGCTTAACCCCCTGCAGTGATGCAAACAGGCTGCTTAACTTGCCGTTCACTTTCACCCTTAGGCAGACCTTCTGATAGCATCTCTCTAGCACCGTCAACATGTGCCCGCTCACCCCTCGCTCAGCCAGTCGTTGCCAAAGCACCCATCTAGGCACTTTGTCGAACGCCTTCTCAAAATCAATCTGACAAACAAACAGCGGTTTTGCCCCGATAGCACTGTGCTTATGCGTAATGTGCCGCAGCGCGAACAGATGGTGGGCTGTGCTGTACCCAGCCCTGAAAGCCGCCTGACAGCGATGCCTTCCCTCCGTAACGTCGCCAAACTGTGCGAGCCGTGCCTGGTTGAGGGCGGCGTAGCACTTAGCCAGCGTGCCTCCCACTGCTATGCCTCGGTAGTTCGTACGATCCCCAGCTTCTCCCTTCTTCTTGTACACCGGCGTGAGGTGTGATTCCTCAAACTGCGCAGGGTAATCACCTAGCATCCTAATGCGCTCCATCAAAGCCGTAAGGGCTGGTATAATGGCGTTGACCGTGGTGGGGTTTTCCCCCTCCGTGCGGTAGGTGCATTTCTTGTAGCATTCACTGGGCGCCTCTTCTGGCCCACACGACTTATTGTTGCCCATTTTGCCAACCGCATAGTGCACCTCGTCTTGCGTAAAGCTTGCGTTAAGCACCTCGTCAGCCTGCCGTGTACGTTCTGCGACGGCAGCACAGCCTAGAAGCGTCTGCGTTGATCCCTGCCTGCCAATACCGTTTACGTAGCTCAAGATTTCTACTACCCTGGCCTCCGCGTCGCTGGTGCGCTCGTGCAAGCCTGCATTATAAAGGCCATCGAAATAAGTACTCCACTCTTCAACATCCTCAAGCGGACACTCGCCTGCCTGCCCACCCTTCAACAGCTGCCAGAGCTTGCGGGGGTTTGTGCGGCATGCCTCGGCATGTCCGCGCAGCGCCTGATGCTCGTAACTAGCCTTGGCCTCGCGCTTTACTCTGTTGTAAACACGCCTCGCCTCCCTTAGGGCAGCGTATTCTGGCCCGTCCCTACTTTTGCCCTTGGCAGTCGCTGTCAACTCCAACACGCCACGCCTATGCTCCCCGCATGCCGCGCTCCACCATGGGGCGTCTTGCCCGCCTCCACATGGCGGCCGGCTTTGCCCGGAATTTCTCCAAGCCTTCATCATGCATCTACGTAGTAGCTGCGCTAGCCGCTCAACCCCTTGCGTGGTGCTGATGCCACTCGTGTGATCGGCAAGCTCATTTTCCAATCCTGCTAGTTCATTACGGACATGCGTTCCTTCCGCAAACAGATCAGCATAGCAGTCAGTCATGCGCTTATTGAATTCGATTCTCCTTCTCTCAGATTGAGGGCCTCCCCTTCGCCCGTCTCTCCCGATGATGTACGGGGATAGTACCAGTGTGACCGGCTTGTGGTCGGTGACTCTAGCACCGCTCATCCTGTGTGGGAGGTCCCACACCTGCATGTGTTGGCATCTGTCCAGCAGACCCGAGGAACATACGTATAAGTCTATAGTGCTACCCCCACCGTTCTCTGTCGGGAAAGTCACCTTACCCGTCAGATCTCCTCTGACTCTGCCATTGAGAACGCCCACCCCCTCATCGCGGCACAGGGCTGCCAAAGCTGCTCCAAAATTATTAGTGCTATCATCCTCGCAAGCGCGCGCTTCTGGAAAACACGCAGCAGATCGCACGAAACCCGGCATGTCTAGGTATTCAAGCAGCTCGTCTCCCAGGTTGCTCGAAGCGACGTCACTCAGACCCCTCCAGCTTCTACGGCCTTCAGCGCCGGCTTCCTCCTTTCTACTAGAGAGCCGAGCGTTAAAGTCGCCCGCTAATAAGACCTCCTCGTCACCCATTCGTACAGACGCAAGCTCAGCCTGAATGGCAGCAAAAAGGTCCGTAGCAATTTGGCTGCCCGTGCGGCATTCTTCCCCCGCGCCTTGATGAAATTTAGAACCCTCGGGCGCCAAGTAGCAGGCACCTAGCAGTAAGGCGGGCGTCGCCTCATCACGTGCTGTGAGGCGAAGCCATATCATTTCGCCTCCGCCAATATTGCGCCGTCTAACCAACTTGCAGGCAGAGTTAACTGCCGTTCTTACGTACACAGATATGCCCCCAGCGTTGTGGCATCCCGTGCGCTCCATTGAGTAGCGCTCAAACCCTTCCAACTCACAGTTTCGGCCATGCGTTTCAGTGCACACAATGATATCATGCGCGTCCGTTATGCTTCTACAGCTATCCTCACTATGCAGCTTGGCAGCCCCGCCCCTCACGTTCCAAAGCAAGAGTCTCAACTGTTTGCCCCTCGAGTCATGGGGCTCCTACTGCTGGTCGTGCGCGTCGCCCATGGGCGTGTCGCCGTTTGGCGGCGTGGTGGTGCCTGGGTGCGACGCATCCGGTGTCTGCTGCCCAGCCGCGCCTGCTGCCTGCTCGCCGTGTGCAGGGGCACGGCGGTAGAGCACCAGGCCGTTCTCTGACTTGAGCCAGATCTCCGCTCCGTTCCGCCAGGTGGGACCCCGGTTGTCCTTTGCCAGCTGGGTGTAGTAGGGCTGTTGCGCCTGGCGCGCGCGCTTGCCCTCGATGGTGAGGTAATCCTTCACCACCCACCCCCAGCTCTTGCCCTCCTTTTTGGCTGTGCTGATGAGCTCGTCGAAGCCCGAGCCGTCAGCCCAGCCAGCTGCGAACCAGGCGACAACCTGGTACATGGGCAGCTGCGGCCTTGCCTGCGCTTTGGCACCTGCGCCGCTGCTCTGTGCAGCGGCCGCATCTGCAGCCCCTTCGCTGCCGCCAGGTGCTGGCGCAGCTGCGGTGGCTGCTGGCGTAGCTGCGGTGGCTGCGCCTGATGCCGATGCTGCTTCGGCTTGCGCCTTCTTCTCCTCCCCCTCCTTGCCCAGGCCCCGCACGTGTCTGAACGCGAACCGGCCCACGTCTGGCGAGGTGGACAGCGCCTTGTTGACCGCCGCCTCCATGGCACTCAGGGCCTTGCTGGGCGCCATGCCCTCCGGCAGCTTGATGATCACTGCGCGCCTGTCGACGTGTCCGCCTGCGCCGGGAACCCAGCCGCTGGTGCTGGCCGCACCGCCCCTGCCGCTGTTGGGGATTTCCCGATCACGGGTCGCCGCCGCCGCCTGTCCCCAGCGCCCAGGCTCCCTGCCTCCCGTGGGGCCGCCAGCGGGTCCGCTGGGCCCGGCCGTGCCGGGCGCGTGCCCGGACATGAGCTGGTTAAGCTGTTGCTGCATCTGCGCCTGCTGCTGCTGGAATTGCTGCATTTGCTGTCGCATAGGGTGCAGGCCTTTCTCCATCACTTCATCCGCACTTGTCATTGCGACAGCTGCCGCTCGGTCAACTCCGACGTCGACCGTTTTGGTGATGGTAGCCGCTAGAGCAGCAAGCATAGTCATCAGTTCTGCACGGAGCTGCGCCACCTCGCTGGTGACATTTGGCGCCATTATCGCTCCGGTTGGCTCAGCAGAGCCCCCCTCTTCAGCTAATGGGCTCAACTTGTTGTTAATCCGACTAGCGGTTCTTTTCGCGACCGGCGACGGGGAAACTGTCGGTCGCGGGTGCATGTATCGGTAACTACTCAAGGAAGTAAACATTCAGCTAACATTCGCTAACTGCAGGTCCTGCGCGCTGCGGAATTTTTTTTGGTGCGCGTGCTGGTGCGTGCATCGAGTCTGATCGAGTTGTAGCGCCACTTTGCTGATGCTAAAGAAATCGAGTGCTGAACGATTTTGCCAGTCGGACATTATCTAATGCTGGCGTGTGCGCAGCGAGACAGCCAAGGAGACAATTGTCTTGCGGAACCAACCGCTGCCCGACAGCCGTTTTGGCGCAACTGCGTTCTCGCTTCAGGGTCGCCGAGGTCGCTCGTTCGCTTGAAATAGCTTGTCGGCAACTCTCCTATTACAGCACACCTATAGAGCAGCGTGAAGCCGTAATTGTCTTGCAAAAACCCTACGTGTGTATGTTCGACCGCCGACCGCTCGCGCACGCACCCATAGTCGTCGCATTGAATCGTAGCAGTACTTGTTCAATATTCTTCAAGGCATGGACAACCTATCGTGTGACTGCTTTGGATTGCTATAGACAAGTCTGTCCAGAGCTCCGTAGAAGTTCCAGTGAATTTGCCGCCGGGCCCGAGCCGCTCTATATCAACATATCAACACGATGCAGTACCTGGCTTAAGGCGATGTCATGCTGTTGCTATGCGCGTTTGCCCACTCCCACGCCAGTCAACCCCGCCGCGCGCGGTGTGGAGTTTTGCCGGCCCTGCGCGGGCGAAATTGGCACTTATCAAGGCTATTTTAGTACTGACTCTCATTTTTGACAACTGTGCGGCTCCTGTCAGTGGCGAAATTGCGCTACACGAGCCGCTGCAAGACGCGCTCCTGCGCCATAGCTCAGCAAACGACACGCGCGTCGAGGAACTGGTACTCGCGCTGGAGAAGGTCATATGGCACTCATCTCGCATCCTAAAACGGAGCAACTTGCAGCAGCATCCGGCAGCAGAATCCCGGTTTGAGCACGCCGGCCTCGCCAAAGTCGGCGACCTGGCTTCCTGGGCGCTCGCGTCGACAGCATGGCTCGGAGCCGCACTGCGCCACGCAAGCAGCAGCGACAGCAACAGCGACAGCTGGGCCAGCACCGCAGCGCGCGCGTCGAACGCCGCCGGTCGGCGCCGGCGCCGGCTCATCTCCCGCAGGGGCAAGAGCAGCGGCGAGAGCGCTGCGCATGGCGGTGCTGGCAGTAGCAGCGGCAGCAGCGATGACAGCGCCACTACTGCCGCCGCCGCCGCCGCCACGCCCGACACGGACCACATCCCCGTCATCCGCTCCTTCACGCCCGACCAGGAGGCGCTGCGGCGCGGCTACCGGCAGCGGGCGGCGGCGCTGGTGCCGTCGCCCTGGCCCCCCCAGCTGTCTCTGCTGGTGCCGGTGATGCGGCGGCTGCTGATGGCGCAGCTGTTCAGGGCCTGGCTGCGGGACATGCGGCAGCAGCTGCCGGCGGAGCCGCACGCAGCGCAAGCGCTGGCGCTGCTGGTGCGCAAGGTAGGCTGGGGGCATGGCTGCGCGAGGGCTGCGGGCGGGGGCCGGCGGGTTCATCCGCCTCTGCGTACGCCGCGCACGCGGCTCCCCATCCCCCAAGTCTGCCTGTTCGCCCTGCCCCATCGCCCTTTGCTGCATCCCTGGATGCCCGCCGCCTCGCACACCCGCCTGCGCACCCGCCTGAACACCCGCCTGAACACGCGCATCCGCACCTCCGCACCCCCCCCTGCGCACCCGCCTACCTGCGCACCCGCCCCTGCGCCTGCGCAGCTGTTCGAGGTGCACGTGGGCAGTGTGGTGCAGCGCGCCGCGCTCGAGTACTTCCACATCTCCAAGGCGGGCGGCACCAGCTGGACGGTGGCGGCCAGTGAGTGCGGCGGCGGCAGTGCGCCCAACGGCCTGGGCCTGGGGCTGGCAGGTCGTGTGAGGGCAGCAGGGCAGGCGGGGCGGCGTGCCGCGGGGCGGCGAGGTGTGCAGGGATTGGGCATGCTGGTCAGGCCCCCGCCGCGCTACCGCACGGCCGCAACCCACCCCACCCGCCCCGCGCAGAGAGCAACCAATGCCCGCGGCCCGCCGCGCGCGGCTGCCGGGTGAAAGAGTTTGACGACTCGTGTCGCTGGATCAACCGCACCGCATTGCTGGATGTGGGAGTGCCGCAGGGCCGCCTCTACAAAGCGCCGTGAGTGTTTCCAGGCATCCAACCGCTTTGGCTGGCTGGAGGCATGCGCGCGGGGTGCCGGGGTCGCCAATCCAATCTTGCATCGGCCGGCATTATGTTAGCGAGGTGCTTTCGAAACGCGAACGCGAATATGCGTAATCATGTGTCGTTGTAGTATGCTATGGGCTGCCGGCCCAACAGGGCGCCGCTTGCATCCGTCGTTTCGCCGTTCAGTCAGAGGTTCTTTCCTCAACCGCCGCCGCCGCCGACCTATCTGCTCCCTGCCTCCCTCACAGGTGGGGCCGCTATGGGCACGTGGACCGGCTCACGGAGTACGAGACCTGCGCCAGGCGCTACGAGCACGTGCAGCGCCGGGGGTTCGTGTACACCACCAACGAGTACACGCTGCACAGGTACGTACGGTACGGTACTGCAACTGCTGTACAGCAGTGGCCGAGTTCCCGGCGTGGCCTTCGAGCGCTCGAGCCTTACTTCGAGCCTGGACTTGCTGTAGCGCTGTGTTGAAACGGTGGTCTGTCATCTGCTAGCTTCACTGAAGCGTCACTTTACTGAAAGGATAACGCAGCACAACACGTATTAGGGCTTCCATGCACCCGATCGCCAGCGCCCGCACTTCGTGAACACGTGCCTGGCCGCCCAAGGGGCCCTGAGGCACGCGCGGCTTTTCCCTTAGTCAGCTGTGCCCCTACCCCCTTCCCCCGCGCTGCGCGCAGTGACCTGGCGCCGGATCGCAGCCTGGACCAGCGCGCCGAGGTGCTGACCGCGGCGCAGGTGGCGGGGCGGCTGCGCTCGCCCGAGGGGCTGGACGCCTGGCACTGGGCGCACCTGTGCCCCCAGTTCGTTAACATCCTGACCGTGAGGTGAGCCGGGGGGGCCCAGCAGGCCAGGCCAGGCCCGCGCGCGATTAGCGCGGTCACGCACACTACTGTACCCCACGACTGTACCCCAAAGGCCCATGCCTTCGCCAATGGATGCTGCCAGCCGACCTGTTATCGGTACTCACCCAATGTATGTACACGCCCTGACTGAACAGCTGCCCTCATCGCCGCCGCCATTTGCCGGCCCGCCCCCTCAATCGCAGGGAGCCCGGCCAGCGGCTGCTCAGCAACATCAACTTCATGCTGCCGTTCCTGCAGGTGCGTGCGTGCGTGCGACCTCCCAAGTCCGGACGGGTCCAGAGACGGCGCTGGGCGCAGGCTGCACACACGCAATGCCTGCTCTCCCTACACGGCGCGCGGTCTGCGTCCTGTCTTAACACGTGCTATACCGTACCTCACCAACACACGCAGAGCCAGCTGTTCCCCGTGCGCAACCGAAACGAGACCACGGCCGCCGCCCAGTCGGCCGCCTTCCAGTCCATATTCTGCAACGCGCCGCCGGAGACGTGGGAGGTCGTGGCGCCGCCAGTCGCCGACAACTACAACGTCAGGCAAGACCGGGAAGCCAGCCGGCCGACCGACCGGGACGACAGGCCACTCCGCGCAGGTTATCGGTCGGACGGCCATGTCCGGGATTCCCTGCCGGCACGCGGACTGGGCCTATCCTGCCCACCCTACAAACCCACAAGTCGTGAACACGAGTTCTCACAGCGCCCTCGCGGCCCCATCCCTCCCCCCATCCCAACATCCTCCCCACAGGACGCTGCTAGGCGAGCTGGGCTTCCACCTGCCGCTGTGGGGGGTGGGGCCCGAGCACGTGGCCGCCGCCGAGTCCCAGCTGTTGCATGTGAGTGCCTCTCATCACATTCCGGACTGAAGCGCTTTAATTATCCTTCCAGCCGGGCGTCACGATTGCACCCGGTAGCCATCATGCCCACCATCCATCGCGCCACACCCACCCGCTGTGCGGCCGACTGGGCATGGGCATCGGCACGTCACCCATGCAAGCAAGACCCGTTCGGGTGCGGTTACCCTCACCCCGTGTCCCCTGTGTAGTTACTAGTTGGGCTGGTACTCACAACCCACTTCCATCACCCGGGCGCACCCACACGCATGCAGTTCGACATGGTCTTGGACCTGAACGCGGGCAGCGGCGCGGCCGACCTGCTGCAAAAGCAGGGGCTGGGCTGGCACATCACACTGGCGGAGGTGAGGAGCGCGAGGACAGCGGTCGATGCGGCAACATGCAGCAATAGTCAGCCCCGCGAATGCATGGAAGACAGGCGGAGCACAGGGTGCCCATGCGGCGGTGTGTTCTGTCGGGTGCTAGCTCCCGATGTGATGCTGGCGCCGCGCCGGTGGTAACCCCTTTCCTCCGCTCCTTCCGCCCCTGCCGCAGGTGCACGCACTGGACTCCAGTCACCGGGAGGACCGCGTGTCGTGTGCGCTGGGCAACCTGACCAAGCTACTGGCACGGCAGGGGCCGGACCGGCAGTGGTACAGGTGCGCAAGGGCGGCCGGCAATGATAGGCCCTCTGATTTACGGCCTTGTGCGGCAATGAAGACCGCGCAGTTAGCATCGGAGTTTGGAAAATCGTTGCAGCCGAGAAAGCATGCCGTCACGCAGCCAGACACCTGTTCCCTGATGCCTGCGTTGTGGCTGTCGTGCAGCTTTGCACGGGTGGTGAGTGCCCTGGACCAAAGCTTCCTTGCCATGGCGCGAGGCCTCGGACTGGACCCACTTGCTACAGCCGGCGTGGATCGGACTGCTGCTGCAGCCGCTGCGGCTGCGGCTGCAGCTGCTCAGCAGAGGGGCTCGGCACCGGTGGATATCGGCAACGGCGCTGCGCAGGAGGCGCTGGAGAACGGCACGCCGTGTGGGCTGCTGGGGTTGCTGGCGCCGCTTGCGCAGGAGGGGCCGGACGGGGAGCCGCTCGGGACCGGTGTGGGGTTTAGCGTGGGGGCCGGCGCGGGCCCAGGCGGGGATGATGGAGAGGATGACATAGGGGAGGCGGACACAGAGAGCGATGGAGCGCTAGAGTGGTGAGTCCGGGTGGCGTGTTGCACATGCAACCACTACATTTAGCATGTAGTAAATGCGTATCAAGGGCACTGCTGCTGCGCGCAGCACATGCAAGACTTGGCTTTAACCTTATCAATAAGCAGGGTGACGAATTGGATCGCCAGTGGGCGAGTGCCGCCCACCCAGGGGCCCGCATTGGCTTTTTTTGGATGCAAGCTTGGATGCAAGGCAATCTTGAACTGTTGTTGATGGCTTCCATCTCACAACTTTGTTGACAGCACACGAACGCAATGGATGCATGAACTGTTAAAGCAATTGATGACGCAAAGCGTGCCTTGAAGATTTGCACACTGGGAGTTGGATCCGGACTTGGTTTGGTGACAGCGGTCCTGCAGTGTGCCAGATTCAGGAGGATAGAGACCAGACGCAGTGTTTGAAATTGCCTCGCTCACATCGTGGGGCTTGGGCGGTAGAAGACCATGGTCGATTCACGGCGAATGTGAGGACTGCGGGTAGGGGTTACAAATCTGGGCTTGTGGGCGCTCTGTGGCATCATCTCGGGACACAACTGGACACGACATATTGACACTGCAGCCGATCGTGCATGGCGCCCGCTGTCGCGCCATGGAAGGTGAGGAACGACCTGGGCGTAGACGCCGAACAGGCGTGCCTTTCAGGATCAGCGCACCGACAACAGCCCGGCACAACCATGTCGATCACAGGGCGGCCCAGTCGCGCTCGACGCGGTCACGCGTGACGGCCGACAGCAGCCCAGGGGCCGACGCATGTGGGGCGGGGGCGACTCGCAGTACAGGGGTCGGCAACCCGGAGTCAAGATGCCAGGGCAGGGCCATGAGTGTCAGTGGGAGAGAGCATGATCCACGCACCGAGCCTTGGGTCGCCCCTTGAACAAGTGCCGAGCGCCACCCTCAACCCGGCCCCTCAACCCCGCCCCTGAAGCCGCCCCACATGCACCCGTGCGGGCGTGCGGCACAAGATCGACTGCGTACCAGAGCGTGAACAACAATGCGTCAAGTCACCGCAACGCAGAATGGACGCAGAATTGGACCGAGATGAGGGGCGAGGAACCGCCTGCAGTCGTGCCTGGATCCGCCACTTCCAGCCGCTTCGGTCCTTTCCCTGGAGCGGGTGCGCTGGTGCTTGCTCTGTGGGTGCCCTCCAGCTTGGTTGGGTGACTCGGGGGATCAACCAAGTGAAATTCATTCACGGCCAGTCGGTGGTTGTAAGCCTGAGCGTCGGTGGGCTGGGGGGGGGGGCGTAATCAACGCTGGGAGTCAGGCGCGTCCAAGCCAGTCCCAGCGTGTGCATGTGCAGTACCGATGCTGCTGATGGCCGGGCTGCTTAACCCGTTCGCAAGCATAACACTGGTGCTACACTGTAATTTTCTATGACAAACGTACCGCGGCTGTTTCTGAACGGGCGATAAGCGACACTACGTGTTTCTCAAATGCCGCGAGCGTGAGGCGGTGGAGAGCGGAGGCGCGGAGGCCGCCCCTCCCAAAGCTGGACTACAGGGAGGATGCCGATACTGCAACTGGACCGCGCGGGAAGAGAGCGCGAGGTGCGAAAGATTGCGACTTGTCTGTCAGGGCCAGTGGTGGTCCTGGGTGTGCATGCTACAGGGCACAACTTGGGGGATTACAATGGCTGCGCTAGGCATTTGGTGCACCAGCGGCGCGGTGGAAGGATTTGTTACGATGCGGTCAACTCTCCTTACGTCCAGTGTTTCACGCGCGTGTTGCATCAACATGGCTTTGAGTAGGTGCACAGTACGTAGGTTTCAATCGCTAACCCTGCTGCGCAGTAGTCCCTGCAAAGCACGTACTGTTACTGGGCGGGGCAGCGCCTCGGCCTGGGCGCGATTCCCTGAAGCATGCCTGGGAAGTCTTTCGGCGTTAGATGCTCACTGCTCATAATCAGCAGTCAGAAGTCGGCGAACGGAGACGGCGGATTCGTTCACAGTCCTGCGCTCGATTCTCGGGCGGGTTTCGAGCGCCTCAGATTGTAAATAAGGGTATACCTCTGCCAATCAACAGGAGCCGCCGTGTCATCTGGACCTATCGAAGCTGATACAGGCCGGGACCAAGGCGTTCTTCAACAATCCACTGTTGTCAGACATCGTCCTCGTCTGTCCCGATGGCCGCTCGCTGCATTGCCATTCAGTTATTCTGGCAGCGGCGTCTCGCCGACTTGCCGCCGCGCTCAAACAGGGTACGTGCGTCGGGTACTGCTTTCGCCCTGGGCCGTGTCGAGTTTCCCGTACGAGGTGCGGGTTCGACGCTGGCGGCGGCGCACGTGCATCGGCACGGCGCGCCTGTCGTCGACGCCTCGCAGCACCAGCGCGCAGCCTCAACCTCGGAGAGGGGCACACCCCTCACGCTCACCCCTGCCGTCGTGCTGCCGCTCCCACCCCGCTCCTGCCAGGCAACTGGACGCCGGGGCAGCAGATGCCCGTCAAGGGGGTTGACAGCGATGCGCTGGAGACCCTCGTGTGCGCCTTCTACACCGCCGAGTGCCCCCTGGAGCTGGCGCGGGTGCCGGCGCTGTACGACGCCGCGGTCAAACTTGAGGTGCGGCGCTGCGGTGCGGGCCAGTCCACAGCGGCAGTCCATGCCACGGCCGACCGCGCGCAAGTAGTGCCGGTCCCTCCTCGTCCCCCCTTATCCAACCAGTTTGCCAGCTCCCTTCCCAACCACCGCATCCATGCGCCGAACACGAACTCGCTGACGCTGACGCTGACGCTGACGCTGCACAACCGCACACCGCACAACCGCGCAACCGCAGGTGCCCTCCCTCGCGCCTGCGCTGGAGCAGTACACGGCCAGCGCGCTGCAGCCCCACAACTGCTGCGCCGTGCTGGAGCTGTGCCTGGGCACGGGCGTGGGGCCGCTGGCGGAACTGGTGCTGGAGTGGATTCGCAGCAGGTGGGGAGGGGTGCGATGGGCGTTGAGAGGCAGAAGGGATGAGGCGCCAGGTCTGGCGCTTGCACTTGAAGGCGGGCGAGCGCCAGCACTCGCATACCGTTCGTGCCCGCGCGCGCCATCCATGCTGCTGCATGCTCTAACGCTGGCCTGGTGTGGCGTGGGTCGATGCCATTCTTGGTGGTGCAGGGTTGCCGACGTGGTGCCCGGTCCCGAGTTCCGGGCGTGCCGGCTGGAGACGGCGGCGCTGATCTGCAAGGACCTGGCGGGTCGGAGCCAGCTCGTGGGGCTGCAGGTGTGTGTGTGTATGTGTGTGTGTGTATGTGTGTGTGTGTGTGTAGTTTTCTCCAATTCCCGAATCAACCATTGCCAAACCCAAACCCATGTGCGGAGGAGAGCGGTATACTCGCGTTCTTGTTGGCGGTCTTCAGTCTCGTTCATCTAGTTGTCGCCGGCATCTTGGGTCGTCGACTCCAGTAGCAAGTAACGCCGTTCGGGGGATGCGTGGCATGGCGGCATGGGGCTGCGGCTGGTGATGGGGCTTCGGGCAGGGCACTGGACAGTGCGGCATGGGGGCGCGGACACGCGCATTGCGGCGGGGTGCTACGCGCCAGGGGCGGCCGTGCGGCCACGTCTGCGAGTACCGCATGTGGAGCGTGCTGGGCATGACCTGCGCCACCCCGGGCCGGCCGTGCCTCGCTCCCCGACAGGCGGCGGTGGCCTGGCTGTCCGCCTCTTCTGCGCGCGGCAGCCTGGTGGGCGTGTTCGCGGAGGCGACCGGCCTGGCCGTGGACGCCATCCAGGCGGTCGCCAACAGCGGCGGCGCACTGGGGCCCATAGGAGGGCTGGGAGGAGGCGGAGCAGGCGGAGGTGGAGGTGGAGGAGGCGGAGGAGGGCTGGGCGGCGGCGGCGGCCTGGGCGGCTTGGGCGGTCTCGGCTCGTCGATGTCGCTCCACGGCCCCTCGCACGGCCCCTCGCTCAATCTGCACCTGGGCGGCGGCGGCGGCGGCGGTGGGCCCGTGTCCGATGGGCTGGGGCCCCTGGGGCTCGGCGGCGGAGGGCCCCTGGGCGGCGGCGGCGGAGGTATGGGCGGCGGCGGCGGCGGCGGCGGGGTGCTGCAGCTGCTGCCGCTGCCGGGCGGCGGCGGCGGCGGCGGCGGCGGCCCGGACGACCTCGGCGGGCTGCAGTCGCTGCTGGGAGGCCCGGGCGGGCTGGGCGGCAAGGGCGGCGGCGGCATGGCGGGCCTAGGCGGGCTCGGCGGGCTGGGCCCGGGGCTGAGCCTGGACGCGCTGGCGGACGCGGCGGAGGGCGAGCGCATGCAGAAGCGGCTGCGCCTGGGCCCCGGCGGCGGGCCGGGCGGCTTCGGCGCGTTCGGGGAGGGCGCCTCGGCCTCGTCGCGAGGTGAGCGGGCCGGGCGGAGGCGGGTGGGTGGGGGAGGAGGGGCACGGACATGTTGGCAGGGGTTGGAGTGTGGGGTGGAGTGGGGCCGGGCGGGGCGTGGGAGTGGTGCGGGTGAAGGCAGGGGAGTGGGCCGCGGGAGGCGAGGGCAAGCGGAACAGACACGGCGGCGCGAGGGTGGCGGGGGTGTTGAGGGTTGGGCACGTGCCACCGCAGCGGACTGGAACCCAGCATTGGTGTAGGCTTTGGCCATCGCGGGCTTGGCATCATGGATGCACCCGCACCAGACGAACAAGACTGTCTCGCAGGCAGATGCGGGCCGACTTGCTTCTTGCGTCTCTCGAGCCGGCCGTGTTGTTGACGTCAACCCCGCCCACAGACCTGTCCTCCGGACTGCTTGACGGCCCGTTGCGGCTCGGCGGCGGCGGCGGCGGCGGCCCCACGGGCCATGACCTGGACCTGCCGGGCCTCACCATGGGCGGCGGCGGCCTGGGTGGCGGCTTGAGCGGCGGCCTGAGTGGAGGGCTTGGGGGCGCGCTGGGTGCGTCCAGTGGTCTGAGTGGAGGAAACGGCGGTGGGGGAGGCGGAGGTGGCGGCGGCCGCGGCCGGGGGCGCGGGGGCGGTGGCGGCCGGCGGCGGCGCGGCACCTCGGCCAGTGACGATGACGAGGACTACGCCCCCGGCGCCGGCCGCAGCGGCGGCTCGGCCGGCCGGAGCCGCGCGCAGGTGCGTGTGTGGGGCGTGGCGGGCGGCAGCCTGGCGCTACGGGTGTCGACCGCATCGCTCCGCAACGGCGGCAACTTCTGTCGTTTGTCGCGTCGCAGCACGCACAGCGCGGTCCGGCGTGTAGGCTGCCACATGCCCGACCCGCCCACCGCATGCTCCTCACCCTCATCCTCAATCCCCCACACTTGCGGGATTGGTCCAGAGTTTTAACCCCCACCTCTGCCCCACGGCCGCAGGAGCTGGTGTACGACGCGGACGCCGCGGTCATGGACGACCCCAACGCCGGCTCCGGCGGCGGCGGCAGCGGCCCTGGCGAGGACGGGCCCAGCGGCGGCAACGGCGACGGCAACGGCGGCGGCGGGCCGGGGGGCGCCATCCCCGCCAACACGCCGGTGCTCATGACGGGGCGGCGCACGCCGGCGCAGAAGGGCATGTGCCACGTGCAGGGCTGCAACCGCAGCCTGGCGGGCCTGCGAGACTACTACCAGCGCTACAAGATCTGTGAGTGGGGGCGGCGCGCGGGAGGCGGCCACGGCGGCCGCAGCCGTGGGCAGGCTGGGCGACGGCGGTGGGCAGCCGGGCCCGTGCACTGCGGTGCAGCGGTCGGGTGGTCGGGGGCTGGGTGTGGTGTTGTGGCTGCTTTCATTCCGTGGGGCTCGTGACGTACCGTGCGCGGCCTCGCCTCGCCACGCCACACAAACAAGCCCACGCGCGCACACAAAGACACATGCATGCAAACACCCCCGAACTCAAGAGTGTTACGTTTCTCTGTATTACTGCCGCTGCCTGTCCCTTGTTTAGTTAGGTTGGTTTAGCTTGGACTGGTTTTTACAACCCAGCCCATCACAAATCACAAACACACGCTCAAAACCCACACCCACGCGCTGCCGGCACGCAGGCGAGCACCACCTCAAGGTCAGCCAGGTGCTCAAGGACGGGGTGCCGCACCGCTTCTGCCAGCAGGTGCGGCGCTGGGGGGCGGGGAAATGCCTTGCCAAGGCGCAGGGCGCTGCCCTGCAGCTACCCTGCTTGCTGCCGTATACGCTGATGAGCTTGCAATCACCTTGGGGTCGCCCTGCAAGAATCTTCCTGCCGTCGCTACCTGACCCCACGGCGTCTCTCACCACGCATGTTTTTGCCCCCCCCCCCGCTTGGGTTTAGATTGGGCTGGTGTTTACAACCCCCCTCCAACGCATTGGTTTGGTTTGGTTGGATTTAGCTTGGGATGGTGTTCACAACCCCCTAACCTCCCGCCTTTTTGGGACCCGCCGCAGTGCGGCCGCTTCCACCCGCTGACCGAGTTCGACGGCGACCGGCGCTCCTGCCGCACCATGCTGCAGCGCCACTGCCACCGCCGCGCCAAGCAGAAGCAGGAGCTGGCGGAGGTGCTGGCGCAGCGCTACGAGGAGAAGCAGGTGGGTGCGCGAGCGGGGCCCGAGGAGCGGGGCGTGTTGGGGCGGTCTGCTGCGGGTGGGGTTCCAGGTGGGGTTCCAGGTGGGGTTGCAGGTGGCGTACGCGCTCAGGGGCAGCAGGGCAGGAGGGCCGCGGAGCGCAGGGGCATGTGGGCCTGGTCGGGCGGCCGCGGGCGACGGCACGCGCAGCTCGCTGCAGCAGCCACACCCAGCGCGGGCCTCAATTCGAGATCCAGGGCTTGGATCGCCGCCACCGGCTTTGCTAGCAGCACCACCGAAGGCAGCCGCCCCTCTCGCACTGCCAACCTACCTGCTTTTTTCCTTCCACACAATCCTCAGTTCGTGCAACAACCCTTTTTTCGCGCCGCGCAGGTGGCTGCCAGCATGACGGCCGTGATGGCGGCCATGGCGCGTGGCAACCCCGCGGGCGTGCCCTCGCTGGCGCCCATGCTGCAGCTGCAGTACTTGGCCGGCCTGCCCGCGGCCGCAGCAGCCGCCGCGGCCCTGGACGACGGCGGCGCCAAGGAGGAGGCTGGCGATGGCGGCGCCGCCGGTGGGGGTGGCGGCGGCGGCGGCGGCGGCGGCGGCGGCGGCGGCGGCGGCGGCGGCGGCGGCGGCGGCGCCACCGGTCGTGTGAGCCTGCCTGCGGGGCTGCACTCGCCGCCCTCGCGCGCGGCGCTGACGGAGGCGGTGCAGCAGCGTGCGCGCAAGCAGCAGGCGGCGGTGCTGTCGCAGGCGGGGCTGCTGGGGCTAGGGCTGGCGGGCGGCGGCGAGGGCCTGCCTGAGGGGCAGCTGGCGGCGGCGATGGCGGCCGCGGCTGCGGGCCTGACGCTTGGGCTGGACCACCTGCCGCCCATGGGCGCGCCGCCGGGAAGCGGCGGGGCAGCAGAGCGCAAGGCTGACGACCAGGAGCAACTGAGGGGCGGCGGCGGCGGCGACGGCAAGGAGGAGCGTGCAGGGCCCGCGGGCGCGGGCGGCCTGACAAGCGCGGCGGCGGCAGCCCGCCGCGCCGGCGGTGAGGAGCCCGCCAGCGGAAAGCACGAGCTCGCTGACGGGGGAGGAAGCGGCGGAAGCGCAGGCAGCGGCAGTGGAGAGGGCGGCAACGGCTCGCGGTTTCTTGCAAATTTGGGCGGCGGCGCAGCTGCGCCGGATGGCGGCTCTGGGGGTTACCGCTACAGCGAGGACCGCGGCGACGGCTCGCCTGGCGGCGACGGCGCTGGCGCGCGCGGCGGTGCCGGGTCGGAGGCGGGTGACGTGGCGCGGCCCGGCGCTGGAGCTTGAAGTGGGCGGGGCGCCGGCTTGCGCTCCGACCGAGACGACCGGAGCCAGCCGCGAGTCCAGTAACCGGCGGACACGGCTGCCCGCGGCGATGTGCTTGACGCGCGGTTTCGTGCCGCATGGACGAGGCGCGCGCGGAACTTGGATGAGGCTGTGATGTACGCAACGAATGCCAATGCGCCGTTCCTGTTGGGCACGTAGATTGCAACGCCGCGTTCTTTAACATTTCACTTGTGTTTGCATTTTCTATGGACCAGCTGTGCGGAGCGGATATTGCGTCCGCTGGCATTGAGTGGTTAGCCCGATCCGTGTCGTGTGTTCAGTGGTAACCACGCTGTCCCAGGCCTTCTGCGTACTGGCGGCGACGACTGCACGTCCGACCCGCATGGCCACCTTCCATCATCAACTCATGCAATTGACCTTCCTATGCAATGCACGGACCGCCCTTGGGACGCGTTTCTTTCATGTTACTACTTGTGGATGCTTTGAGATGACAAGGCGGCGCGGCCGTTTTGGGTTTAATCGTCAGCAGCGCGCATGCCGCGATGCTCGCGTGACGCGTGTCATTTCTTTGCTGTTGTGAAACCGTGCGTGCCTGCCAAGGTGATATTTCTGATGCCCGAGGCACCCTCGCGTAAGCTCTCAATGTGCTGACCCCCTAGCATAGCGAGATGTCGTGCTTTTGTGGTGCAAGTTACACCTGACGACTGCGGCCAGATTCGCAGCAGCTGCGGCGCAGTGCTGTACCTACAAGGGTTTGCGCGGAGGTCTTTCAGAGAAGTCTTACACCATGGCGTTTCTCAGTCTACTGAAGGCATAGCGTGGATGAGTACTTGTTGTAGTGCCTGCGTATGGGTGGAAGCTATGTCGTCGCGTGCGGTGGACTTCTCTTCCCCTCTCGGCTCACTTATCATGCCCCTGCCACACTCATACAGATGCAGGCCACGGACGGTAACGGGGGGGGGGACGAATTGGTGTGTTGCCTGGCCCTTGCAGGCTTGCACGGCTGGACGGGTCCGTTCGGCCTCTTCAGCCATGTAGTGAGGAAGGCGGGTGGTGTTTGACCAGTGGGCTCACTTGGCGCGTTGCGGTGGAATGCTGGCACCTAGCTGGTCGTGCTGTGGAGGGCGGATGGCCGCAACGACACCAGGCCGCAGGCCTCAATTCCAGACAGGCAGCTCGTACTGGTCAGCGCCTGAGGTGCAAACTTGGCTGCCGAGCTAGCATTTGACACTGGATTGTCTAAACGTAGCCATGCCATGGGCCTCCGTACATTTCCAACGCTTGATGGGTTTGCTTTCAAAAACGGTAGGCTTAACCGGCACGAAGGTGCAAACACGCGGTCGGAACTCGGATTGCGTTAACGGGTTTTGAGTCACAGTGCCGGCGTAGCATATTCCTCGGCGAAACGAGTAGCATATTTCCGCCAGAGAATTGTGCGTGTATTTTCAAGTGACACAGCATAGCGCCTTTTCATGATGGTGAGGGATGGGCAGTACTTTCGGACCCGTGGGGTAACATCATGATACGAGTGCGTGTAGTGAGGCGTTCTTTTCAATGACGGCGCTGCGAACTGGACACCGCGACGGCAGGCCCCTTGCGCCCGCTGACTGACGTGTGTTATTCTCCATGCCAATTTGTTGCATGTGCGCCATGCGAGGGGTGGCGTGGCACTCGGGCTTGGTTGCCCACCCCAAGTGGTGCCTCGATTGCAAGGCACGTGTTGTGTTATGCAATTGCGAGGCTGTGGCTTCGGCAGCACGTGTGGGAGCCGTGGCACGCAATACTGTGCAGCACGGCGCGAATTGCCATACGTCAAGCGCCTGTTGGGGTCCCCGGCGCGGTGTGCAATAAGGGATACCGTGGGCGGCGGTGGGGTGCGACTGGGGTGGGCCTCTGTATATTTCTAGGTGCGAAGGGCTGGGTTCCTCATGCCGGCAAGGATGCACGGTTGCACAGATGTTTCACACGGGTGTGATTGTTCCTTCGGTGGGTGGCATATAGAGGCGCCGTGTGGAAATGAGGAAGGTGGTGAAGAGGAAGCGGTGACCCATCTGGCGAGGCAGACCGCGGCCGTGTGCTGGGCGCCGCCTGCATAGCATTCCAAAGGGATCAGTATCTACGACACGTCGCCGCAAGGCCGGGAGCAGGGCGGCTGTGGTGGCGGTAACAAAATTTGCGCCCGGCACTTGGAGCTATGCGGCTTTTGCATTGCGACTGCATAAATGAGATGGCAACTGCATAAAGATACTCCAGCGTCCTTTCCTAAGTCCCAAGAGTAATGGAAGTGTTTCGTGGGCTGACGGGGCCCGCATGTGTGTGCAAGCGCCCGCCATTGGCGGATGGAGGCGATGACCATTGTGGCGCTGACGGTGTGGGCGCTGCGCACTCTGTCCCACGTGGTTGCAGCACGAGATGTAAAGGGCGGCGGCTGCACATTCGCGCTCGCGCACATGCTTCCCGCCGGGCCCCCGGAGGCAAAGGACTGTGCATCAGCAAACGCGCTTCACTTCGGTGCAGTACTGCAGGAACTCCAGCTCCGCAGCGCGCTCGAGCCTTGCCGCTACAAATGGTCGCTTGTTTCGACCATGGTTCTGGGCTGGGAATCCACTGCACCCTGCCGGGACGCGACACTGCCCATCCATCTGCAATGCAGGAGCACGCCTGCTGCCTTGTCCACCCTGCCGGCCTGCCCGTGTCCTGTCCAGTGTCCACCCTGCCGGCCTGCCCGTGTCCTGTCCAGTGTCCACCCTGCCCCTGCTGTCCACCCTGCCTTGTGCCTTCGGGTGGGGTGGGGTGGTGGGGTGGCAACGGAACTGTTAAGCTGGCGAACACACGTTTGTGCGTCTACATATGTGGGCTGAGGTTACATACGGTACATTGCAACGCAATGATGGACATTCGGAATTCTGTACATTTGTCCACACATCTCATCCTGCTGCAAGTTGCGATATGCAGCTGTGAAGCGGTGAGACAATGTGGTGGTGGTGGTGGTGGTGGTGGTGGTGGTGGTGGTGGTGGTGGTGGTGGTGGTGGTGGTGGTGGTGGTGGTGGTGGTGGTGGTGGTGGTGGTGGTGGTGGTGGTGGTGGTGGTGGTGGTGGTGGTGGTGGTGGTGGTGGTGGTGGTGGTGGTGGTGGTGGTGTGGTGGTGGTGGTGGTGGTGGTGGTGGTGGTGGTGGTGGTGGTGGTGGTGGTGGTGGTGGTGGTGGTGGTGGTGGTGGTGGTGGTGGTGGTGGTGGTGGTGGTGGTGGTGGTGGTGGTGGTGGGTGGTGGTGGTGGTGGTGGTGGTGGTGGTGGTGGTGGTGGTGGTGGTGGTGGTGGTGGTGGTGACAATGGAGACAATGGAGACCATGGCCCCATCCTCGACTTCAGCCAAAACTCGTGTTTGCGACCGGTGCTTGTTTTGTGTGGTGCGTACCTGTGGTCCGTACCTGCGGGGCGCGAAGAATTGCAGATGGGTATAAGCAACAGGGCCAGACACATCAAGCAGACTGCTCGTGACTCCACTCACTTCCAGGGCGCTGGGCCGTCCTTGCCCAAGCCGCGGCGCCAGCGGGGACAGCACGTGGCTGGCAAACGGATTGGGCTTGCCAGGCATGAACACGTTATGCGATCTTACAAGAGGGGACAATCCGAAGCGTGCAAGACGCCAGGACCAGGGCTGCTGCAGACTTTCCCACCGCCTTGCATCCACGCCGCAAGTGTAGACACCGCGTCACTGACAGCGCAGAGCTACCAGCACACGCAACCCTAGCCACCCTACGCCCCCAAACCTTGGGCAAGGCAGGCGAGGAATTCGCCTCTAGAAGAAAAGCATTTTATATATGGCAGCCGCAACACGTTGCATGAAAAGCAGCACGCGCAAGCACGCGCAGCTGCAGGGGTGAGCAGTGTCCAAGCTTACTATGTGAGCCGCATGATGCATGGACTATGTTGGACGGATGCACGGCCCACAAGCTGGTAGGGCCACCGCCTGCTGTTCAGGCAAGAGACGGTACGCATGCCAGTCATGCGGCTCCAAACCACTGCCGCCGGGGGCCTCGCTCGGTTGATCGGGTACTAGTGCTGCTGTGCGTGTTGGTGTCCCGCTAGTCCCGCCGCCTTGGTGCTCAAAACAGTGCGCGAAGCGCACTTTTGTGTCAGCTATGTACACGATCAATGCAATCATATATGCGCCAACCTTACGTATCAACGCCATACCGCTACCGCAGATGCATCAACCACGTTTCATGCAAGTGCTGCGCCGCTACTGCCACCAAACGTGCGTGATTCAGCTGGTTGCAGCTGCACACGCCAAGACATAGGCATGCCTTTATTCACACATGACCACCCCGTCTACTTGACGCTGAGCTTGATCACATGCTTCACGGTGGGGCAGATGTTGAAGATGAAGGTGAGGGTGTAGCACTTGCCGCCGAATACCTTGCCCTTCAGCTGGTAGTTGAGCTGGTACTGGGTGGAGGTGGGGTCGTACTGCAGCAGCGAGCTCATGTCGGTGGGGGCTGGCACGCCGGTCTGGTCCACGCCCGCGGAGCTCCAGCTGGTGCAGTCCACGCGCGTCAAGTAGGGCGTCAGAAGCGGGCCGCTCGCCTGGATGGATGTTTTTTGGGGGGGAGGGGAGGGGGTTAGCCGTTACCCACACGCTGACACGCACACCCCAAAGACGTTTGCTTTGGCCTTTCGCGGCGGCTCCGGCAGGGCCGTACGCACGTGTCGTGTCGTGTCGTGTCGTGTCGTGCAGGTGGCCCTTCAGCCCATGTCCAGCATACAGTATGCATGCAGCTGTGACAGAACCATGCACGTATATTGCCTGCGTTCCCATGCCCACGCACCAGGATCATTCCGTAATCGCCGCCCACGCTCCACTTGACAGGCACGGTCTGTGTGGCCGTGACGGTCTGGACGGCGTCCGGTGAGGACGAAAGCGGCGGCCGGAATCCAACGAACGCGCATTGCGCTGCATGAAAGGGATACCGCACATGCGTGGAATGCAAATAAGTGAAAATGCAAATGGGCGCGGTCCAGAAGATATGATAGTTACTCGCGCGATCCTGCAGCCCCATGCGTGTCGTGAACTTCCCCAGTTCACTGGGTGCCTCCACTCACCAACTGTCACTTGGAAAGTCGTGGTCGCCGTGTTGGTGTGGGCGTCAGTGGCCGTGCAAGTCACGGTGGTGGGCGTGTAACCAAACACGGTGCCGGAGGCCGGTGTGCAGGTGACCCCCACGGGGCCATCCACGAGGTCCGAGGCGGTGGGAGGCGTGTAGGTCACCACAGCCCCTGCAGCGTTGGTGCCCGTGACAGAAATGTCGGCCGGGGTGCCGACGATTTTGGGCGCCTTGGTGTCCTCTGCATTTGCGGTAAAACAAGACACATGTGGGAAGGCGGGTTTAGCAAATGTGGCTGGTACCACATGCGGGTCAGGCCCCGGCATTCACGGCATGGGCGGGGAGCAGACTTTTGAGGCAGAATCGGAATCGCGCTTTAACCTCCCCGTCCACACACATACTCCACAGCCCTTTTCGCGTGCAGCACATGGACGTCACCGTAATCCGAACCCCAACGCCGCTGCTCGCCACACTTCTTCAGGTCATTGCTGCCACGTGTTCACAATCCGTATTGCACACACACGTACTGGTAGCTAGCGGCGCGTACGTGCGAGTAGGAACTTACGGACTATGACCTGGAACGAAGCGGTGCCGGTGTTGCCAGCTCTGTCTGTAGCTGTGCAGGAGACGGTGGTCGTCCCGACGGGCAGGCCAACGGGGAACGTGGCGCCCGAGTCGTAATCGCAGGTTGGCGTCACGCTGACATCCACATCATCTGTCGCGGTGACGACGAAGTCCCCGACCGCGCCGGATGGGCCACTGGCCTCAAGGGTGAGGGTGCCGGGCACAGCGATGACCGGGGGCGTGTTGTCAATGGTGTATTGAAAACTGAACGTCCCCTGCAGTTTCGGCAGAAAACGATTGGGGGAGTACAACATGCCTTTAGTATCATCAGCGGCGTGAGGGCGTGTGCGACACGGCCCCCCCCCCCGCGCGCCCGCCCCCCCCATCATGGTTGATTTGGAAATTAGAGATAACTACCCCCCCCATTTAGCTTGGGATGATATTCACCCCCCCCCCCCCCACACACACACACACACCTGCAGGTTTGTGTTGTCAAACGCGATGACCTGAATGACGCCAGTCTTGGGGTGACCGCTGGTGGGCGTGTAAGTCAAGACGGGTGACCTGCATTGCATGGGTGGTGATGGGGGCAACACTAAAGTCACAAAGTGGTTCGCCCGTAGGCCGTAGCCAGGCAACAGCAATGGAGACCGCCATCAGTCCTACTGCGCCGCCGCCGGCTTCAGTCTTACAAGGAAGAGGCAGGAGGCCCCCGGGGTGCGAGGGTGGCGCCGTACGACGACGGGATGGTCGCGCTGGCCACGTAAACAGTGGCGCCCACGTCTGGGTCCGTGATTGTGAACGTGACCTACGGGGATGAACGGAGGAATGTTTTAAGGATGATCGGCAGGGAATAGAGTACACCACACGAAGTCCAAGAATCTTGGGTCGTGGTTGGTCAGGTGGGGGATTGGTGGGGTGCCTCTTGCTTGCGCCTTTATTTATGGGGTTGGTCGATTGGTGTGGTACACAACCACACAACATGTGCCTGTTTATAAGCCGGTCCTCTCATCTAACCACTAGCTACCTGGACAACAGACGGTGTTTCCAATCACCGTGCTGCTCCAGAACCCACCGTGTTAGCTGTGTCGAGCGTGAATTTGATCAAGTCTGTTTCAGCGATGGCGCTGCCACCGAACGTGGCAGTGACGGTCGGGGCGGTGGTCTTGTCCACCAACTCCCTGCGATAGATGGTTTATGGCGCGGGGGAGGGAGGAGGCGTTGAGGATGCCTCAGAAGCCTCGATGCAGGGAAAGGCCCCCCTGCCTCGATGCCTGTACCCGCCCCCCCCCCCCCCCCCACACACACACATACAGACACCATGAGACACAAGCGAGACGCACGGCGGCATGCGCCATGTGGCACATCGACCGTTGACAACGGATACGTGTGCCTTCAGAACGCAAGCCCACTTACAGGATAATGTCCAAGTCCGTGCGGTGGGTTGCGCCTTCGAACGGAGCCGCTGTAATGCGGACGGGCACCGGCATCTTGTCTTTCAAGTTACGGGCAGCGTTGTCCCAGGCGATTCTGTGCGGGCATCAAGTCATGGATCGTGGAATGAATGGAGCAGTGCGATCCGCGGCGAAAACGCATGTGTGCTAAGTGCTAACAAGCATACATCGTGTCAGCATCATGCACACGATTCAGCGGCTGACCCTTTGGAACCTCCTCTTGACACCCCGCGCCTTCGGCGTCCCGCCGCGGCTTCGCCTCGTGCGTTAGAGCATCTTTGATAACAACGCACTCACTGGCAGCCTCCGTCAACAGTGGACACGGTGACCTCCGCCGTGGGATAAGTGCCGATCGGCGCCGTGCTCCCTTGAAAGCCGTCCGGCACGTTGAGCGTGCACGCAAAGCTGTCGAGTTGCGGCGGGATGGCCACAGGGATGAATTTCTGCAAGGGCGGAATCATGTTCGAGGTTGGCATCACTGTCATCATAACGTAACCTCGCTCAGCATGTCACAACTCACGACACCAGGCCGGTGCTACTGTCCGACCCCGGGGTACGCTACGAGTGACCCATTTGCCCACGCCGCGCCACGTGCCGGGTGCCCCGACAGGGGAGCTACGGGAGCCCGCCGCCTCCTATCAGCTGGAAAAGCGACATCCCGCCTCCCATTGATAAATGCGATGCTTTGCACGCGGCGTGACACGGGGGATTTTACAGGGAGATGCAGGTCCGCCCCCCTGCCTCAGATGCATGCGCATTGCATCTCTGCCAATCAACGCCGCCGTAAGCTAGGATGGCGGGCGGGGACGTGCGGACCTAACGGCAGCAGTGGCAGCAGTGGCAGCAGCCGCCGGGGGGCTATGCATTACGGTAGGACGTACGCGCCATTACGTACATGCGCACACCCCCAGCTACGCATGGGCATACTCACAACAGCAGGCGAACCCTTGGCGATCTGGAGAACGCTTGGGGCGGTCACTGAGATTGAGCTGGCGAGGCTGGGCAGGATAGTCATTTCTCCATGCGTGCCTGCAGACAACATACCGGTAACCCGGCAGCACACGCGGACGGGGTGCATGGGGTTCAAGAGCGGCACGGACCTATTTTCTTGTTGTGCACGTGGACCAGCTGCTTGCGTGCCTGACAATGCGCTGATGGTGACCGTGCCAGGCCGGGCCGCCTTGCACCCATTGCGACCCAAACGCGCTGCTGACATACACAAACCCGCGCCCCATTCAACGCACCTCCACCATTGTTAAGTGCGACGCTGCCGGAGCCGTACAGGAGTCCTTCCACACGGCAGCAGTTTGATTTTTTTTTGATTGTTACATGGGTTCGAGTCCATGTGGCCCTGCTAACTCCTTTGAGTCCGAAGGCGCAATGATACATTGACACTCCACTAATCGATCACCCAATTCGATCTTCACTACTCGATTTCTCAGAGCTCGCGGCCGCCCTAGTGGACCGAATCCGGGCTCATCAACTAAGTCCTAAACTCGTCCAGCCGACTGCTTATCCTTAGTCTTCTTCGTTCCGACCGAAATCGGAGGGGATTATGGGAATCGAACCCAAGACCTCGAGAAAACCCGTCCCTTGACGCTATTCAAACGAGGCGCACCAGACATCCCCAGTAGGCAGCAGTTGTCCCTGTATGCATGGAGGGCGCAACATGCGGTCACCCAGCATGTTGATTATTGCGGATGCGTATGGCCGCAGTGCCGTACAGTGGCAGCACGGCACGGTAGTTGGCCCACACGGTGCACCTCGCTACATACACCAAACAAGAGAATACGATGTGTGAATGCCTCCGGATGCTAGATCCCGGCATTAATTATCAGGTGTCACCAGAAAGGATTCTCATTACAGCCAAAGGTGCTGAAGGGGCGGGATGTGGTCGCACTTCAGGAGCGCGAGCGAAGGCACCTACCAGTAAATAGTGCACGCCGGGGTGGGTGCGGTGATGCGCTTGGTCACCCTGGAGCACGGCAGGACAAGGCGCACAATGACATACCAGAATGGCAAGGACGGTGTGGGGTGTGAGACTTATGCAGGCCAGGGCAGGCCTCATGTCTATGAAACCACATGTATGCGCGCTCTGACAAGGTCAGACGGCACAGCTAGAGAACGGCACACAAGCAATATGAAATCAACTTACACGAAAGTATCGTACGTGGATCCCGCGCTATCTGTGCCGGAGCCAGTCTGGATCCGGGAGGTGTACCCACTTCCGGCAGAGGTGCTCCAAGGTGTGACTCCAGGACTGCAAGGAAGTAAGGCAAGAAAAGGCAGGCATGACCCAATTCAGGTTCAAGGGCGTCGCACGGCGCGCGCGCGAGCGCAGCGATGAGCGAGCAAGCGAGGAAACAGCGAGGGATCACCTAGATCACCCCAAGGATGGTCTATCAAACTTCCAAAGCATCACGCAGGCAGCAGTTGTGTTTGACACGCGGACCCGCCGACCCTAGGGTCCCCACCCCACCCCACCCCACCCCACCCCACGCACCCCACCCCAACTGCCCCAACGCACCAAGAGGAGGATAGAGTGACAGGAGCGTTGAAATCAATTGCGCTAGTGCGATATGCAAACGCAAAGTCGATGTCAATCTGCGGCATGGTTGAAGAAAGGGAGCGGCGGCAAAATTTGAACGCGTTGAAACGAAACTTGCACCTTTTGCGCTTCGCACAGTGTGCACGCGGTCAGCTAGCTTTGTCACCAAGAAGCAATTATTGAAGTGCGCTGCTTGCGACCCCAAGGTGCTTCAACGTTAAAGAAAAACCCTTGGCGAGTAAGCGCCCCGTCCGCATCCATCGCAGTTGCTTGGCCTCACCTGACCCGTTCCTGGCACCTGTCAAATTTCATGAAAAAGGTCAGGACGCAGGGGCTGCGAAGACGAGCGAGCGAGCAAAGCAAAGCATGGCCCCCCTCGCGCGACCTTGAGCCCTACGCTTTGCCAAACACGTCACAATTATCTCACCGCTCTATATGACAAGATGCCAGATCGGAAGTGAGACGCGTGCACTAGCGAAGGCACGAGCACCACGGCCAGCATGGCCGTGCCAAACAACCAGCGAAGCACTGTCCTGGCCATGATGACACCGCCAGAAATCAATGGATGATAGCGTGAATACGGAAAGGGCACCCGGCTCCGTCGTGCAGGCGGGGCACGCTTAAATGGATCTGGGACGGCGGTTGGTCACACCTAACAGTCGATACATGATGATTGGCCACGAGCCATGGCCGGCGAGTGTGAAGATTGCACACACGCGTGGCTTGTACATGCTTGCAAACCTTCCATGGCGCGTCTGGGTGCAGACAGCAGTTGATAACCTGTCCTACCTCCACAGCACAGCCAGCATTTTTTTACGTTTGTAAAAGAATCTCAAACGCGGTTGCGGTGTTCTTGGTGTTCCTCACTTCTGCTCGAGTGGTCTTCTGCTCGAGTGCAGCAGCTCACTCGAATGCCGGCTGCGAGTTGAAAACGGCGGAGCACTCCGCGGACGAACGCCAAATGTTAACTAACAATTTGTTGACAAGTGCTTCGTGCGCGGCGGTGGGGTCCTCACGTCGGTTATAAACCGGCGGTTAACTTTCGTGGGCCGAACCCCTGCTGCGTCCGCCGCTGCTGACGGACGGCCAGCTCGGGCTTTTCCTGCGACTTCCGTCTCTATAGCAGCATAATAGTTTTACTGAGTGCCCGACCCAGATTTGCTCGTCCGGCGAGCATGAATGTTCGGTTAATGATGGGACACGGCAGCACACGCAGGCGGTGGACAAGCCCCAGCCCTTGCCTGCCCGATGCATGCTGGCTGGGGCGAGGAGTGCTTGACGGTTCTCCGCAGATGCGCTGCAGGGCGCGGGGCCGTGGGAATGGGAAGTCTGCTTGGGACATACCTCGATTGCCGGCCGGTGTAGCCGGTGGGCTTGGCAGGGGGGCGACGGGCGGGCAGTGCCCGTATCTTCCATCTACGCTGTAGAAATTTGCCCCAAATCCGCCGAAGGCGGAGAAAAATGTTTGGGGTTTGGGGCCGCGCATCTACGGAGCGTAGACGTTTTGGGCGGATTTGGCGGTATTTTAGACAGGGAGCGTAGATGGTTTGGGGGTTTTGGAGGCGTGCCCCTAGGAAAATTTTTCCGGGCGTAGATGGCGCGGGAGGGGTCATCTACGCTGTGTAGACGCCGGGGGCCAAAAGCCATCTACATGATACGGGCACTGCGGTCCGGGGCGGGGCCTGCGGTCCACTGTCACTGTCGCTTAATAGAAATTGCTGCCACTGTGCTCCTTTGGCTGGCTGCTTAGCCTGCACGTGGTGGTCTGGACAATCCACCTTGTAAGGGGGGGTTCACAGTGCTCGTATCTTCCATCTACGCTGTAGAAATTTGCCCAAAATCCGCCGAAGGCTGAGAAAAAATTTTGGGTTTGGGTTTCGGCATCTACGGAGCGTAGACGGTTTGGGCGGGTTTGGCGGTCTTTTAGACAGGGAGCGTAGATGGTTTGGGGGATTTGGGGGCGTGCTCCTAGGAAAAATTTCCGGGCGTAGATGGCGCGGGAGGGGTCATCTTCGCTGTGTAGACGCCGGGGGCTAAAAGCCATCTACATGATACGGGCACTGGGGGTTCATAAACAAATAAATATCTACGCGCCCGCATACATGACGGGGCAAGGATGTAGGGGTGTCCGGGCACGTGGGGCCCCCGGTTGGGTGCCCCGCCCCTGACCCCTGTCCCCCGTAAGGGGGGGTTCACATGTGTGCACATGTCAACCTGATTCGGGGGCGGTGTATGGAGGGAGTCGGACTCGGTACCACCGCCTTCCCCCTCCCCTGGCCTTCCACACTTTCCTTCGAGGATCCGAGGCCACCGCGTGCAGGGGAGGCTATGTATCGGATCATCGGATTCGCCCCTTCGAACACAGGTGGATCCACTGAACCCGGGCTGGCACATGTGAAACCCCTCTACGGAGGCGCTGCGTCGATGCGTCTCGCGCGGTGTGGCATCGCATGTGTCTGTCTGGTGCTCTAGCCTGGCCGGGCGCCCGGAACGTGAGGACCGCGTATCAGCAAACTGAGGCAGCCAGCGCACATCGGTACAGTAACCGCGTCGCACAGCCACAACTATATATTGACTTGTTGTCGCGCAACACTTGCTTGCTACGGGGTGTTCATCTGTCACCACTGGGGCATGCCGACTCTCGTCCCTTGCCCTGGTCCTACCACCGAGGTTGGATCCACCGCGTGTGTATCGGATTCGCCCCTTCCTTCGAACCGAGGTGGATCCACCGAACCCGGTTTGTTACATGCGAAACCCCTGTAAGGAGGAATCATTGCGGGAGGGGGGGAGGTACGAGTGAAGGATGATTCAAGCCCGGATGATTCAAGTCCGAACTAGAGTTTCCTAGAAAGGTCCAGCTGCGGGCTTGTTTGGGGCGTGGGGTAATCTGCCCCTGTCCCAACCTGCCTGCCCCCTTGGTTACGAGGTGCCCCTGCCCTGTGCACTCTTCAACACGCACCCATCTATCTGGAACGAAGCACCAATTCGGTCAACGCCGCCGTGGGCAAAGCCGTGGGTCCCCAACCATGACCAAGTAGCTCTCGCTCTGTACGTGCGTGTATGAGTGTGCTGCTGGTGGTCTGTCGACTCTCATAAAAATATACGTATTGCTGGTCACCCTCCGCGCACTACGGTGGACGCACACCGACACCGTGCCGTGTGCCATTCCGGTTCGGACGTCCTCCAGCGCCTGCCCTTCGTCTCATCACTCAGGGAATCACTCATGCACGGCGCTCGCCCATCATCACATAACCAATCCGGCCCGCAACTCCATTTCGATTGCTTGAGAATTGATCAAGTAAGCCTGGGTGGATACATTGGGTCGCAAGTGCTTGACGTCGACACCAGCTGTGAGCCTGTGACTGCGCGCTGTGTGCGCCCTCGGTGCGGACCGAAGCACTCGACTATGGTACATATGCAGTTCGCACCCGGGCTGGTGCAGCAAAGGAAGCAACGGAAGCGCCGCTAGGCTACACCGGTGTCCTCGGCACCGAAGGCACGGATGCTGTTTTGGAAGACCAGCAAGCCAATCTGCGGGCGTGCAAGCAGGGGTCGCCAGCGCGCCGGTGAGCGAGTCAGATCGCCAGCGTGCGGGCGCAAGTGCGAGAAGGAGTATGAAGCGCAGAGGCAGGCAAGCACAGCATGCAAGGCAAGGCTGGGGTCAGGCCATGCTGTGGGACACCACCACAACACGCACAGGCCGGCGCGGGGACACGCTAGCGCTCGGGCGCGGTGCGGTCATGGGTGCTGTATGCGTGGGCCGTGTTTCGGGACATTCGCCATACACATGTAACCCGCCTATCAGCACTCGAGCATCTCCATGATACGTTTTCTTTTGGGAAGCGCTCTTTTTGAGGACCCGCTCATCATCCCGAGCCACGGAACGCATGCCCCCGAACCCTCGTCCCACCGCTCATCCCCCCACCTTCACCACACCCCACCGCACCTCACCACCCGTCACCGCACCCCATGCACCCCACCGCATCCCACGGTACCGCACCGCACCGCACCGCCCCCTCACGCACCGTCTGCCCGATGCCCAGCCGCAGCGCCTTGGGCACGAAGCCCTTGTACAGCGCCCTGGGCCCCTCCTCCTTGTAGATGGCCCGCAACGTGGCCAGCGTGCCGCTGTAGCCGCGCGCCACCCGGTCCGCAGGCAGCAACGCCTGGAAGCGGCTCTTCACCACGTCTGCATTGGTGAGGTGGTGCGTTTGGTGGAGAAAGTGTTGCAGCTGACTCGGCAGCCCATGTGCACCGTGTGCTGTGGCGGGGTCAAGTCGCTGTGCAGGCACTTCGGTGAGTGCCAGTCCACGACTGGTCCAGTCCCGGGCACTACCCCTGGTGACTCAAGGGGATTCCTTGCCGCTCACCGAAGGGCGCATTGAAGCACGTCGCCATCATGCCCACGCCGGTGCCCACCACGACGGTCCTGCGGTTACGAAGCCGGCACAGCCCTGCTCAGCGCTGTGGCTGTGTGGCGCACCAGCTGGGTGAACAGCTGGGCGGACAGCCGCATCAATGCGACAAGTAAAAAGCAGCATGAATGGTGGCAGCCATGCCGACCCCACCTAGTGCTGGCTGTTTTCATAACGGAGGCGAACACACATTACGTATCCACACACTGCGAACACGAACCCTAAATACAAGAAGCATTGCGTCGGGGACGAGCGGCCCGGTGGGGGACTTCGCCAGCGGGCCGCATCGGTACGACCCTCCACCGTTTACTGCTGTTAACACCTGCCCATGTCTCAAGCGCTTCCATCCATCCAGTGCATATGCATTGGGTTTGGATTCGCTCGGTCGTTGGATTCACTCGGTTGGTTGCTTTGGTTTCTGGAATGAACTACCCGCCCACCCCCACACACACCGCATGAGTTTTGGGTTGATGTTTGATTTGGGAATTGGAGAAAACTCCCCCATGCCGGCAGCTCCTACCTCTTAACCCGTTCTGACGCCCCCACCTTTCTCTTTTGCCACCCAGGCTCGTGCGTGATATACTTTGTGCTGTTCATACCCTTTCCTACCTGCCGATGCGCCTCGGCCCCTTCACTGTGCCCCGCCCTTCCGAACCTCGCCTTTCCCTTTAACCGCATGTCGCTCTTCTGGCCCGGCGCTTGCTGCCTGGCGCCGGGGTCATCTTCCTGGTCGCCAGGTAAGTCGTGTGTTTTGCATTTGCGTGTTTGCGTGTCTGTTTCTGCTGTGCGCGAGCCGAGCCTGGTTGGCATTTCGTCGACGGCGCGCCGACCTCGCCCGTCTACGCTCTTCGACCCGAAACGCAAGAGTATACCGTTACGTTAGTTTATGTCGCAAACTGCACCTGCCTGTCCCTTGTCTAGTTTCGCTTGGGTTTAGATTGGGCTGGTGTTTACACCCCCCCCCCCCCCCCCCACCCACACACACACACAGACACACAAATCGGCCCCGACGGGCCTCCCTCACCTCGCCACCGCCAGCACGGGGTTCTCAATGGGCGTCAGCAGCCCCCCGGCGTCCGACAGCTGGTGCATAGTGCCTGCGCGTTTGTAAGGCGTACGTGTGAAAGCGCACCACGCGCTGGGTATAATCGCTGCGGCCAGATGCAGAGATGCTGAGGGGTGAGAAAATGATATGCCGTGCGCTTCACGCCCTGCTGCAGCCCGCCGCACCTCCATCCTGGCCGGCCCTCCCATCCATCCTGATTTTATAATCTGGAATGTCAGTATACTCTGGAAACATAAAAAGATCGTACCATAGTAGATGGAGTTCCAGATGGTGTTGCGCCACATGGTGGGCCCCAGCCCCGCCGTGAGCGCGGCCGGCCCCTCCTCCCGCAGCACCTTGGCCAGGCAGTCCCAGCTGTTGCGGTAGCGGCCCAGGTGCTCCTTGGCCATCAGCCGAACCTGTACCCCGGTGTGAGCACGGTACCGGCAAAGCAAAGAAACAATGAAAGGTGCACTGCACGTCTGCACAGTTCGCGCAGCCGGCTCAAAGGCCAAGCCCTAACCCAGCCCTCTCCACCATCCATCCGCGCCGCCCGGCATGTGTCCATGCAGGCCTAGCTTCCCGGCTCCCCACGCCCCTCGCCCGCACGCCCCACTCCCCTCCGCTGCCCTCGCCCCCTCCACAAACCACTCGCCTCCTCTCCCCTCCCCTGCCCCGGTTGCACTCCCATCCTCCCCCCCCACACACACACCTTGATGACCTGGAAGGGCTGGAACGCCACGCCCTCGCTCACGCCACTGAGCGCCCCGCTGAGATAGCCGCCCGCGCCGCTCAGCACGCCGCCATTGGCCCGCCGCAGCTCGCGTTGGCTGAACTCGAGCGTGGACAGCGCGGCGGTGGCGCGCGGGATGAGGCCTGATACGACGTCCGGATACCAGTATCAATGCGCGCATCTCAAGGGCTGCCCAGTTACAGCCCGTTATGAGCCCCACCACACTAAAAAGCTAGGTAGCTCCAGACTCCGGCAAATCCCTGGCCGGCATGCTCCACCAGCCTGGCCGACCGCTCAGGGTTGACGACCTCACCTACTATCTCGGGCAGGCCCCCGCGATAGAACTGCAGAAAGCCGCCCTCCCGCAGGACATCCCGGATGGTGGGCAGCAGCTGCAGCGGCTGGCCCGGATTGATTTGGAACCTGAAGGGGTGCGGTAGGCACGTATGAGGCGGGGTTCAGTCACGGCGGTGCTCAGCCACGGCCTGTCTGGTCATCGCCGCACCCTGCACAGCCCCTGCGCGCCGTCTCACCGGGTTTTCAACAGCTCCAGTGGCTGTATACTCAACCCCTCCACAATCTGCGGTCGATGGTCCAGGGCATACAGTGAGAGGGCGGCTGGACACGCACGAGCCCAAGAAAAGAACAAGAAGGACACGGAGGACTCAGCGGCCAAGTCCTACGTCTCTGATTGCGGCTGAGGTCTGAGAGAGGGCCATTTTGTAACGGCCTGTGAGAAGATGGCGTGTCTGTGTCTTGTGCCTGGGGCAACACAGGGACCGTACTAACGCTGCACCCAGGGATAGACCCGCAGCCAGCAGCAATACGGCAGAAACAGCAGTGGACAGGACAGGGCTAGGGCCACCGAAGTAGGACTAGGGCCACGGGCTAGGGCTCTGTGCGCGCGGGGTTTTCACAGTCGGCGCATCCTCACCCCCGAAAGCGCTCCGCTAAGGAAGACATAGTGACTCCGGTCTGCCGTTGTCGCTGGAGCTTTTGGCGCTGCATCCGCCGGTGCAAGCTTGCCCATCCGCGACACGCGCCGAGCCCAAAGGAGTGCTTACACGTATTGCTCACAGCTTCAGCTATGATCTATGCAGTGAGCGACAAAGATTAAACGCAGTCCTCGATTCTCGAAAACTAATGAAAATTTGGGAGCTAGGGACGTTGATTTCAAGCCGATTATGAAGTTCTATGTGGCGTGTAATGATCGTATGGCTGAGGTAGCTTGTTCGGCGCTGGTGTGGGAAACAGTTGCCAGAGGCCCATGCAGCCCGAGCCTGTCACCGGGCAACGGGCTGAATGTTTAGCCTAACCTTATTACCTGCGCATACTTCCAATCACCTGTTATCAACTGCATACATTAAATAGCTCATCACACTCACGCCCAAGGAGCAGAACCTGTATTTCGCCCTTGCTGGTGATTTAGTTTCCGAGCTAGTCTGCAAATTCATTATGTATGCTGAGTAAACAATTACAATTCCCTGCACCTGAACGCGCACTGTTTGGGCGAGGAGGTAGGTGAACCGGCGAACGGGGTAGTAGCACAGGCTCGACTCTAGTCTGTATTCTGGTTGTAAGGGGTCACCTCGTATACATTGACAGGCTGTGCGCGCGGCTGTTCTGCGCTTTTGCCGACGGCCGTGTTGAGAAGTCGGCATCCGTCGCACGCAGCTTCGTATGCTCGCGCTGCAGCCCTGACCTCGCCAGACATGCCTAATGTTATATTTTCTCATCACCGCTCCAACAGGTCACCGTCAGGTGGCTAGGATCCGCAGCGGGCAGCGGGCCCGTTCGCATTTGTCAATTGCCGCGGTTTAGTATGTTGCAACGGGCTTTGTGACCGGCTGCGGCATCAGCCAACGGCTTGGGTAAACCTGACAGCACAAATGGACGTCCGTGCTGACCAGCCCCTGCAAGCACCGACCACCGTGCGTGCTGGCGACAGCTCGTGCGCCTTGGCGGACCGGCTGCGTGACAGCGCCGGGTGCAGCACAAGCTGCGCCGCGGCGCCGGTCGCTACATCAAATGCATCGGCGACGAGCCTTCATAAGCTTGGACAAGTGCTGGCTTCAAGTGCAGTGTTAAATGAGGGCGCGGAGTTCGACATCCCGGCCGACATCGACCTGGACGACCTGAACTGGGATAACTTCTTGGCGGCCGAGGGCATGCAGCTAGCGGGCGGCGACAAAGGCGCCTTCGTGGCTCATGTCGCAGACAACAGTCCTCACAGCTCTGCGGGTTGCTGCACAGCGGCAGCCCCCGGTGGCAGCCCTCACCCGACCGCCACAACCACAAGCGGCTCGCAGCCGGTGGCGGTACTGCAGCCGGCGCCCCCTGCGGCAGTGGTGCAACCTCGCGCACTCGACCAACATCCCTCCGAGCATCAGCAGCAACAGCAGCAGCAGCGGTCCTCGCCGAAGATGGTGACGGCGCAGCGCTGCCGCGCGCGCCCGGCCCTTTTGTCATCTGCCCGTGTGCAACACCCCAACCCCGACCATCGCGCGCAGCAGCAGCCGCTCCTGCTGCCGAGCCGCGGGAGCATCAGCGGGCCCGTCGCTCCGGCCCCCATGAACCTGCCACCTCTGCAACGCTGCTCGGTTTCAAGCCTTGCCGCACGTGCCGAGACAAGCTGCTGTCACGGTGGCGCGGAGGTTGCAGCCGCTGCCGGTGCCGAGGGCTCACCGCAGCCTCTTCCGCCAGCACGGACCCTCACAAGCTGCGTCAAGGCCGACAACGCGGCGGCAGCGCCCGCCACGGCTGGCCAGGCCGGAAACAGCGCGGCAGGCGGCAACAGTGAGGACAACGGTTCGCCGTTGAGCAGCAAGGGCAGCCAAACCACCAGTGCGGGTACCGCCTTGTGCCCCGCCGCCGCAGCTGCTGGCGCCGCTGGCGCCGCCAGCGCCGCTGATGGCCAGCGCCCGGTAACGTCACCCAAGCGCCCTCGTGCCGATGAGCTTGGGCTGTCGTGCGAGCAGACAGCTACTCCGCTTCTGGATGCAGCGGTGCAGCCGCCCGCACAGCCGCTACCGGCGGCGGCTCCTGCTGAGGCGCCGCCGCTTCTGTCGATGCAGCCGTCAGCGCCGGCGACAACGATGGGGGCGGCAGTGGCACCACTGGCCAGCGGCTGCCTGGTGGGTCGCTCGTCCTTCTCCAATACGTGCGCCTCTTCCGTCCTCGCGCCTTCCAGCTCGGCCGCGCATAGCTCCCTCAACACGGCCGCGGCCATCGCGGGCGCGGCGCTCGGCGGCGCCACCTTGCAACAGTCGCAGTCCGAAAGCAGGCAACACGCTCGCAGTGGGTTCCTTGCACAGCCGCAGATCTCTCTGCCATGCCTGCCGGCGGCGCACTCCCAGCCGCCACCTGACCTACCGCCAACACGGAGCTCGCCGCTACAACCAGGGCCGCAGCCTGCGGCCGGCGCGCTTGCGTCTGCGCACTCGCAGCAGCACCAGCAGCCGCTGTCAGCACCGCTGCCCCCGCCGCTTACCGCGCGGCAGTTAGCCAGGGCGGCGGCGGCGGTTGCGGCGGCGGCAACGCTAGGCCTGCCACCACCGGACTTGGTCGCGTTGGGGCTGCTGCCTCCGGGTCACCGCTTCGCCCTCCCAGCCCCCGCCGCCAACGGTTCTGCCGCGTCACAAGGCACTGCCGCCACCACCATCACAACATCAACATCAACAACCAGCAGCGGCCATGCGACCATGCCCACCGGTCAGACGCTGCCGCTGCAGCTGCCAAGGATGGCGGCTCAGCTGCCAGCTGCTGCCGGCTGCTCCCACAGCGGCTCCCTCCAGCTGGGCGCATGTGGGTCAGTGTTTGCGGCACCCGGTGCAGCAGCGTTTGCGGCGGCGGCGGGCACCAGCCCATCCCGTCACTCGAGCCCGAACCTGGCCTCGCCGACCGAGCTGCCACCCCCGTTGTCGATGCCGCGGACCTTGCCCCTGCCGCTACCGCCACCGGCTCCGCATTCGTCAGTGTGGCAGCGGGCTGCGCCTGGCGACAGCACACCGCAGCAGCTACCGATGCGGCGCTACCGCAGCACCTCGCTCAGTGCTGTTGCCGCCGCTGGCGGGCCGGCCGCGGCGCACCACCCCTACCAACGCCACGCCTCCGCCACGGTCATTGCTGCAGCTGCGGCAGCGGGTGCAAAGGCAGCGGCCGGGGCCACGGCCCCCGGCGCGGCGGCGGATGTCGTGATGGCTTGCTGGCGCAGCGGCCGGCCCGCCAGCGGCGGCAGCGCTGGCCATGGTGGCGGTGGTGGCGGCGCCGCATGCGCTGCCGAGTCGGCTGGAAGAGGCGACCAGCTTGCGCGTGACGAGGCCTGGGAGCTGCGCGAGGACGCCGTGTTGGACGGGGCGCGCCCACGCAGTGAAGTGCCCGGTGGCATGTGCGGCTACGGTAGCTACGGCGACGGCAACGGCCGCGCTTCCTGCCCCGTGCTGCCCGGTGGCCGCCACGCCAGCGGCGCGGTGATCACGACCGGCGTTCCGGACCGGCATCAGCAGGGGCTTGCTCGATTCGCCTTTGCCGATGGCGAGGCGTGCGTGAGCCGGCGGCCGAGTCTTGGCGCTGGTGCTGCTGGCGTGAGTGGTGCTGCTGGCGGCGGCGCGGATGGCGATGCGGATGACGGCGATGAGCTGGACCAGCTGCTGCAATCCCTCAAGTCCAGTGACTTTGACTTTGAGGACCCAAGCCTCCAGCCCCATCTGGAGGTAGCGGCGGAGGGGCAAGGCGCGGGGTACCACGCGGAGCACGGCTCGGGGGCTGCGGCCTTGCAGCCGGCGGAGGAGCAGCTGGGGAGGAGCATGACTGTGATCAGCGCTGGTGTAGCTGGTGGTGCTGCTGTCGACACACATATGACGGAGGCGCCGCAAGGCCACCAGCAGTGCGCGCGCACGCAGACCCGCCACAGCAGCAACGGAGGCTCACCGCCCCAGCGTCAGCCGCAGCAGCTGGCACCCAGCGGCCGGGTCAGTGGGGGTGGCGTCAACCAAGACACCCATTGCACCGACGCCACAGCCGCCGGCGACGGCGATGTGCAGCTGCTTCACGCGCTTCTTCACGTCCGCGGCAGCGGCGGTGGCGGTGGCGGCGAGAGCGTAATGCCTCGCCGGACCTGGTCGCTGCCCGAGGCAGTCCAGGCGCCTTCAGAAATGGACGTCTGCAATGTGGAAGAGGCTGCTGCAATGACGGTCGGGGAGGCGACAGCCACGTCCAGGGCAGCCGCCGGTGGCGGCGGTAGGGCCGGCCCCGCAGCGCTTCGGGTGTCGCGGGGAGGCGCACAGGCTAGCGGGGGCGGCGCAGCACTGCAAGCATTCCACAGCCTGCAGCCGGAGGCATTGATGGCAGGGCTGACGGGGCCGGCGCAGAGCCCGCTGAGCACACCGGCGTCGCTGTACCAGCCGGCCGCTCTGCAGCTCAGCACTGACGGCCGTGCGCTCTCCACTGCTACTGCTGGCGCCACCGCTGCTGTCGGTACTGCGGCACCTGCGATCAGCTACTGCTCGCTGCCCTGCATGCACCAGCAGCACGTGCAGCACCACGGCCCAGAGCCGAGCCTCTCCTCCGCTGCCCTACCCCAAGCGGACCTCCAACAGCCCTGCCAGCGTCTGCACGATGGCAGAGCCAGCCTCCTCCACACACACCATCGCCAGTTGTACGGCAAATCGGCAGTAGGACCTGCCGGGGTAATGGCACCTCACGGAGGCGCCGCTGCGCCTCTTGGCATGCCCGGCTATCCACAGCTGCAGCCGCCCTGCCCGCGCCCGTTCTCCCATGTGCAGCCGCAGCAGCAGCCTGTAGCCAACTGCCCGTGTGCGGATTGTCACCGGCTGACTGCGGCTGCGGCCGCGGCAACAGCGGTGGCTGCCGCGGCCGCCGCGGCAGCAGCGGTGTCGGGCGGAGCTGCCTCCCACCACCACCGCCAGCCGCCGCACGTCATCGGCCACCAGCCGCTTCAGCACTACTATGACCCCTCGGCTGCGCTGGCAGGTGGCGGTGGCAGCGGTCTCCAGCAGCACCACACGGGCACACACGGCTACAGCAGTCAGTACGCTCTGTACCACCAGGGCGGCGGAAGCAGCCTCGCCCACGCCCCGCAGCACCCGCGCCCGCACCACCACCACAGCTACCAGCAACTGCTGCCGCAGTACCGGTCGGCCTCGCCGCCGCACGGGTTCCCTCATGCTCACCATGGCGCGCAGCAGCCAGCGCCAGTGCCATGCATGCTGCCGTGCTGCTACCCGCCCCGACCCGCTGGCCCGCCCGCCGCCGCCGGCTGGTCCACGCTGGCGGAGCACAACCACCAGCAGCAGCAGCAGCAGCAGCAGCAGCAGCAGCAGCAGCAGCAGCAGCAGCAGCAGCAGCAGCAGCAGCAGCACGCGGTCAGCGCCTATTCGTACGCACGGGCCCAGCACCCAAGCATGTATTATTCACAACTGCACGGAGCACCTGCCTACGGCAGGGAATACGCGCCAGCAGCGGCAGCGCGCACACTGCCGCCGCCGCAGCACGGGCAGTTGCAGTTGGGGCCAGGAGCCGGTACAGGCGCAGGCGCAAGCTTGTGTGTGACGGCGCCAGGCCCGAGCGGCGGGGGCTTTCCCACCCTGTCCGCTCCTGGCATAAATGGAGGCGCGAGTGCAGGCGCAAACAATGGCAACATGCTGGGTCCTGCGTATGACGCAGCGTTTCACAGCGGCGGCGCTTACGTGGCGGCTGCTTACCTGCACCACGGGCACGCGGGTCAGGGGCCGATTTTGCCTGGCACGAACTACGCGGCAGCCAGCCACCCGAGCTACTAAGATGCAATTCATTGCCATTCATCCACGGCGTCGCGGGAGCTATGGGAGCTAGCATGGGGCGAAGATACCGTATGTGCGCACGGAGGATGATCAGGAGAGGTCAAAGGTGGACCCGGCGTTGATGATCGGACTGGAGGAAACAACTGCGCGCAGCCATGCGGCGCATGAATACGCATCTATCATGGGTTGACGCACGTATTGACACTGAGACACTTCCACACTCGCACACGCTGCTTGCGCCGCCTAATTTCTCCCTGCATGTGATTTTCATGCAGCATCATTGTTCCATTAGCTGGCGCCCTCCGGATGATTGCACCGGCATGAGCTTTTGCCTGAATCCATAGCCTAGAGTCATGACTAAGCGGACCTGAATGAACCCTTATGACACTGAACTGAATTCCCACGTGGCGCACGTATGATGTATGTGTATGGTCGAAAGCCCGCCGCTAGCCGCCAGCTTACCATTGATTGCTTGTCATTTTCGCGGCGCACAGCAGCTAGGGATATGGCCAGCACAATGAAGTAGCACGGCGCTCAGAGAGTGCTAGACCCGGGTCTCTATTATTTGGTGGCGTACGTTACTGCACGTTTCTTAAAATGGGATTTCTTGATGCAAATAGCGTGGATCAGTTCCGAGAATTAGTCAGGGAGTGGGACAATGTTGTGGTCAGGGCACGCGCGCGTGTGCACCGGCGTACCCGTTCCTTTTCGTCAGGCAGAGGTTATATGCGGGTTTTGAGGCCGCTGAGGACCTTCTGTAGAAACATGTAGCATGTATATTATTCATTTTGCCTGCGTCTGTATGTCACAGCTGTAACGGGCAGACCCATTTCATTGCTGATGTGCATCGGCTGGTGCGGAATGGTAAAGATGGGCAGCCCGGGGGACTGTCAGCTACCTAGTCAGGCCGCACCCGTAGCGCACACGCTTCTTTACAGGGACCGGCAGCGAATGCGAGCAACGCAGCCAGGGGGCTGCAAGGAGGGGCACCGCGGGGCCGCCGTAAGAGGGGGGCGTGCCAAACCTGAGCCAACCTCCGGATCCGGATCCTGCAACTCATGTCGCGCCCGCAAGTTGCGGGCCGCTGCCCTTCAAAAAAACCATGTCGCGGACAACACGGCTTCTTGCGGCTGTTTGTTCGAAGAACAGGGTTTGAGCGTAGGTGCTTGTGCGCAGATGCCACGGGGCGGCTTTGTGACCGCTGCGAAAGTCATCTGGTAGCTTGTATAGAAAATGCTGTATCACACCTGGTGCGCGAGGACGACTTGCCCACGCCTCATTTAATTTCGCTGTCGCTGTTACTCTGGACAAAGCTGCTTGATATTCTATAGTGAGTGACAAATTCCAAGAAGCTTTAAGAAATTGGGCGGGGCCAAGTCGATTGCACAACTTACGATTCCCAAGGCTCCCTCGCTTTTGAACAGCAGCAGTAGTAGTTTCATGTGCAAATGACAGTATCGTCACATCTTCCACATGTCCGATGGGGCAGCCCGTGCCCTCGGTCGCCCTGAACACATCGGCCTTCCCCACGATTTCCCGCGACACAGGCGCGGCGTATCCTGGTGCGTCAACGGCATGCTCGTCAGCATGAGCGTGCTCGAAACATTCTACTCCTCAAAAGGCCCGCTGGGCGTGTGGACACCGGTTGTGGTGGTAAGGTCCGGGCGGGGGAGGGTGAAAACCGCACAGCCTCACGCCGCATAGCTTGAAACCCCGCGAGGGCTGCCTAGTTTAACCTGAGCTACCGTACAGTGTTATCTCGCCGCATAACCCTGTACCCTGTCTGGCGCAGGTGCTGCTAAATGCTTTGGGCGTGGCTCTGGGCCTGGGGATTGTCCAGGTAAGACACACACGGCCTGCCACTCCCCGTTGTCAGTGTTACCCGCCCACGCTTCCACCCCATGCCACTGACGCCCCTGCTGCTACTGCGCGCACCCCCCCCAGCTGTTCAAGTTCTTGCTGAAGCCGCAGTACGACCTGGCCAAGCTGCCGCAGCCGCCTGTGGGCGATTGGGTGCTGGGGCACGTGAAGCACCTGCTGCGCAAGGGTGGGTCCAGGGGTGGGGCGGGGGCTGCGGGGCACGTGGCGGCCCACTTGCAGGGGCCGTGTACGGGGGTAGGGGGCCCGAGGGGCGGGACTGAGGCACGTGTACTCGTACACGTGCACGCCACCTGCTGGATGACAGCGTGCTGTTGCATGCAGCGTGCACACACACTGCGCGCGTGTGTTTGGCGGGTTTGGTCCGTCTTTGTTTTTCATGTAACACAGGGGAAGCCAGGGCAATGTGGGCATGCAGAACCCTGACCTATGGCAGCTCGCGCCATCCCGCACGCGCCATCCCGCACACCCCATCCCGCACACGCACACCTGGCACGCAGACTACCACCGCGTCATTCTGGGTTGGGCCAAGCAGTACGGCAGGATCTTTAAGCTCAGGTGCGCATATGCGTGGCGGCAGCACTTGTAAAGGGCATGGGTTACGCCGAGCTGCCGACGGCCGACGCTGCCGTTCATACGGTATACCGTACTGCCGCCTCGTATGTACACATTGGTACTTTCTACGTCCCCCCGAACCACACCCGTGAACATGGGCCCCGCTCCACCCCGTGGACCCCACAGGATCCTGAATGAGTGGACGGTTGTCATCACCGACCCCGCGGCGGCGGCGCAGGTGCTGGCCTCAGTGCCCGGCCGCACCCACAACTACAAACACATTGACGAGGTGCGCCCCGTGGGTGCGCCCTGGATGGAGGGGTGGATGCGGGGCCGGGTGCTGTAGGGGCGCCATGCCGGTCACCCCAGCTCTGACGCCAGCACTGACGCACCGTACGCGCTTGCAACGCCCGCACTGACTCCACACGTACCGTACCGTACAGGTCCTGGGCGGCCCGGGCAAGATCAGGTGCGTGGCACGCAACCCGCAACCGCACGTGGCCTGCTGGCGGACCCCCCCCCCCCATGTGCCCATGCCCAAACCAGTGGCTTATCCCCTCCACCTGACCGCCTCTCCCTTCCGGCCCCCCCCCTTTCTCCCCCTGCGCAGCATGTTTGGCACGCCCGATGAGGTGCACTGGCGCAACGCGCGCAAAACCACCGCGCCGGCCTTCTCCATGGCCAACGTCAGGTGCGTATACAGTACCTGTGTAGTTGTAGGTGTGTGTGGGTTTGACGGAAAACGGAACGAACCCGGCCTGAGCGTCCCGAAATGCCTGTCCCCCCGCCCCGCCCCGCCCCCGGGCAATCGGCGATTGACCTGCCCCCGATTTTTATACAACCATTACCCGGCACGCCCAATCCTGGCAAGCCGTTGTTGGCCTTCCGGTTGCCCATACCGCACATACCCGCACCACACATACGCATCCCCCGACGGACCTTGCGCCCCGCCTTTGAGTTGGCAATGGTTGATTTGGGAATTGGAAACACCTCCCCCGCCCCCTCTTCCCCTGCACCCAGGCGCTACTACGGCGGCGTGCTGTCCGCCGCGGGCGAGCTGCTGTCGAGCCTGGACGCGGAGCAGGGCGCGCTGGGGGCGGTGGACGTGGAGCCGCTGCTGCAGCGCCTCATGCTGCGGGCCACACTTGAGGGGCTGTTCGAGGTGTGGGCGTGGGTGTGGGTGTTGGTGTGGGTGTGGGTGTGGGTGCGGGTGTGCATGTGCCACCCCAAGCTAAGGCTAAATCCAATGCATTAGAGGTGGTGGTGGTAGCCGTGCATGCAAACAGTCCGTCGCAGGGTTTTAGGGGGAGGTGGTGGAGGTTGGTAAGTAGCAGCGGCATGTGCGGTGGACGTGTGGACACAAGTTTGAGCTCTCTCAGGCATCCCCATGCCAACTGATGTATCCAGCAACCCACTTCACCCCCCGGCGCCCCCTGCAGGTCCCCGACGCCACCGCCCTGCCGGGCTTTGACGACCTGGCCTCAAACATCCTGCTGCTCATGGCGGAGGCCAATGCGCAGGTGGGCGGCTGGGTGCTGGGGGCGGGGGCAGGTGCGGAAGGGGGGGGTGCCCCTAGGTACCGTAGTATGCAAAGGTAGAGCGATGGGGATGGTAAGGGTGGGCGGCCAGCCAGGGAATGGGGCTGCGTCGGCGACTGTGTGTCGCACCCACAGTGACCCAACCGAGAGCGCCCACACACCCCACACCACGCCACACCACAATACACCAGGTGACCGACCCCGTCCGGGCCTTCTTCTACTCCACTCCCATCGCGCCGCTGGTGTCCAAGGTGTGGGGCCGTGGGGATGTTACAGATTGGGGCGCGGCATCCACAGGGTGTTTCCGGCCTTATCCGCATTGCAGCTCCGAACACTCTTGCGTGTCCCCAGGTGTAAGGGAAACGTTTTCGCCCACGCCCACGCAGCACGTGGCCAGGTGCCGGGCGGCACTGAAGCACGTGGTGGTGTTCCACGGGAAGACCGCCGCGCGCATCCTGGCCCGGTGCGTGTGCGTGTGCGTGTGCTTGGGCGTGGGAGGTTGCTTAGTGTGTTTCACTGGCCGTACATGCTGCCCGCTCGCCGGGAGTGCTACTGCTGTTGCTGCCATCCATCAGCCATCCATCAGCGGAGCTCTCACCGCCGCCGCCCTCCTGACCCCTGGGTCCCACCCGGCCGCCACCCACCCCGGCCCCCCCTCGCAGCCCCGAGCCCTCCCCCGACAACACGCTGCTGTGGGCGTGCCTGCACCGCCTGCGCCACCCCCACACCGGCCGCAAGCTCACGGCGGGGCAGCTGCACCCCGAGGGTGAGCGGGCGGGGCCGGGGCTGCCGCGGCGCAAGCACTGGAATGGAATGGGGCGCAGGGCGAGCGGTGCGCCCAGCAGGCATGGCAGCTGGCACGGAACTGACACCATCTTGCCCCCCGCCTTCCCCGCCTGCCCCGCCTTCCCCGCCTTCCCCGCCTTCCCCGCCTTCCCCGCCTTCCCCGCCTTCCCCGCCTGACACGGCCGTGACGGGCAGTGGGCATGTACACCACGGCGGGCTTCGACACCACCGCCTCCACCGTCGGCTGGTGCATGTGAGCTCGGTTGTGGAGTCGGCCGGGGCAGGGGGCGGGGGTGTGCGTATGCCCGGGTGTTGACGCCGGGGTTGTGCCGGGGTCTTCAAGCACGGCGGTGAAACCCTGGGCAGTCACGCGGTGCCTGGATCCATTCGCGCTGCGTGCGCGCAGGTACGCGGCTTCCCTCTGGCCGGAGCAGCAGGAGGCGGTGGCGGCGGAGCTGCGGGCCGCGGGCGTGTTCGGACCGGGGGCGGTGGTGGAGGTGGACGAGGCGGAGGGCCAGGTAGGCCGCGGGGCGATGTCGCTGGGTCAGCTGTGCCGACTTCCGAATCCAAATGAAGTCCTTGCACGCCGCACACGGCACGGATCACTAGCTTATGCCAGGCATGCGGCGCGGCCTCTCGCCACTGCGGGCGCTGCAGGCGGGCGCAAAGCGGCCCTCGCTGCGGCTGGACGCCAAGCACTGCCCCGGCCCCGAGGAGTTGGCCAAGCTGCCGCGGCTCAACGCCTTCATCAACGAGGTGTGGGCGGGTGTGCGCTTGGGAATAAAGGGGGGTAGCGCGTGTGTGTATGGATGGTGTGGGGTGCGGGGGTCCCGTACACGTGAAGTGCGTGCTTGGCGCGGGTGAGTGTTGTGGAGAGGATAAGGAGGAGGAGGCAGCCGCAGCAGCCGTCTGCGTGTGGAGCAGGTCATTGGGTTCATTCGCGTGATGAGCGCTCAACAGCAGGAGCCGCAGCTGACGCGGCTCGACTGCGCCCCTCGTGCCGCCGCAGGTGATGCGCGTGTTCCCACCGACCGCCATCTCGGCTGAGAGGTGCGTGTCTTAATTACTGTCCTGGCGACCGCGTGGCGCACCTTGTCAGCGCATCGGAATGGCATGCGGTACTCCCACATAGCTAGCAGTCCCACTCGTATCTATCGCCCTCCGCCACCTCCGAGCTTGCAAGCATACCTCCCTTGACTCATGGAGGAGCTGAGGGCTTGCTGTGCCGCTAGCTACCATGCGAGGCGCGCCAATGCAGGCCGGCGTGAGACGCGCTTGCCCGCCCCCCCCCGCTGCGCGCAGGCTGACGCCCGATTACCCCATAACCGTCATGGGCATGACCTTCCCGCCCAAGGTGCGTGTGTCCAGGATCCAGGGTGCGGTTGCAACAGCGTTCTCGCCGTGTGTATGTGCGTGGGTGGTTGCGGGGACGGTTGCGTGTGCGGTCACAGTTCGGACGCCCTGCCCGCGGCCGCCCTCGACCATCCGGCCGCTGCGCAGACGGTGCTGTGGTGCATCACGTACGGCATCCACATGAGCGACGCCAACTGGGAGGAGGCCGCCAAGTTCAGGCAGGAGGGGTTGCAAGGTCATTTGGGAAAGCGGTACAGGGGGGGGGGGATCCGCAGCGGGCGTCCAGGACCGGAGGGCACGGTGCTCTCGGGGCAAGCAAGTGTGCGAAGCGGTGCGGGCCACCGACTTGCATCGAGGCTCCTACCAAGACTGGCATCCACCGTGCCGGGTCGTCCGCCATCGCCCATCGGTCGTCCTCCAACAACCTCCCTCCCAACCTAACCCTCCCTCCCTCCCAACCTAACCACCACAGGCCGGAGCGGTGGCTGGAGGACTCCCGCTGCGCTTTCGCCAAGGGGCCGGGCGCCGGTGGCGCCGCCGCTGCACCCGCAGTCGGTGGGACCGAGGGGCCGGCGGCGGCTATCGGCGGTGCGGCGGAGGAGGAGGCGCCCAGCACGGCGCCGCGCCGCTTCCTGCCATTTGGCCAGGGGCCCAAGAACTGCGTGGGGCAGGTAAGGCGCCCGGGGAGACTTGGGGGGCGGGAGGGGGGTTTATGAATCCTAAACAAACGCTGTGGAGCCACGCCAAGTAACGAGAGCAATGGAGGCAGGTCGTGAAGGTTTAGTGGGCAGTCACTGACGCACGGAATAGTGTGCTACTCGGGTGCCTAAAGCACATCCCTGGACGTTCCATATCGCCTCGTGCAGAATTTCGGCATCACGGTGGTGCGCGCGGTGGTGGCGCTGCTGCTGAGCCGCTACGCAGTGTCGCTGCACCCCGACATGGACCTCAGCCCCGAGGGCGACACGCTGGGGGCCGGCGGCGGTGGCGACAGCGCCCAGGGCGGCAGCGACGGCTGCCGGCACAGCGCGGAGGACACGGCCCGGCTGACGCACGTTGCGGTGATCACCAAGCTCAAGAAGCTGCGCCTGGTGCTGCAGCGCCGCGACCGAGCGGCAGCAGCGGCAGGAGGTGGTGTAATGGTCGGCTCATGAACGTGCTGCCGTTGCAGAAGGGTTCGATGTTGATCAGCGCAATACGGGAGAGGACCGAGTCACACGCAGACGACTTGCGGGGGTTTGGGACAGGGCATGTGCCGAGGACACTGGGACAGGCGGGGGGCTGAGATTTGGGTTGACGCCGTGGCGGCATTGGGATTGGTGACGAAGCAGTCGGCGGTCTGCCAAAATGCAGCTCCTGGGTCCGCGCCCGTGTGAGAAAAGATGAGGGGAAGCGCTGGCCTGGGCTGATAGGTGAGAAATATAATCTGTCCTCGATCAAATCCGGCACGGCATCAATGGCCACAAGTCCGCAATCCCTACCCCGGTGTGCGTACTGCATGTGCAGTTACGGTACCGCGAAACGAAATTTCCTCCATAACCCGGCTAAAATAATGATAAGGACCTTCAGTCGCTTGGAGTGCTAGCCGTCCTCGGGATGCACTGCAGTCTGAACTCTCAGCCTTCAAGCTGCGCAGCCCATACTCAGTCCGAGTGCGCAGCCCCTGCTGCCACACGCAACACTGCATACAGGGGCGCAACCCGCATTCATACGCGGTGGCACGCCACCCATGCCACTCACAGTCTCATGTATAACCTCCACAGTTCCACTCTCGATACGGCACTCTTACTCAGTGCTGCTCCAGTCCACTCACAATCACCGCCCGTGTCAGTCGCCTCGTAGTGGTATGGCCCGTACGCCAGCTGTTGCTGCGCTACACCTATACCTGCCGTAGACACTAGCTCCCCCGCTCAAGCCTCTGCGTCTTTGTTTGTCATCGGTACTGAAATGCTCCCCTCCCCTCCACTCCGCCGCCCCGTGCGGCTCGCCGCCTGCCCTCCCGCTACTCCATGTCCTGTCCTGCACACCAATCACTGCACCGTCACGGTAGTGTCCACCCTCTCGCGGCACATCGGGCACACGCCGGTGCGCGACACCACGTCCGCCGCGCACTCGGAGCACAGCACCATGTGGCCGCAGGGGATGAGCACCGTTGTCTTCAGCGCCGCCATGCAGGCGATGCAGCAGTGCTCGTCATCCAGCAGGTGCTCCGCATGCGCCTGAGGGACAGGAGACAGCGCGTGTGTGCTATTTAGCGGAGTGATTGGGAAGTGCGCAAGCGGCGCATGCAATACGCAGGGCATACTGGTATGGAGCTGCATGGGTGCGTGCATGTATACCGGTACTCGGTTGTGGTCGCGCGGTCACGCATGCAAACCTTCCAGACGGCTACCAGCAACCTTGTGGCCCCATGACGGCGTGATCCCCATCCCCTGGTCGCCTGCCGCCTTCGCCGCATAGCCGCCACTCCCGGTTCCCATACCCATATCTCACGGCCGCTAAACACCCCAGCCCCATCTCCACGCCCCCACTCCACGCCTCCACCCTCACCGCCACCCCGCCTCCACCCCCACCTGGCTGGTGCCCGCGATCAACGCCTCGTCCTGCAGCAGCAGCGCCGAGCTGATCAGCGCGTGCAGCGACTCCGCGTCGCCGCCGCCCGCGCCTGCCGCCGCCGGAACCGACGGGTCTCGCACGGCCGCGGCCGAGCCCGCCCCCGGCTGCCCCGGCCGCGCTGCCGTGCCGGGTGCGCCGGCTCCAGGGTAGGCTCCGTAGCTGCCCGCCGCTCCTGCGCCGCCAGAGTAGGGCCCCGCCGCTGCGCCTGCGCCGGAGCCGACTGGCCGGTAGGGCGCCCCGGCTGGCCCCACGGCTGCTCGCCCTGCACAACAGGACACGGCGAGGATTTGCCGGTGGTGCTGCCTGCCCCCGCAAACAAGGTCTTGCTTGCACCGGCGACGTTTGCGCGCAAACGGCTCCATACCGGCCCCGTGCCCCGCTTCGCACTGTGTACCACCACCATCAATCCCCAGTTCCCCATTGCCCAAACCGCCCCGCCCCAGCACAAAGTTGCCCCACCTGCTGCGCCCGTCGTTGCACCCGCGGCAGCACTGGTGCCGTGGAAGGCTGCGAGCAGCCGCTGGCCCCGCGTCCGGTCCTCCGCGTTGGACGCCGGGATGGTCATGTGATCCTCCCAGTCCTGGCGGCCCCCGTCGGGCAGCTCCACCCACCAGTCGCCATAGCCCTATCACGGTGGCCCGGCGGGCATAATGGGATGCCCAGCGTCAGTAGCGGCGCAGCGGAAAAGCGGAGGCACACCGGTATTGCTTGGCCCCTGTGCTTGGTCCTTTGTGCGTAGCGACGTCGACCGCGCCGCCCCGCCCCGCCCCGCCCCACACCAACCCAGCCGCATCCTTGGGCGCAGCACGGCCCCACCCCCTGTACAACGTGTCGCCACCACATCCTTGCAACCCCCCTGCGTGCCGCACCTCGCCGCGGCTGCTCCTCAGGTTGATGCCCATGGGCTCCAGGCCCTCCGACAGCGACTGGAAGGTGGTCTTGGTCTTGTAGCCGCCCGACGTGACCACCACCTCGCCGCTGGGCTTGGCGATGACGATGTCGGTCTTGTGGAAGCGCATGCACACGTCGCCGCCGGCGTTGCGGTACACCTGCGTTGGGGGCGCGCGTGGGCGTGTGGGCATGGGCATGGGCATGGGTTGTGGAAGGCCGGGCGCAAAGCGGCGAGGGGCGTGCAGCTGGGCGGGCGCTTCGACCTACGCGCTGCAGTCATTTAGGTTATTTACCGTATGCATTACATCGCAGCGCGGCAGCCCCCTCCTGGTTTCCCCAGGGGCCCTACCTTTTGGAAGGTCTGGTAGTAAGTGTCCGTGAGCGGCCGCCCCTCGTTGTCGTGTGTGCGGGGCCGCGGCGCCCGCGGCGGCGGAGCGGCCTCCGCGGCGCCGACGTTGTAGGGTGCACGCGGCATTACCAGCGCCGCCGAGGGGCGCGGCACTGGCAGGCCGGCGGCGCGACTGGAGCTGGGGCCCGCGCCTGCGCTGGGGCCGCGTGCTGCGGGTGCTGGCGCCCTGGAGCTGGATGGCCCCGCGCCAGCTCCAGGCGGACCTGTTCAGGAGATTTCGAGGTGCAACTCATTTTGATTCTCGCACGGGGGCCACCCTCTCCGGCGCGGTGGCAGGAGGGCCGGCAACCGTGCCGCGCGTGCGCTCTCCAGCGGCCTCTGCGCCCCCTGGTGTCCGCCCGCTGCCCCGATGGCTCACCCGCAGCAGGACCTGGCTTCTTCTTGTTCTTTTTGGATACCACCTCCACGAATTCGTCTTCACCATCATCCAGTCCGCCCAACCCGGACAGCGCCGCGAATGCACCGCCGAATTTTCCATCATCCTCGTCGCTCTCCGATTGAAAGGCTGATGGGTCATACTCGGGAAATCCATCAGGTCCAATGCGCGTGGCCGCTCCGCCGGGGCGACCTGCAATCGAACCGCAGTCAGCAAGCACGGCCACTGTGGCGACCTTATCCTGATAAAAATACGTTGATTACACGCACCGCTGTTCCAGTCGTTCCGCTTTGATCCATGCTCCGCGAGCATTTCTTGCAAAGACTTTTTGGTCCCCTTTGGCGGCATTTTGAATAGTTCTAGGGGAAGCAGCCACTGTCTTTATACCCGAAAACAAACAGGCATTTCGCTTAGTCAAGGGCGGACCCAGGGCGGCCACCATTTTGCCCCCACATTGGGTTCCCGCGCTCTCGCCGTGGCACGCTCGAGTGGATCCACGCCAAGGAGAGGCAGTAGCACATCACTCACACGCCGCCCCACCACCACTTCTGAACGATCGACACCCGTCTGCCTCCACCTGTTACCACTCTGCACCAGAATCTTTAGGCCCGCGACTGCCGCTGCGCCTGCATCCGCTCCCAGCACACCTGCATCCGCTCCATTTGCTCGCCCGCTACCCGATGCCGGGCCAGCCCCTGCAGGGCGGCCTCCAGGTCGGACTGCTCCACGGGGCTGTGCGCAGCTGCGCCCACAACAGCAGCTGAACCTTCGCGGGCGCCTTTGGCGCTGGCAAGCTTACGCGGGGTGGCCCTGCTCTGGCGGCTCCCAGCGGCGCTGCTGTCGGAGGCAGTGGGCCCGGCGGCGGCGGCGGACTTGCGCCCGCCGGCACGAGATGTCGATGTGCCGCCCTGTGGGCGATGGACAGCGGCGAGAGTGATTTGCGAGCGGGCTACCGCATACAGGTATGTGCATGGCACGTCGGTGCTTTTGTGAGGGGGTCGAGATCGCTGCCGGCACCAACCCATGCAGACGAGCCCATGCAACTACCGCATACAGCCAACTCACCCGCCGGGCCGAGGCCGCCGCAGTCGCCGCGTGGCATGCAGCAGCAAGCGATCCGCACGTGAAGCCCTCCGTTTGCCTGCACCCGCAATGTTGCATGTCGTTGACGTCATGTGGATTTCATGTCCGGTGATTGGGGTTCAGCACGCCCTTAACCACCCTAATTGACCCATGTTTGGCCTGATGCTCCCTCCCCTCACTCACATCACAAGGCGGTCGATCTGCTCCACTCCAAGAGCCGCGCCCTCCGCGGCCAGTCGGGCCACCAGGAACATCTCCCGCGCGTCAGACTCGGGGGCGCCCTACCGGTGGGCATGCGGGCGGCCGGCAGACGCAGCTCAAGGGACCCACAAGCTGGCCGCGGTACGAATGTAATGGTAATGGCAATGGTAACCGGGAGCAAGGTGATGTGGCACGCATTGAGGCAGTACAATAGCGAGTGGATGCCGGCCAGCCCGTGCCATCCCGTATGTAACAAACAATTTGCGACCCCCCCCCCCCCAAGCGTCGTGTGGGCCGTGGCGCACACGTACCGCCAGCAGGCAGGCGCTGGCGCCCAGCCTGGCGGCCAGGCCCTCGTCCAGCGCCTCGGGGCGGCTGGTGGTGGCCAGCACCAGCAGGCGGAAGGTGTGGGCGGCAGCGCCGCAGCCGCTCGGACCGGCGCCGTTGCTGCTGCCGGCAGCAGCAGACTGCAGCTGGTTCTGGAGCAGGAGCTCGTCAAGTGCCACTTGCAGCTCTGTGGAAAGGGCAGTGCCGCGAAGTCAAGAGCCAGCTTTGGGTTGGTATTGCAGGCTGCCGGGAGCTATACCGGTAAGTTCAGCACACGACGAGCTATAATTGCAGGGGCAGCGTCTTTACCGGTTCGGATGCGGCGGCCTTCGGAGCTATCGCGTCCAGCCGCGTCCAGCCCCGCCAGCTGGTCCACGTTGTCCAGGTGCACCATCACAGCAGGGCTGCAGCCGCCACTGCTGCTGTTGCCGCTGCCGGCGGCGTCCACGTTGCCCGAGCTGCTGACGCACGATGATGCCACCTGTGAAGAAGTAAGGGTAGGTTATCAGTGGTGCTGATACTGGCGTATGAATGGCAGGCCGATTGTGAGTACGGTCCGCTGAATCTCATGAGCCGGATGGGTCGCCAGATGGGTGGCCGGATGGGCGGCCAGAGTCTGAGCATGGAATATGCGCTAGGCGCAGACCCCAGGCCAAGTCAACCACTTTGCCACAGTCCCAGAGACCTACCCGGAAAACGGCACGGACCACCGCGTCCATATGCCCAGGTCCGTGCGGCAGTGGCTTCACGCCCGGCATTGCCGCCGCCCCCGCACCCGCTCCCGCGGCAAGCAGCTCGCCAGGCAACCGGAGGTACGCGGCGCCCGTCTGCGCCGCCAAAGCCCGAGCCAGCAAACCCTTGCCGGCGCCCTGCGGGCCGCATAGCAGCACCGCCAGGTTGCGAGACGGCCTTGCGCCCCGGCTGGCGTCCCCGGCCTCGCTGGCGCCGGCGGCGGCAGCAGCTGAAATGGACGTCGTCGGAGAGCCACTTGCGCTGTTTGCGGGGCGACCGGAGGATGTGGCGCGGCCGGGCGTGCGGCCAGTGGCGGCCACGCGGGCGGATGCGCGCCGCGGCGCATCAGACGGTGCAGTGGCAGCGCCGTTGCTGGTGCTTGCGGCACCAGGGCCGCTGCAGGCGGCGGCGACCGCCGTCTCCACGGGTGCAACGCAAAGCGCCTGCATTGACAGTGAGCCATCCTTGGTCAAGTTTAAAAGCGAGATACCCGAGAATTCAAAACGCGTGGGGTCTCGACGTGGTGTTTGCAACATGTACTAAAATTTGGTATTGCCGCAGCGGGGATAATAAAGCTTGGAGGCTGCTTTCACCCTGCCTGTCCACCCTGCCTGTGCACCCTGCCTGTCCACCCTGCCTAATGCCCACAAACGTTCTGTGCGCTGCCCCTGCGGTGCCCCTACCTGCAGCTGCTGCTTGACGTCGTCCAGGCCGACAAGCTCGCCCCAGGGCACAGCTGCAGCGTAGGGAAGGCATCAAGGGCAGGTCAGAAAGTACAGCCGTGCGGCGCACCGTATCTTCAAGACGCATGCGCGACTGGGTACCATACTAGGGGTCACCGACCAGTGTCGCGCTTTCACCCACCATCGCCGTTGTCCGCTCCACTTGCCACCGCCACGCCAGGCACCACGCCAGGCGCCGGTGCTAGCAGCAGGTTCTGCCGCACCCACTCGTCCAGCGCCTGGGCCTGCGCCTCATCGCTTATGACCGCCACGCGCCGCGCAGGGGTGCGAAGCCCCGTGCCGGGCGTGCGAGGCAGCCCCATGCCGCCGGCACCCCCGCCCAGCCCGAAGCCGCTCAGCAGGCCGCCATTACTGACGCCACCGACGGGCCGTGCCGCCGGTTGAGGGGTGGGCATAGGCGCCATTGACACGGGCGGCACCATTGCCACGCCCATCATGCGCTGCATGCGGGCTGGCGTCCGGTCCGTGATCAGCCTCCCGGCGGGCACTGCCGGCGAGGTCGCGGCGCCGCCGCCAGCAGCAAACGGTTCGCACGCAGCAAGACCCGCTCCCGCGGCGGCTGCGCCAGCACCAGCGCTGCTGCCGGAGGGCGCGCTCGCAGAGGCGACTGGCATGGCGTGCTGGTGAGCGGCGGCTGGGTCCATGGGGCTGCAGCTGCTGCTGCCGCAGCCCATGGCGCGTGCGGCGGGCGTGCCAACAACGCGTCCGGCCTGCAGTCGCCCGGCCTCTGCCTGGCCGTGCGCGCCTCCCGCCTCGCCGTGTCCCTCCGCGGCCAGCACATCGCCCATCTCCATGGCACTCACGCCGCGGCTGGCGCCGCTGCTGGTGCCCGCGACCGACGCGAGCAACCTCGCCGGGGCAAGCGTGGGCGTCATCGGGCTGTGCTGCTGATGCAAAGCGGCGGCAGCGGCAATGTCACCGAGGGTGACAGTCGCCGTGCGGGCCGAGGCTGCAGAGGTCGTGGATGGCCCCGGCGACGCCCCCACGCCGAATGCCAGCCGCCGCACCGCCTCCTCCAGCTGCGCCTCTTCCTCATCCAGCTGCGACATCAGGTCACTGCCCGGCGCCCCCGCCCCCGCCTCCACCTCGGCCTCGAGGTCCTCGAGCAGTGGCTCCGGTACTTGAGCACTGCCGCCCAGAGCCGGCCCGGTCAGCTTGGGTGTCAGGTGCTGCGAGCTCGTCGCCGGGAAAGAACCGCCGGAAACGGCACCCAGCGAGGCAGATCCGGAAGGGAAGGCGGTTGGGTGCGGCGCCGCTACCATGAGCTGCGAGGCCTGGGCATCTTGCGCCACGGCGCGGGCGCGCAGCAACGAGGCCGGCGCTACGCGCGACACGCTGGGTTTCATCTCGCTCTGCAGGCGCAGGTTCGCGAGCGATGCTGCCAGCGCTGCCGCCGAAGCCTTCGCAGCCAGGTCGGCAAGCGAGGGCGTTCCCTGCAGCTCGCTGCGGGCCGCAGCGTAGGCGTCTGCCGCGCGCTTCGTCGCGGTGGCCGCCACCGTGAGTGGATCGTTGTCGATGCCGATGGTAGCGGAGGGAGTCAGGGGGCGCCCGCTGGCCGGGGGCGTGGACAGAAGAGGCCCCGCGCTGGCATGCGGAGTGGTGTTCTCATCCGCATCATAGCTGCTGCCTGAGAGGCCATTCGGCGTCGCTGGCCCTGCAGGGGTTATGTTGGAGTGAGCGGCCGTGGCAGTCAGCTGTACCGCGCCCTTCCGCCTGCGACCTTACTCTTACCATCGCCCCGGTTGAGGGAACCAGATATCATCGCCTTGGCGACGGACTCAAGCAGGTCGCCGCTCTTGCCAATCGCGCGGACGCCATACGCCTTGGCGCGCGCCTGGAGCTCCCTATAGCTCAGTGCTTGCAGAGCTGAACGCGCTTCCTCCATCCTCTTTTTCAGTCAGCTCGGATGTCACAGGGAGAAGCAGTCAAGAAGCGGTCGGTCAATTGACTTCGCTGCCAGCGCAGTGGGGGGCGGGAGCGTATTTTCACTAATCAATGAAATTGAAGCAGTCACCGTGGATGTCAAGTACCCGGGCGACGGTATGCTCGCCAGGAACGAGCGAGCTGTCGGCGCAAAGTAGTTCGATCCAGGTCAGGGGTTGATTGAAGGACGTGAAGGCGAGTGTTAATGGTATCGATGGTAGCCCCTTCTTCGCCGTATGCAACTTTCATCTGCGGCTGACATTTCAGCGAGCCAACCGCCTGAGGGCCCATGCACGGCTCTCCTCCACCTGGGACGCTCCCTTTACCATAAGACAGTGTGTTAATACGTTTGACACTGCAATGCTGCACACGCCTTAAGACTCTAACCCAACGACGAAGACGCAAAACCTCAGAACACGACCGCGGCTCGCGCACTGATAAGAATGAACCAAGTGCTATATGTTAAATACGAACTGGTTTAGTATCGCACAACATTGGTAGAAGGCTTTGATGTCTTCTTTAGAGTATGACAGTCAAGCCGCGAAGCCGGGTGGAGGAGCGCGGCCGCCACCGCTTCGCATAGATGATGCTCCGGTTGTGGAGTCTCCGGGGCCAAGCCCAGGGCCGGGCGGTGGACCACCGCCGGGGCCAGGCGCAATCGTGCCGATGCCTCCACCCGGCTACGGGGGCATGCTGATGCCATATGCGCCTATCCCCGTAGCGCCTCAGAACGCCCTGCAGCGGCTACCACATCCAGTAAAGCATGCGCTGATTGCCATGGCCGGGCCGCCGCAGCGGCAGCCGCTGGTGTATTCTGGGGACGCCATGAACAGCCTGAATGCACTCCGCCAAGACATGACGGCCAGCTATCGGGCGTTATGTGCGGCTCTCGGGGAACCCGAGCGCGCCGACCTAGTCGGTGGCTACCTGCCTGCAGCGGCAGCCCTTGGGTTGCCGCTGCCAGCGCCTCCAGTAGGCGGCATCGGCGGCGGCCTGCAGCGCCTGCCGCCGCTTCCTGGCGCGTCCAGTGGCATCACTGCGCCACTCGCTATCATGAGTTCGCCGCGGGATGCAGCCGGCGCAGGGGCGGGGCCAGATGCGGGGGAAGCGAATTACGCGGCGGCCTCCGGTGCAGGCCTGGGCGTGGCAGGTTTGGGAGGGATGATGCTGGCCGGCGACGCCGGCGGCATCGAGAGCGTGGGATCGGGCGCGGACGCGCCTGCCCGCATGCTCGGAGCGCATCGCTCGATGAGCGCGGGTGCGGGCAACCCATACGCTATGCAGAACGTGCCATCTCTAGCCCACCTAGGAGGAGCTGCTCGAGCAGGCGCTCTGGGGTCAGGCTTTGGGCTGCCACCCATTGGCGGGGGGATGCAGCAGCAACAGCAGATGTGGCCGCTTGGCCGGCCATCGTGGCCGCACCTCGGAGGGGCGGGTGGTGGCGGTGCGCTGCAGGGCATTGGCATCGGCGGCGGCGGCGGCGGCAGTATGGCTGCGCTGAATGGGCCGCGCGTCAGCGTCATGTCCGGATTCTCCAGACCCCAGGTATGGTGTGCTGCCGTGCCAGGGCGCCGCGCCCCGGGGATGTACGGCATGGCAACGGCTGTGCGCTCAGCAACCCTGCGAGCTGATACTGTGCTCTGGCAATATCGTGAACCGTCAAACTCACAATATGCATGTACGGCCGGCCGTTGCAGGACGTGGGCAGCGACTTCCTGGGCGAGGAGAGCGCGCTGGTGTACCCGCCCGCCGGCCGCAGCTTCGGCGGCGGGCCCAGCGCCGCCGCACGTGCCGCGTTGGGTCCTGGCATTGGCGGCGGTGGCCTGATCGATCCCATGGACGATTTCCGCTTCCGGGGCGGGGGGCCGCGCAAGGCCATCACCGTTGACCAGCTTGGTAAGCTGCTCACAGCACCGATGCGTGCAACAACGCCAGTGGGCGGGATAGGGTCGCGAGGCCGAGCAGTGGGTATACACCGAGGCACGGGCTTTTATTTGGCTGGCTGGGTGCAAGCGATGCTGAGCGAGCGGCGGGCTGAGGAGTTCAGATTTCGTGCATGGAAATTGGGGGACATGTTTGCCTGAGAAATCCCGTACCTGCGACTTTGGCAATGCAACCCAGACCTAAGCTTGTTCGGCCCTAATCGTGTGTGCAATCGGCTGCATAACAGATGACCTGGACAGCCTGGTGCCTGGTAGGTTGCGATTGCAACACGGCAGCAGCGGCGAGCAACTCGACCGATACCTCCAGGTGGGTGCCCAAGCAGCGAGTTGCGGGCATACGGCTCTGTATCGTAGTGCCCATCAATGGAGGCGGGGCTGCCCCCACGGCCGCCCCTGGTGTCCACAGTAGGGGCAAGGCATTCTGGTACCGGTCCCTCTGACGGCGCGCGTGCGCGCTGCTTCACCCAATCCCTGCGCAGGATTATGCCCGGGACAGGGCCAAGGCGCCATCAATGCAGGCACTCATGTCCGGTAACCGCTTTAACATGCCATTTTGACCAGCGCCGTCTTGAGGACAGTAGTACGCACGCAGAGGCCGTGCTTGACGCGCGCATGCGAAATGAGCGGCCTTCAAGGGATTTCTTCGGTCGACGACTGGATTGCGGTGGCGTCATTGATGGGATTGAGGTGTTTGTTGCCGTTGTCGCTGGTTGTCGCCTGGTTGCATGCCGCGGAACTCAGGGCGGAAGAAGGACGCAGGAGGACGCGTGTGCTGCCAAAGCAGCACCCAACATCGGAGGTTGTTGCATTTTCCAACATTTGATAGCTGCAGTGAAAGAGAAGGCGCATTTCCCTAAGCCTTGCCGATAAGCTGTGATGGGGTGATGCCAAACTAGTCCGATAGGGTTGGCCACATAGGGTTGTAGGGCAGATGTGCTGTGTATTTTGGAGGGCTGTAGCTGAAGTCTGGAGAAGTACGAATGGGGTCATGTATGTGCACTTTCGCGTTGGAAAGCACTTCGGTGCCGGGGAGCGGAGGCTTCGGTACGATGCCGCGATGGCCCGCCTACCTGGCGGACATGCAGTGGTCGTATCTTACGAAGGCAGGGACGGCGTCAATGGACGAATTCCAAAACACAGCTTCGTTCGATTGCCGAAGGACGCTGCCGCCGCTTCGTTCACCCCAAAAATGTTCCGGGCCTCCGCCCCCGCGCGGCACACAGTTTGTGGCACGGTTCGCGGCAGCAGCACAATACAGCCCAGCGCACACTGTCTTGTATCGGGTGCTAGTGCCCGCAGCCCATTCAACAGCATGAAGCACCGTGTCCGCCGGCTACCACGTGCTGACATGATTGTCCCCAGCCCATGTTTGCCCTCCAGCCAACCACGTACCCCACATACCCACCCTGGGCCCCTGACCCCTGGTCAACCATGACCGAAATCCCAAAAATGCCTTCGTCTGTTTGCCGAAAGACCCCCCAAAATCCCGCGTATTTTGGCCGAAATCTCAAGTCAAGGACAGAAATTTTCTTCCGCCAGAGGCGTTTTGGGGCAAATTTCGTTCCGAACGAAGGAAGATACGACCACTGCGGACATGGTAACTGGAGCCCCGCCCTTTGGGTATACCGAGGTGGTGGGCTGAAGCCCCTATTACGCTCCAGTCACGAAGCGCTTTGTGAAACGCGAATGTGGACACACACGCCCCCCACACTTGCCTCCGTCGTCGGACTCGCCCAGGGCATGCTTACCGCACACACAAACACCTTCCCCTTCCCTTCCGGCCTGGCCTGCCTGGCCGCGTCAATAGTTGCACGTATCAGGCTCCACTGGCCGTAGGTCAAGGGTGCGCGCTGTGCCCTGGCCGGGTTTTGCGCTACGACAAATAGCCGCAACCGCGCAGTACGTTTGTCGCTTTCCGGGTCGCCGCAACTCGCCAACGCCGCCATGTTAATGCATCAAATGAAGACACGACAGGTATGTCACGCAAGTCTGGACGGGTCGCCTGGTTCGGAGAAGACTCGGATCCGTCGTCATCGGACTTGTCAGCAGTTTTGCATCCGCAGAGCGCGCGCATCCCTCGAACTAAACCTACATTTAAAGCACAGCCATCCAGTCGTCCTGAGTACGCATCCTTTGAGGCGCGCTCGGCGTGTAATAGAAAAAACTCTCTTCGGCATTGGGCCCCAAACACGCCGCCGCTCGTTGGTTGCCGCTGAGCTGTGACTTCGCGCGCGGTATTGAGTCATCATGCTGGAAGCAGCGGTAGGGCCAGCGACTGCGACGAAAGGGAGCACGCCGCGAAGCTCCAGCTCCAGTTCGTCGCGCCGGGGTGAGCCATGCACTGGAGTTGCCCCAGCATGCGCTGTGTTGTGGCATGAATGTCAAGCGCTGTGCACACGGTCGGGAGCGCTCGGGTCGCCAGCATCGGGGACTTGCGGAGACGTATACTGTCGTGGCTAATTATTTCGTGTGCGATGCCTCAGGTCGCGCACGGGTATGGACTCCAGAGGAGCTTATCCACCTGATTCACACGCACGCGGCGCTCGGCAACAAGTGGTGCGCGATAGCCAAACGCTTCAAGTGCCGCACAGATAATGACTGCAAGGTGAGTGGACACACGTGATATCTAAGCTTCAGCCGCTGCGCTTTCGAAAAGCGCCGCAGCGCGATGCCGCGGGAAACACCTGATGCTCGGGTGCTTGATGCGTAGTATGGTGGCCAGGGGTTGGAAGGGCGCCATGTCGCCCGAAATTGGGACCTCGCGTCACGCCCTGGGCGAGCGAGGGAACCCTTGACGCCCCGACAGTTTCTGCACGCTGTCAGTGCCCGTACCCAGTCCGTACCCGGCTCCCCTGCCACTGCGCAGAACATTTTCCACAGCTCAATGAGGGCTGTGAAGGGCACCGAGCTCAACATCGCGTTGCGCACGTACGCACAGCTCGTGGGGCCGAATTGCGATGACGCGGAGCTGCGGCAACGTTCTGCGCAGAAAGCGATCGAGTCGGCACGGCTGTTTGAGCCCGAGAAGGAGGACGGCGAAGAAGAGGGTGGGTCCGGGGCAGGGCTGCCAGCTGCTGGGGGAAAGCAGCCCTTCAAACGTAGCCTACCATTCTGCTGCCACACTTGGTACCTGGTCTCTCGGACGGCATAGACTGCCACGTACCCGCCGACGCCGACCTCTGCTCACGCTTGACCCTTGGTTTGCAGACGGAGTGGGCGTGTCGGAGGACCCGGAGCCCTCAGGCAGCCCCGGCCCCGCGGCCTCGCACGACCTGCAGGCTGCGGCCGGTGCCGGCCACCAGCTTGCGCCCCTGTCCGGCCGCACGGACTCGGTGGTGCGGAGCGCCACGCACCCGCATGCTGCCGCCAGCGGCCTCCCATGCGGCCTGCCGGCCCACGCCTCGTCCGCGGGCGAGCATTGCTCCCCCCACGTTTGCCTGCCCACGTTGCCGCCAACACCCGTGATGTCTTACAACCAGCGCACGGTGTCGGCGCCGCAGCAGTTCGCGGTGGCGGTGAACGAGGAGGCGCAGGCGTGCGGCGGGCTGGCCTTCAGCACCAGCAGCGGCGTGCACATCTTCGCGAACACGGCATCTGGCGTGTCCAACAGCGCTCTGACCTGCCCACCCGCGTCGGTCTACAACAACAGCAGCAACAATGCGGCGGCTGTGCCGTCATCGCGCCTGCTGGGTGCCCTGTGCTGGGCACCCCAGTCAACGGCCGGGGTCGCGCCCTTCAGCGGCGGCCTCGCGCAAGCGGCCTCCGCTGCTGTGCCGCGCAGCAGCCCGTTTGACAGCAACACAGCCGTGCGGATGCTCAGCTCCCAGCCGCAGCCATACCTATATCAGTTGGACGCGGCCTCCTGTGCCGCGCCGTCGCAGCAGCAGCTGCTCCAGACGCAGCAGGCGCCGCAGGTTGCAGCTGCACAGCTCCCTGGCAGCTGCTGGCCGGCGGGTCCAGTGCAGCTTGTGTCGCGGGTGCAGGTGGCGTCTCTCGGCGATGGCAGCGCCTTAGAAGGCCTTTGCATGCAAACCCACGGCTCCGGATACACGCACAGCACTGCCGGACTGGGCGCCGGCATTGGCGGCGCCGGGCTCATGGGCGGTTGTGCCTCGGCTGGCGCTGGTTCGGCCTATGTCCTGAGCGCGCCGTCCGGCTGGGGCTCGCTGCCGTCGGTGGCGGCGCAGCAGGTCAGCACGATGGCCGTGAAGTCCGAGCTTTTCTTTGAACAGCAGCTGCAGCAGCAGCAGCAGCAGCAGCAGCAGCAGCAGCAGCAGTTCGGTATGCAGCAGGAGCCGGTGTGCGGCGGATGGGGATTCGGCAGCAACGCCGGCGCGGTCCCCGTGTCCTCGTGCGGCCAGCAGGTACCTGCCGTGTTCAGCGGCGCCCCCACCTTCCTGGTCACAGCTGGCGCAGCGGCGCAGCAGCAGATGCTGCTGCGGTCACAGCAACAGCAGATGCTGCTGCAGCCTCAGGGGACGACGTACCAGCAGCAGCAGCAGCAGCAGCAGGACCAGCAACAGCCGCCACCATCCGCACAGCGGTCCGCGCTGCACGGGAGCAAGCTTGCCCTGCCCCGCAGCGGTGTGAACGGGTCGCCGCTGCTTCCGACCGCTGCGCAGGCCCAGCCGGTGCCGCTGATGCAGCAGTGGCAGGCGCAGCAGTGGCAGGCTGCGTCTCCTGTGGTTCGAATGTCAGATGCCGGCACGTCTGACAAGAGCAGCCACCTTATCCAGGACATCTATCAGATGATGATGGCGCAAGAAGATGACATCGACCTTGATGCAGCGGCTGCGGCTGCGTGGCATTGAGCAATGCGATTTTCAAATTTTGATTGTTTTTTACAATGCTGGGGGAGGGTTTACGCCGGGGGCATCCCTAGGTAATGAGTTGTCATGAGGCAGTGGCATCTTCCGAACGTTAATGCATGGTACCTTATCTTGCTCAAGAATAGTATGAACATGTGAGACATTCGCAATTGAGCGGAGCGGAATGCTGGGTCATAACACATGGCGTGAGGACTCCTAGTGGCACTCGCATGCTTGGTAAGACATGCCTAAGCAGAATGGAAACTGCATCATGCCCTACGCACAAAGGGCCACGAGGGACAACATGAAAGGACTATGAGCGGCGAGTGGGTTTTTTGCTACTAAAAATGGTCGACAAAATGAAGCTGAGAAGGGCTTTGGTGTGCAGTGCCGTGGCTTTCACCGGATTCCGCGCGCCGCCATTGATATTGGGGGTGACAAGACAAATGCATGCTGCACCAATGGAGGCCCAGACAGGGGGCCGAATAAAGAGTGGCGCACCGCGGCACAGGTTGTCGACACGACAACCTCGCAGGCCGGAATCTGTCCAAGGCAAGAATAAGTAATTGACATAAGATGTCCTCACACAAATAAATGCAGTTTTGATGGCTGCGAGCGCCGACGTTGCAAGTAGTGGAAGGAATCAGTTATTGCTTACGCTCATGCTTCAAAAGTTTGGCGTCAGGAGATTCGTTGTCTGGGGCAAAGGCCCGAGAAGGCATGCGCGATGCCCGTAAGGCTTGATTGATGCCACTCAGTTGTGCACCCGCTGCTCTGTTCAAGGGTGAAGATCGCATTCCATTTGTGTTCCGCTGTGGACTCTGGTTGCGCGTGCGCGTTTGGGCGCGTGCGCGTATTGGATCGGCGGGCGGTAGGTGGTCCAGGGCGAATGCAGTGCACGGGCGCACCTGTGGCTGTGCCCGTTATTCCGGCTAGGATGCACGTTACACATTTCGGAAGCTGCGCATTGCAACAGCGCAAGCAGTATTTCCCCGGCCGTTTGTGCCCGGGTGGATTGAGAAAGCGTGGGGCTGCTGCAATCTTGAACAACTGCGACTTGGATCGGGTTGAACTGGGTGGGTTTGGAACGTGGACAGTTGGCGGATGAGAAATGGCAACAGGGCGCGGGCCATGCCGTGTCGGGGAAGTGTAGGAAGTGACGGATGCGGTCAGCGTGTAGGTTGCCGGCCTACAAGAGACGATAGGCGTGCAAATACGGTAGGGCCATTCAGTGTGAGTCAGCCGGAGAGCGCCGGGACTTCCTCTGCCTTGTGCCCTACCTCGCCAGCCGCCGTGAACATTGATATGTAAATGAACGCTGGATCCTGCCTTGATTGGAGCTGCGGCATATGTCTTGACGTGTTCTGCACCCCCAGCAAGCCGCCTCGTGCTTAGAGCGAGTCACAGCACGCAGGGGAGATGCATTAATGCGGGCGAGGGTTTGGCACTAGCGGGACATTGGGATACGCGGTGCGGCTGCTGGCGGCGCTGACCGGGCTGGGGCTTGGGCTGGAGTCAAGAAGGGCCAGCAGCCAACAGCGGCGCTGCGGCGGTACGGCTGCAGGCGGTGGCGCGGGAGGGGGGCGGTCTGCGGACGCCCCCGTCATGTCAGGTGGTGCCGCCGCGGTAATTTATGGCTTGACCTCGCCGCATCGAAGGAAAGTGTCTAGAGCCAGGAGACAGGGGAGGCAGACCAGGAGAGGCGAGGGCCAGGTTGCCAGGGGTGTTCTATGCGTATGACTGTCCAACACATGTCGGTGTCATGTTCGATGACTCGAGCCGGATCTGTGTTGCTGCCACGCATCCCGCCCCCCACCGGAATCAGCAATGCGTTAGTCCAGTCTTGGCCCATGTCAGCCCTGAGACCCAGCGCTTTCTTGCTGATGACGAGGCTCGCTCTGCCGCGTCATTTAGAGAAGGCGTCGAAGTTCATTACAACAATTCACTGCACCAGTGTCCGCAGGGCCTTGTCCCAAGCCTGCACGTGCTTGCCACCCCTTGCACCTGAATCCCTCTCGCAGGGTTCATCAGTGCGTGTGTAGGTTCTATCCGCTCGCGCACTCAATCTTCAGGTATCTCTCTCACCCATGCGACCATTCCCTTGGGTAATTGACAAAGCGCCGTCAACTCCGCAGGAATGGCGGGAAAACTCCAGCCCCAGTGGGCGGGACAGAAGGCCGCGCATGTCCGCTGTGTGTCTCTCGCCCACGATGCCCAAATCCGCACACACCTCACACATGAGAATGTTCGCTCTTCCCCAGCAACCGTTCCGGGTGCACTACCTCTCTCGATTGCATCGTTTAGGAAATACACAAATCTCGTGTACACATGGCCACGTGTCAACTGTACTAGCGGTACGTGGAGCGCAAGCATGGATTTGTTTGGCGCCTCTACTATACTATGCACCGTTCGTCCGCTCGAGATGCCTGCCAATTGCTAGCTACCGTACACGTGCCGACATGATGATTAGGAGGTTAAATAATGATAACGCCCCGGGCGACCCAACTGGGCTGCATGCTGCCATCTGCAGCGGCTCATACTCCTGCTGCTGTGCCCCGTGACATGCAACCATGCAGCCCTGCCCGTAATAGGAGCTACTACACATTTAGGTTCAGTAGGTCAATCGGTTTCACAGTTGTCCGGAACGGGCCTGCACCTCACCCACTCATGCATGTGCAGCGTGTGGCAGCGCTCACATAACGCTCTTAGGTGGCGGCGCTCATAGAACGCTTAAAAAAGGTTGATTATTGGTTAAAAATGCAGGCCTTCCATTTCAGGCTACAGTACAGTGTATGCATTGGCGTCATTCCTTGATTGAAGAGCTGGTTCAACCCAGAAGGATGCGACCGAGCTCGGCCCACTCCTCGTCGCCAGCGCACCAGTCGTCGCCCATCAGGTGATGATCCTGCTGATGCTGAGGCGCAGCGGTAGCAACAGCAGCACCCGCATCGCCGATGCAGGTGCTGCAGCCGCCACAGGCGCTGCTGCTGCTACTGCTGCTGCAGCTGCTGGTAGCGGCACCGCTGACGGCTGCAGGGTGCTGGGCCCAGCCGGTCACGGCAGGGGCTGGCTCCGTCTTAATACCGGCAGCTGCCGCCGCCGCAGTGGTCGTGGTGGTAATCCGGGTGGCGGCGGTGGTGGTGGTCGCCTCCGAGAAGGAGACAAGTGAGCTGCCACCGGTGAGGGGCAGCACGGCGGAGGCAGCCGGCGCCAGCGCGTGCACTGAGGCTGCGGCGGGCTGCGGCGCGGCGGTGAAGGCTGCCGCCGCAGCAGCAGGCGGCAGGTGCTGCGCGTGTGTGTGGAAGAAGAAAGTCCCCATACCCGCCGACGGGGCAGCAGCAGCAGCACCGCCGTGCGCACCGGTGCCCATCTGGATAAGGTGAGGCGGGCGGGCTGGCATCGGCAGAAGCACGTGCTGAGGGGGTGCGCCCGGGATAGCGGAGGGCAGCAGGACAAGCTGCTTCTGCTGCTGCTGCTGCTGGTGGTGCTGCTGGGGGCCCAGCAGGTGCAGCGCCGCGGGGTGGTGGCCAGCAGGCCCCATAATGAGCACCGGGCCGCTGCTGCCATCAACGGGCGCTGCGTGATGGTGCTGGTGCAGCGGGAAGGCCGCGCCCGCAGCTGCGCCGCCGGCGCCGGCGGCCATCAGGTGGGGCTGGTGCTGCTGCAGGAATGGCGGAGCCACATGCAGGACCACATGCGAGTGCTGTTGCTGCACATGGTGCTGGTGCTGCTGGTGCAGGAGCGCGAACGAATCGTGCGAAAGCAGCTGAACCCGCGCACCTAGGAGGTGCTGGTGCTGCTGCTGCTGGTGCTGCCAGAAGGGGCTGGCGCTGCTGCCAACCACCGACGGCTGCGGCAGAGCGGCAAAGCCATGCGGCGGGGGCTGCAGCGACTGCAGGGACAGCCGCTCAGGGACACCAGCGGGCACGCCACTGACTGCCGCCGTCAGGGGGGTGGCAGTCGTGGAGGGAGCGGCAGTAGCGACCGCGACCGGCATCGGAACCGCGGCGGCGGCAGGGTGCGCCGGAACAGGTGCCGCCGCAGCAACGGAGCGCCAGCCATCAGCAACTGCCATATTGCCGGCGTCGGCGACGAGGGCGCCCGCGGAGGAGAGCCGGCGGACGCTGACATCACCTGCGGGTGGTAGTAGTAGAGGGCGCGTATTTGGGTGAGCAAACCACGTACACGTACATGTAAGCTGCAGATGATCCGCATGGCTACGGAACATACCCTGTCCTAGCTAGCAGCAACAGACCCCGCGTCCAACCAGCATTACTGCATTACATGTCGCCGCAATGATCACGCACCGGGCAGAACTGGGCTGGCGGCGGCTGAGGCGGGGCAGACCGGCGCAGACGCGGCGTCCTCCTGCGTGTCCATGCCGTCACCCTGCGCGCGCGCCATGCCGTCAGCACCCGCCGACACACTGCTGCTGCGGCGGCTGGCGGCTGCTACGGCGGCCGTCTCGGCGCGCTCAGCATCAGGGGCGGCATCTGCCGATCCGCAGCCAGCATCCTCCTGCTCTTGTCCCTGCTGCAGCTGCTGGTGGCTGCGCTCCTGCTGCTTTAGCCGCTCCGCCGCCTCTTGCGCCTCCACTTGCTGCATGGCAGCCTTGAAGGCGGCGACACGGGTGAGGGCGTCGGGGCCACGCTTGTCCTGATCCCACGACTCGCATGCGGAGGAAGGCGGCAGCGCGCGCGCATAGGCGAAGACCAGGTTGTCACGGTAGCTGCGCTTGGCACGCAGGGCTCTGTGGGACCAAGGGAGGAATGAACTGCGGGTTAGTGGAATGGTAGGTAGGTTACGCGATGGCGAACGTGATGCATGGCGCAAAGCGCGCCTCCCGTTGCGGCAATTGCTACGGCGCCGGGCCGCGTGCTGCGTGCAGGAGCATCCCCAGTGCAATTCCTTAGCCAATGAAGCCAGCATACGTGCGTGCAATGCGCTCCAACCCACCCGAAGAAGAAGTTCTTGCAGTCATTCTCTGCACGCACAGAAGGTGAACGCGCGGCGCATGGGTTGGGAGCGAGCTGCCCGGGGAGTCTGACCGCACGGTTGGCAAAATGCGGAACAGATGACTGTTTACGTGCTATAAGATCTCAAGGAACAATCTTCTGCGCACGGCTGTTCTCTTGGGGAGCGCGTGCAAAGTCCTCCAACCGTCGACATGTCAACATAAGACCCGAGACCGGAGCAAATCCCGACTCACGAGTGCGGCCGGGCATCTGCTTGGCTATCTCCGTCCAGCTGTAGCCAGGAAACACGCGAACCCAGCAGGTTAAGCGTCGGATAGGCTTTGAGGACTTCGGGGAGTCGCGCACTACGAACCGAGCTGGTTTGTTTTTTTCGGCGCCGATGCTCCCAGCGCGCGTACCTGTTGCCCAGTTTGACGTGAAGCTGAATCAGGCGAAGCGCCTGAGCACGAGACCAGTCTGGGCGGCTTCGGCGGTGGTCGGTCTCAACCATTATTCCGCTGCGACTCGTCGACGGCGCGTTAGGTCGCTTGAAAGTGATAGGGCGAGGCGCCGGATGCACAATGAAGCTGCACTATATCAATTGGGACAGCGCAGCGCTGCTCGGCGTGGCCAAACAAAACGAACAAGCCGGAGTGGACCGCGGTGCTTGTCGAGCGGGGCCGGTAGGTCAAAATCTATCGGCGACCGATGTGTAAGAAGGCATTAGAATTGCAGAGCTGATTGACGGGGGTGGGCTAAAACAAGGGCCCGATGAAGAGGAGTGGAGGAGTTCACAGTCGCTCATGTGAGATGGGAGGGACTGGCAGGGCTGGGGACTCGCCGGCACGAACCTGTGCGAACCCATGCATTTCGGCGTTTCCAGGGCTTCTACATTAATACATATGTAGAGAATTTGTATATTTAATGGATGCAAATAGGCTTGACACCATGCTGCGTGATTTTCGACGACTCGCATATCGCCGTCTGACCGGACGGACTCGTCGCCCCAACTCGACACGCCGCTTCAAATATCTTTCATGTTTTCGGGCATTTTAGTTTGATAAATAGTGCTGCGACGCGGCTGCCCCACTCCAGTTAGTTTTGGCCACACCTCCCACGGGTGGCTCCAGCAAGTTCTACCCTCCCTCGTTCTTCTTACGAACTTTGCCCGCGCAGAGCACCCGCGCTCCTCCCGGCCCTCTCTCTTTCTGCTTGCTGTGGCAGCGCTGCCGCGGCTCTGCCAGCTCTATAGCAGCAGCCCTGCCCCCAACCCTGCCTGCCCTGCCCCCAACCCTTCACTCGCAAGCACTATGCTAACCCTGCCTGCCCTGCCCCCAACCCTGCCTGGTCAAACGCCCCAAGGGGCAGGCTAGGCGGAAACAAGACAAGAAGGTAGCTGCAAGCACATCAGCGCTGAGGCTCGGGGCAATGCGGCCGTTCCCGAGGCGGTGGCCAGGGCACGGGCAACGCACACGGATAACGCGATGTTACATCAGGGGAACTTCACGGAGCAATCTGCATGGCGAGCAGGCAACCTCCATCGCCGTGCAGCCCAACACCCCCCACGCCGACTGCCGCCCAGGTCCAATTATTGGAGGGTGGAGTGGTCGTTAATCACCCGTCAGCCCTTTGCCGGCGCCACTCCCGTGAACGGCCCCTCCATTCGTCCTTTCGCGGTTAGCAGCACTTCAAAGCCCGCCGGTGGACGCCCCTCCCCGCAGCGATGGCGATACCATGAGTCCATGACCGAGTACATCAACCAAACCCCCGTCTATCTCCTTCCGTGACTCCTTCCAACCAATGACAATGTTTCAGAAGATATCCTGCGGAAAGTTCCGCCCGTACAGCCCCACCCACGACCGCGGCGTCCGCAGACCGCCTCCCTCCCGCGCCACCGCCTGCAGCCGTGCCGCCCCTGTTGGCTGGCCCTTCCCCTCGACCCCAGCCCCAGCCCCAGCCCCTGCCCCTGCCCCGGTCAGCGCCGCCAGCAGCCGCACCGCGTGTCCCGCTAGCGCCAGCCCCTCGCCCGCATTGTCGCCCTCCGCTGCGAAGCACCCCAGCACCGCGTATGGCAGCCCCTGCCGCGTCGCCTCACTGACCAGAGGCCACGGCGGCAGGCTGTGGTGCAGCTGCAGCTCCTCATCGCGCAGCTCCGGCTCCAGCTCGGCCAGGGGCGCCGCCGCCAGCGCCGCTGCTGCGGCGGCGGGGCCGGCCAGGCCGCCACCCAGGTCGCCGGCAGCGTAGGTGTAAGGGTCGGGCGGCGGGGGCGCCGTGGCAGCGTGGAGGGCAGTGGCGGCCGTGCAGGCGGCGCGCAGCTGCTCACTGCTGGCCAGGAACCTGTTGTTATACAGGACGAGGCAGAGAAGGGCGAGATGGAGCTGCTGATGAAATAGACGTGCGTGGGCGCGGCCGCGTGCAGTGCGACTTCCCGGCCCGTGTGACACAGCTCCTCAGGAACACGGTTTTTTGGCACCCTGCCCCTTGCCGGCCTCATCCCTTTCACTATCGCCACCAACACTATGCCTACAACACCATTGAACCGCACGCTCGATTCGGCGATTGAGATGCCTAGCCGCCGTTCCAACACTCTACTTCACCCACCCTCACCTGCACCCCCAGAAGTGACCGCTTCCCCTGACCTCAGCAGTCCCTGGCGCCCCACCCACAATCCCACCCGCCCACTTACCGGAACGGTGAGCTGTCAGACAGCTGCCGATCTCGCCGCAGCTGCGCATCCAGCCCCGTTAGCACCACCACGCCCGCCGCCCCAGCGGCATGCAGCCACGTCACAAGCTCCGCCGCAAACGCTGCCTGCCGGCCCAGTGCCGCCGGCGCCCGCTGCTGCAGGAACACAAGCGGCGGCTGGCTGCCTGTAGCGTGTGGTGCCAATGGAGGGTTCGGATTGGAGAAATAATAGAGGGTCGAGGAATGGCATGAGGCGTTGCTGTGGCTTGAAGAAACGGGCAGCTTTCGGGCGGCAGAGCCAGCTGGCCGCGCAGAGAGATGGAAGACTCGCAGGCTCAAACACTATCAGCCCTGTAAAGGCGCACTCTTTGACAACATTGGCTTGTCTAGCTCATCATATTATCCAGCTGCTGACCTGGGATGCTGAAAAGCTCCAGGGCGGTGGTCAGCACGCCGGGCGCGCCGCTGTCGGCGGCGTCAAATGCGTCATTGCCCACAACTGGCAAGCAGTTGGCGGACTCCACGGGGCCAAGCGCAGTGACGGGCGCCAGCGAGGTGACCAGCACGTCCAGAGCAAGCTCCCCCACATTGGCGTACGTCACTGCGGGCTGCGCAGCGTCGGTGCGTGCACGTGGTTAGAGGGGCCGATGAAGGTTCAGACATACACATGCACACGCGCGCATCCGCCCACGCGCAACCCCCGCACCCAGCCCTTGCCGCCCTTGAACTCCACAGCGGCATGTCGTAACGAACGCCACACGCACCAGCACGACGATGGCGCCTCTAAGCGCCTCTTGGGCGCTGGGTGAGCATTGCATCTCGTGAGCGGCACACGAAGTGTCCCCTATTACAGCAAACCCAGTGAGGTATGTGTCGTGTTATGCCAGTGGTGTCTAGATTGAAGTTGTGTCCCGCTAATAACGGAGTCTTTGGCACGTTCGGCGTGCAGATCCTTGCTCGACCCGGCGTCTTAAGCCTATCGACAGTGTCCAGCAGTACAGGTGCGTTGTTGGTTCCAAAAATAGTTTGCGCACAGTAATCGCTTCTCCGCGAGGAATTCCTCGCTTTGCCACCGATGTGCACTGGATTCGGAATCGATGGGGCGACCCAGGCGAAAGTCGCTATGTATAATTTTAACCCTCTCCTTGAGCTGCGTGCTTAGAATGCGATCATGCACGATGTGGAGCGCCCGCGGGCAAGGGAGTTATGGTGCGAGGCTTGAACAGCGAGCCGCGAAAACAACGCTGCAGGCGTTGCCATCGCTTTCTGGCTTCCTAAAGGCAGTCAACCAGCGCCTAAGTGCGAGGAGGCCCAAGTTGCAGGCAAGGAAACAAATGCTTTCTCAGCGCGCCTGCAATTGCTGACTGTCTGCTATTCTTACATCTAGCCTTAGCTTCATGCACGCAGCAAAGTGCGCTGCGCCGATAACCCCTGCGGGCCAAACCCTAACACGGGGCGCACTCGCGGTGTAACTTCCCCGCCAACTGCTGTGGCCTGGCGCGCAACCGCAGGCGGCGGACCCGGTCACTGAGACCATCACGCGTACAAAGGAAGCTGGTGGGGATGCACCCAGCACCAGCAGCAGTTCGGGGGCTGCGGCCGCGGGGCCTGCTGGCCGCGGCCGCGGGGGTTCAATGCGGCTGGAGGTCCGCGTTGTGGACAGCATCACCAAGGTGAGCTCTAGTACCGCTTCTGGCCCACCCCCTTGCCACACCATTAAGTTTGAACGTCTGGGCTCGATGGAGCCGGGGCGTTGCCAAAGCTTCCCAGGTGGAAAGCACTGCGCGTGAGGGTAAGGGAGCCGTTGCACCCAGGCACGGTATGTGGGTGTCGGCATATCGCGCCCATGTCAGACATCCAAGGCGCGGAGCCAGGCGCCAGGGGCCTCGCGCCTCTTTAAACCACAGGCTACGCATCATCAACAACATACAGGTGCCGCAGCACGAGTGGGACGGCGTGGTGCACACCTGCTCGGGCGGCGAGGTCAACCCCACTCTGCTGTGGAGCTTCCTGCACGCCATGGAGGAGAGCGGGTCGGCGGTGAGTGGGAGTCCTTGGGAAGGGTAGCCGTAAACCGAGGGGCAGGTAGGGAATGTGCGCTTTGAGCGCTGGGTAGCTTCAGTCCAAAGGCAGTGCTAGCCGTTTCAACCAAAGTGGGAGCGGCGCGCCGCAGGAGGGTTGCGGGTGCACGCAAATCGCACCCTGGCTGTGGCGGTGGCAGTCACGGAGGAGGTTGCAACAATTTGCCGCTTGGCTCCATGCCCGCAGTGCCCGCGCACTGGCTGGCTGCCGCAGCACGTAATCGTGCGCGAGCTGCCCGGAGACGGTGACTCCGCGTCATCATCGGCGGCGCCAGGGGCAGCGACGCCGGCCGGTGTGGACAGCGAGCGGCAGGCCAGCGGCGCCGGCACATCGACCTCCGACAGCCGCGGCGACCACCGCCCCGGGGCGGGGGCGGCCGCAGCGCGAGGGCGGCTGTTGGGCTGTGTGCCCATGTACCTGAAAGGCCACTCGTACGGCGAGTATGTGTTCGACTCGTCCTGGGCCGACTTCGCGTCGCGCCTTGGCATGCGGTGAGCCACCGGGGTTACAAGCGCGTGTGTATGTGCTCAGGCCGGTGGATGTAGGAATGTTAAGCGCCCTCGACGTTTACAGCTGCTTTATGGGTTCGCGCGCGCCTGCTGGCTGCCGGCTGGCTGCCGTGCTCCTGCGAGATGCACCTGCGCTCACAGCTCATCGCTACAGCGCTTATCGCGCCGGCCGCACACCCGAGCACGCGCGTGCCTTCCCATCGTTCTACGCGATCGCACGACCCGCCGCTTCCGCCGCACCCCCGCTGCCTCTGCCGCGCAGGTACTACCCCAAGCTGCAGGCCGCTGTGCCCTTCACGCCCGTGACGGGGTCCCGGCTGCTGGTGGCCGGGGACCTGGAGGCGGGCGAGCGGGCGGCGGTGGTGCGGGCGCTGGGGCGGGCGCTCATCAGCATGGCGGGTGCGTGCGTGCGTGAGGCTTGGGACAGGATTAGCTGGGCTGGGGGCAGATGTGAGGCACGTTTGCCTGAGCTGGGGTCATTGGAAAGAATGAGGCGTTCGGGAACAGGTACATGCGGATGGGGCCGGGGAGGGACGTCCTTGAGGTGGTGTAGGGACAGCAACGCGGTGGCTGAGTGGGTGGGTGGGCGCGTCTTTGAGATGAGGTGACACCGTGACTGGGACCTGGGTACCATAGCCGTGCGCCGTATGCCACTCTCACCCTCGCCGATGCCTCTGCTACAGACCAAACGGACATCTCGGGCGTGCACCTCACGTTCACGACCGGCGAGGAATGGGCGGCGCTGGCGGAGCTGGGCTTCAAGCAACGGCTGGGCCTGCAGGTGTGCTGTCAGGGCTGTGCTGCTGGATGACTGGCCGTACATAAACGTGATCGGGTTTGCTGCGGCTCTGCTGCCTGACTGGTAGATGCCGGCGTATCTGTGATGGCCGTTTAGGGAAGATTCCTTGGCGTCCCGTGTTCATTCCTGCCTGGATTATCTGTGTGCACAACAGCTTTGCCCCTGCCCTGCGCCCCTGCACTGCACTGTACTGCTGTCAGTTCCACTGGGACAACCCCGGCTACGAGTCGTTCGACGCCTTCCTCGCCGACCTCAAGCAGTCCAAGCGCAAGAACATTCGCCAGGTGCGCGAGTTGGAGAGTGCAGGGCGACGCGCCCGGCTTGTTTTAAATGAGCTTCTTTCCGGGGCACGTTCCCCTTGCAACCCGATTCGCACCCTTGCCTCCACTCCTGCTGTCCGTCCGCTCACCCTCTCCGGCTGCACACGATCGCCTGCTCGCGCTACTACAACGCACGCATGCCTCCGCCGTGTGCCACACACATCCCCAGGAGCGCAAGAGCATCGAAAAGGCGGGCCTGGCCGTGCACCGGCTGCGCGGCGGCGAGCTCACTGCCGCGCACTGGGACCGCTTCTACGAGTTCTACCTGTCCACGGTGGACCGCAAGTGGGGCAACGCCTACCTCACGCGCGACTTCTTCCAGCGCCTGGGCGACACCATGCCCGACCAGGTGCGCGGCTGGGTGCGGGCGTACGGGCGTGCATGGCGTGTGCATGTGTGGGGGCGGGTGCGTGGCTGGATCGGCGGGTGGATGGGTGGCATGCAGTGGGTGGGTCCGTGGGGCCGGGCGGGCGGGCGTCGTGCGAAAGAGCGGGTGGGCCGGGGGGTGGGCGTGGGGGTGTATGGGCGGACGCGCGGGCGGACGTGCGGACTTGTCCCTTGCGGGCGGTGGCGTGCGTGGGATTGGGAAGGGCAGTTCGGCACTGGCTGGCGCCCATGCCTATTCAACCTCCACTGCCCGCCTGGGCTCGCTTGCAGGTGCTGCTGGTTGCGGCCACGGACGCCGGTGCTGCTGCTCCCTCGCCCAGTGCCGCGCCGGAGGCGGATTCCCTAGTGGCGGCCGCATTGAACCTGGTGAGTGGTACCGCCATATATAGTCAGTCGTCAGTACACGCACACGCGTACCAATTCTCTCAATGTTAACCCTTTTATGGCAGGGTGGACACGACCATGCATGCGTGCTGCTCGCAGGTGGGCAGCCACGCACTGTTCGGTCGCAACTGGGGTGTGGCTGAAGGGCGGGACGTCAAGAACCTGCACTTCGAGCTGTGCTACTACCAGGTAGGGACGGATGGGGGCCGGCTGTATGGGCTGAGAGAGGGCTGAGTCGGCTGAGAGGGCCGAGAGGGCTGAGAGGGCTGACAGGCACGGCTGACAGGGGCTGAGAGAGGGCTGAGTGGGCTGCGAAGGCTGGGGATCAACGCGAGGGCAGCGCACGTTGGTTCGACCGCTAGCTGGGAAAACGCAACAGGACTGATCAACGTATGCGCGCGTCAATTGCTCGCCGGTGCGCACGTGGTGCTGACTGGCTGATCCTACCCTGTGTGTCGTGGCGGGGCAGGCACTGGACGAGGCGATTCAGCGGCGGCTGCCGCGTGTGGAGGCGGGCGCGCAGGGCGAGCACAAGCTGCAGCGTGGCTACCTGCCCTCGCTAACCTACTCCTGCCACTATATCCGCGACCCCAGGTGTGTGAGCGGGAGCGGCAGGTGGCAGGCGGCGGCGCATGGCGCCAACGTGACGCCCGCTAGCAGAGCCAAGCCAGAACCATCATAGCGCATGTCCGTTTGATCCTCCAGCAGCAGGCTGATTGTCAGCCCTAAGGATCAAGAAGTGACCCTAGAATTAGGCCGCCACTCAATTGTCTTGGCCTTGCTGCAGCTGCCAATGCAAGTGTCCTGGGTTAACGCGGCTGCCTTGCCTCCACCACAACAGGCTGGGCGCGGCGGTGGACAGTTTCCTATCTCGGGAGCGGGGCCAGATAGAATACGCGTTGCAGGTGGGCGGTGCCGCACGAGTGGCGGATGTGCGGGCGTGGGCTGTGTTAAATGGCTGGAAGACGCGGGCTGCCGCATAGTTGACGCAGGGGAGTGGTTGTGCTGCTGCGAGGTTGCGCAGGCACCATTACGGCAGATCATTCGGTAACGACTTCGTCTGCAGTCTCTAATGCATCCTGTACCATCCTTGCAACCCCCATCCCGACCTGCCCCATCGTAGCCTCGGCATGTCACCCACGCCCTCCGTACCGCATGTCACATACCCAGCGCCTATTGCTCCACCAACGCCCCCAACTGCGTCCACACCAATGCCCCAACGTAGGTGATGAGCCTGACAGCCTCGCCCTACAAGCAGGAGCGGACCATGGAAGCGCTGGTTCGCAAGGTGAACGCCTACAGCAGCCTGTCGTCCTCGTCATCCAGCAGCGACAGCCTGGATGAGGAGCTGGCGGCGGCTGCTATGGCTGCTGAGCTGCGCGGAAGTTGATGCTGGCGGGGCGGTGCCGGCATTTTTGTAATACTGCGCATGAAGAAAGCCGGCCGATGAGGCGTTCGGAGATTAATCTGTGGAGGGACGTCGTGCGGCGCCAATGACTGTGATGAGCGTGTCAGTGTAATGCATTAAGTTTGATGTAGTGTGGTGTGCACTGGCGAACAAGTGTGAGCTAATCGTGTGACCAGACCCAAGAGTGACGTGAGCAATGACTAGGCATTTTGTGGCGATGGACTGGTATGCAACAACACGTTCTATGTGCGACCTTGCCTGAAGCGGAGACGAAAGTGATGACTAATACGGAATCTCCATGCCTCTTGTGGGCAATCCGGTGGCCTCAGTATTCCCACGAGTACTCCCCAAGCGCTGACAACTGTTTGGGTTGCGCTTACGGCCTACCTAGAACCATCAGCCACGGTGTACCGTCAGTCCGGAACCGCGTATGTAAGACCGTGACCTCTCCAGCTCTGTCCTGTCCTGTCCAGCCCGCAATCAGAGTCCAGCCAAGGTCCCATCAGAGTCCTTCATTGAGAAAGACAGGCGGTAGTAGCCGCGGTGCTGGGCCGCGCAGCGAATCACACATGGTATCTGCCCGATTCCCGAATCACACATGCATTACAGTGTGTGACCCCCACCTCGCTCGGGTCCCTCTCTTAGATCCGCCAGGCGCCCGTCGGCGGGGATCTAATTTATCTGGTGGCTGTAAGGGGTGTAAGTGTGTCCTGTCCAGCGCTGTCCTGTCCAGCCCGCAATCGGAGTCCAGCCAAGGTCCCAAGGCTGCAGCACGGTCTGATAAGTCTTGGGCGGGTGCAGATGCAGGTTTGGGCAGGTTAGGCGGGTGCATGATCCAGGGTGGACAAAGCCTGGGGTGGACAGGACAAAGCCTGGGGTGGTCAGGACAAAGCCTGGGGGTGGACAGGACAGATCTGGGGTGGACAGGGCACAACGTCACATCCGTGTCCCTGTTGTTGCCTGTGAAACAGGAACCGCGACCTGAACGCTGCGGCAAACATCCGCCTCATCACAGCGTGCGTGGAGGATGGCACGCCATGGCCAGCTGCGCTGAGCAGGCCGCCCAAGCAGGGAGCCGGCTGGATTGATGGTAGTGGCTGGTTTGGCGGTGGCGTCCAGATGCACGGTGGCGGGTGATGCGTGTTTGCTGCAGCGTGTGTGTGCTGCAGCGTGTGTGTGCTGCAGAGTCTGGAGGACAGGTTGACCCCTGTCCTCCCCAGCCGTCCGGCCTAGGTCCGTGATGTGACGAGCAAGATGGGTTGATCCTGTCTTAGGCGGTGGTACGTGTTACCCCGTCTTGGCGCTAGCCCTCTTACACCGTCCCGAGTGGTCGCCTGTTCTGGACGTAAACTCAACACATTGTTCGCGTGTGGGGACGCCGCGTTGGCGACAGCCACGGATGGCCCTAATACCGTGGGGGCATGACGCACCCGCGGAGGGCACTGTAAGGGGTTCACGTTCACGTCCTCCGCCGCAGATGAAGCGCGAATCGAGCTCACCAGACAGCGGAGCAGAAGAAACAATAGAGCATGCCTCGGTTGAGTCAGGTTGAGTGCTGCCGTCTGGCAGTGAGCCAGGCGGCAGCCTAAATTCATACCCTCTCCCCAAACAATCCAAGACCACGGGCCATTATCAGCGCCTCGCTCATCGAGTAAAAAACAATGAAGGAATGGCAAATACGACTTCCATTCTTGGGGACCGTGCTATTCATGTGCCACCCACCCGACACAACACACACCGTTTCACCAACGTTCAGCCGGCGTCTTTCTTCATCATCGTCCACCTTCTTGGCGCAAACACCTCAACCGGGTATCGCTGCCGGAAGTCATCATTTATTGCGCTCATGATCCGCATCATGATCCGTCATGTGCAGTGGGGCGGGGGCCCGGGGCCGGGAAAGAAGCGCATACGGATTGCGCGCCAAGCCATCTCATCATCACCCACACAAGCTTGGGCTGCTGAAGAATGACCATACCAATGTCTGCTAGCAGGTAGCCGAATAACAATGACAGCTACAAGAAAGCCAGCCCGCAGTGATTGCCGCTAGCTGGGGGTGGCACTACCCGTCAATAGCATCACACAGCCTGAGCTTTATTTATTGCAGTGGGCACCCATATCGAGGCTCCACATCTCAATGCCAAGCCATGGTGATTATGCCGCATGCACTGTTACTTGACGTACCGTACTTGAAACATGCATTCATGAACAAAAAGCGGTTGCCCGCCTGCTTCCCGAACGATAAATGGATTCGAGCGCCAGTCAGGGTGCCCAGCCATCCGCGGCGGAAACCTATTGCCGCTGCTGCTACACCGAACGCAGCATAACTTCGATACATACATCCCAAGTCGCTCGAGTTCTCCCTTACGGGAGGCGTGGCTTGCCCCATTGCTCCATTAACAGGATGACGCATGTGTCATACCCGCCTATTGCAATGGTTGGCCCCGCACTTATGTATAGTGAAAGTAACGATGCAATACTTCGACAGGACTGCCGTATGCTGTCCTTATCGTTGTGCACTGCACTTGAGTGCACATGCATAATCCGACGCACACGTCATTCCCACACGGCATCCCATGGCCTAGCAGATGCCGAGCCCTCCCCATGAATGACGACACGATTCCTGATCGCTTTCTTCGCGTAACCCCGTCGTCTCTTACTTCAGCCGCAGCCCTCACATTCACCACCGCAATATCCAAAGCATTCTCAGGTCTGGCACGGCGCTTAGCGCCTACGCCCCAGCGCTGCCCACGGCCGCGCTGCCTGTAACCTCCTCCCCACCAAGAACGTTCCTGCCTCCTGCTCCGCCGCCATCTCCACCTCCGAGCAGCCGGAAGCCGCCCCCACCGCGCTTAACGCCGCCCGCCTGCGCCCGCCTGAAGATGGCCTTTACGTGCGCCCGCACGTCCAGATCCGGCGGCACGTGGCTCAGCAGCGCGCTCTGCCGCATGGCGTCGGCCTTGAGGCGGGCCAGGTGCGGCCACAGGATGAGGACCATATAGGCGCAGATGCCCACGATGGTGCAGATGAGCAGGATCTGTTTTTGTGTTTGTATGTGTGGGCGGGGGGTGGCGTACGTAGGGTCAAGAAAGGAAGGGACACGAAAAGGTGGGGAGCTGCATGGGTGGTTGGGCTCGAGCTCCATCTCTCACCCCGCAAGACGCTGGCCCCGACACCGCATCCTGCGCTGGCGCCACGAACAGCGACCGCACGCCCCTGTTCCGTCCGCGGGACGCCCCCGCCCCGTCCCCCACCGGCCCCCACCGACCCCACCCTCCACTCCTCACGCCCAACGCGCGCGCGCGGCTCACCGTGTGAATGTCCACGACCTGGTTGTAGCGGCTGATGGAATAGTCCACGAACAGCTGCGCCGCCTGCTGCAGCCCCTCGTACAGGTCGCGGCCGCCCACCGCGGCCATGTACATGTAGCTGCGCGCGTGGACGAGGGCGTGGGGCGAGGGCGACAGGGTGAGATACCGCAGGGTGTAGGCGTGAGCGGCTGGACAACTATAATGTGTGCGTGCACGCGTATGTGTGTGCGCATGCGCGGCCTGACATGGCTTGCTTGGCCCAGTCAGGGCGAAGGTTTGTCACGCGCGGTCGTGTTTGTCCAATTGCTCGATATCGTCGTCAGTCGCTACAGCCGCCCACCCACCGTGTGCTGCTGTAGGCCACATCCGCGTCATCGTCCTGGCTCAGCAGCCGCATCTCAGCAAGCATGCGCCGCACCATCACCTGCATGTGCAGCGTGCGCATCAGCAATGACATTACAGGAAGTTTGGCGTCAACACAACGGCAGACGAATGGCGGTCGATAGGTGGTGCAGGTGCCGATCCCGTGCCACCGCAGCCTCGCTCACGGCCGTTCGGGTTGCACTCACATCCAGGCCGTTGTGTGTGACCTCGTAGTAGGGGTCTCCCGGCTCCAGGCAGGTTGCCTGGTCGAAGCGGAAACACCTTTTGGATCGGAAGAACTCGGTGGCGAAGGCGGACGAGAAGAAGGTCGAGGGCGGCACTGGGTGGTTGAACACGGCGGAGGTCTGTGCGGGGTAAGAGGGGAGCGAGGTGGTGCGATGCAGATGAAGGGACTGCGCAGTCGGGCGACGGCGAGCCACGCATGACTCACGGCACGTCTGTCTCGTTCCCACCAGTATGAGCCACACGCACCTGGGTGATGGGCGTGCCTCCGTACATCAATGCATTGTACTCTGTGAGAGCGACCCACGGGGGGGGGGGGCGATGGTTAAGTGGTTACAGTGCAGGCACAATGGTGTGCGCGAGCGGTGGACGTCTGCTTGCATCAGGGTTTCAACAGGTCCGGTCCGGTCTGTCCGGTCCGGTCCGGTCGCGCCTGCGCCTGCGCCTGCGCCTGCGCCTGCGCCTGCGCCTGCGCCTGCGCCTGCGCCTGCGCCTGCGCCTGCGCCTACGCCTGCGCCTGCCCCCAGCCCCCTCAGCCCCCAGCCCTGCCCCCAGCCCTGCCCCCAGCCCTGCCTCCGGCCCTGCCCCCGGCCCTGCCCCCGGCCCTGCCCTGCCCCCGGCCCTGCCCCTGCCCCCAGCCCTGCCCCTGCCCCCGCCCCTGCCCCCGCCACAGTCGCACACACACACACACACACACACACACACACACACACACACACACACACACACACACACACACACACACACACACACACACACACACACACACACACACACACACACACACACACACACACACACACACACACACACACACACACACACACACACACACACACACACACACACACACGCACGCACCCGACTCGAAGTAGCGCAGCTCGGTGGCGAGCATGTCCCGCCAGATGTCGCGTGACGTGTCCTCATCCTGTGTTGACGCCGAGGGGCGGGTGGTTCGACCAGTGTGGGGCGGGCTGCGGGTGACAGTAGGACCTCACGGTAGGACCTACTACCAGTAGTTCCGCCTGCACCACCACCGCACCGCTCAACGCCCCCCGCTAGCCCACCTACCTGCGACACGTAGCCGAAGGCCACGGCGCGCACGCGGGTGTAGCGGTAGATGATGTGGCTGGCCATGTTGAGCGACGCCAGCGGGCCCTGCATACCTTCCAACTGCGAGGACGGGAGCGGGCAGAGCACGCATGAATGGTGATGAGCAAGCGCGGGCGGCGCCGTCAAGAGGGCAGCCAAGCAACACACGAAGCTTCGATCCTACTGGTGGACGGTGCGTCGATCCAGCCAACAAGCAGGCATGGTGAGCGAGCTACGAGCTACGAGCACGAGCTAAACGCACCTGGACCAGGCTGATGGCGTAAACAATCACCAGGGCGATGTTCCAAGCTACAAAAGGTGCCATAAATTTGGTGACGGTGGCGAAGGAAGGCTGCAAGGTCTTGCCGTTGATGCGCAGGCCGCGCACGGTGCGGGCGACCGCGCCGCGGCGGCCGCCCGCCTTGGAGCGGCGCCGGCCGCCGGCGTCGTCCAGCATGCCACTGCTGCTGATCTGCAGGGAAGGAATGGAAGAGAACTGTGAGGCGCATCGGGCCTGTGACGTATTGCCTGAAGTTCACGTGCTCGGTTGCTGCCACGCTGGGCAGTACGGCAGGCCACTGATCAATAGCAAGCCTTGAGTTGGACCGCCACCTTCAGACATCCAGCACGGTCACTATTGGCTACCACCATCACGCACACACGCACGCGCACCTTCGCGCCCCGGTTGTGTGCCTTGCCGTCGTCGTCACTGTCGGAGCCGGCAGAGGGGTCTTCCTTATGCGCGGCGCCATCCCCACAACCCGCGGCGCCGGCAGGCCTCCCAGCCTTCAGCTCGGGCTTGCTCTCAACAGCAGGCAGCTGCAACTGCCGGGCCCCGCCGCCACCATCACCAGAGCCAATGCCGCCGCTACCGCCGCCGGTTGCGGCGTCACCGCTGTCAGCGTGGTGCACGCTCTTCATCGAAGCTGGAACCAGCATGGAGCCGTAAGGTGCTGCAGCTGCATCGTCGTCGTCCATCGCCGCCACTGGCACGACCTGCTTCCGGGAGCGGCCGCCGGCCGCCAGCATGTCCCGAGTAGTGGCCCCGGCTGCCGCAGTGGTATCATCAGCGCCCCATTGCTGCTGCTTTTGTGCGCCGCCTGGGCCGCTGGCGTTTGCGTCGCCCGCCTCGCTATGGGCGGCAGTGGTGGCCGCGTCCGCCGCCCGGTGGTCTTCCTCGTCATCGTCACTGCTCTCATCGTCATCATCATCCTCTAGGATCTGCAGACGTTCATGCAAGAAACTTGGGTTGAGGTAAAACAAGTCGCCTGAAGCGGGCACGTCTCAACAGCCACACCACCTGAACGTAAGCCTACCTTCGCCAGGCCTTATCACAGCCACTCAGGCAGCCCTGCCAGCCTCAACGCGAGAGGTGTCCAGCCCCCCACCCCACCAAAATCCTTCTTAGGAGCCAGCCCCCTTCCCCCACCCTCCCTCCCACCTTGGCCTCCTTGGTGGCCAGCTGCCTCAGGATGGGCCCGGGCAGCCCCAGCATGGCCAGCATGGCCACCAGGCGGGACGACTCCAGGCGCTGCACAAGCACCCACTCGTAGATGAGGCAGCACATCTGGATGACCAGCGCCTCCGCCACCAGCAGCACGATCAGGGCTGGGGTGCAGCATGCAGTGCGGGATGCGGGGAGACAGAGCGGGTTGGCAACAAGCCACCGGTGCGGTGATGAGGAGGCCCGGGCGAATGGTGTGGGTAGTGTGGGATGGAATGGTGAGGGCTGGTGTCGGCCCCCAGCCAATATCCCGCGGGACCACCGTCCAACGTCCCGACAACCCCGGCCCCGGCCCAACACCCCCCGGCCGAACCCCCGACACCCCGCCCCCGGACCCCGCACACACTGGGCCAGCCACTCACTCAGCTTGAGGCGGTCCACGGACTGCCAGGCGGCGTTGACCAGCAGGTCCAGGCTCTTGGCGTACACGTCGAACAGCGACCCGATGCCGTTGTCCACCAGGAAGGTGAAGGTGCGGTGCAGCCTGCGCGGTGGAGAGCGAGCGAGGCGCAGCCCGGCGACACGTAAGGTCACCGGCACAAAGCAACATGCCGCAAACCGCATGTTTGGCGCTATATTGAAACCAAGCAACGCCAGGCCCAGGTGCAGTGACCCCGGCATCGGCGGAAACAGTTGGGAGTTGCAAACACAACCCGCAAAGGCCCCCCCCCCCCCCTGCAGCAGAACAAAACACGCACTGTTCTGGTGCACTCCCGCCACGCCCCACAAGCCCACCCGGCCCGCACCTGTACTGCTCCTTGATGACGGGCAGCCAGTACACGGCCTCTCGCGCCGCCGCAATGAAGCGATTGCCGAGGCACCAGGCGCCCGCGCGAGCCGCCTGGATCTTGGGCGGGCTGGTGTCCAGGAAGGCTGCAAGCACGGGTGGGTAGCGTGGAAGGCGGGGACACCGGGCACATGAGCGTGATGGCACTCCACTACTGACACGCGTGGTGGGCAGCTGTTGCTGACGATGGCCGCCGCACTACGCAGCACCCACCGCGCAGATGCAACAAGCGTGCTATCTAGCTCACTGTTGTATGTGGTGGTGCTCTTGGTGGTCCAGATGTGGTACACGTCGTCCATCAGCCTGCGTGTGGATTCAGCGCGGAGGATTCAGGTTATTCAGGTGCGAGCGAGGCGCCGGCACACCACCACCAAGCAACAGGAATACAGGATCGGTAGGGAGCCCTGCAAGCCAGTACATGATGGCTGGCCTCGCGACCTGGACGCACGCGCACGCGCACGCGCACGCGCACGCGCACGCGCACGCGCACGCGCACGCGCACGCGCACGCGCACGCGCACGCGCACGCGCACGCGCACGCGCACGCGCACGCGCACGCGCACGCGCACGCGCACGTCTTGATGACTCACTGGACTGTGTCCTTCGCGTTGTCGCCCATGTAAACGTACTGGTGGTGCTGCTCCTGCGCGTTCGTGCAGGATTTGGGGGCGCGGGGCGCGGCGTTCGTACCGGTATGCTGGATGCGGCGGCAGGGTATGTACGGGACTGACGACACGTCAGCTGGTTGCCATCTATCAAGGCTTGAGCGGCGGCGGCGGCGAGCGGACGCTTCGGACTGTCCCGTCTTGTAAGCTCGCATTCTTGCGCGGCGGGCCCGCATCACGAAATCATACATGATCTCCCACAGCGTGAAATGACGACTCAGACCCACCATGAGCGCAATGTTCTCCTTGAGCTTGCCGATCGTGTAGTTGAGGTTGTTGGCGCACACCGACACCTTGAGCGTCACGTTGGGCCGCTCGCAGTAGGCGCCCATCATGGCACGCACCTGATCAGGCACGCATGGGGAAAAAACAACATACGGTGCACGCGCAGACGTCAGCCAGGAGCATCGATCAAGTTGCGCCCAGCCGTACGTGCACCAACTTCCTATTTGGTGATGACGCCATCAAGTCTTGCCTGACCAACCATGCCTTCGTTCGCGTGCACCCGCCCGCCGCCGCCGTTAGCGCTAGTATCCACAAACACAGCGGGCGGTAGGGCATGTGGAACGGTGTTGAACGCCCCCGCCCCGCCCCGGCCCGGCCCGGCCCGGCCCGGCCCGCCACAGGCCTGCACGCCGTGTGCGCTCACCGCGATCAGCTGCGAGCGGTCCATGGCCAGCGCCTGGCGATGCACCAGGTTGACGTCGTGGTGCTCCGACTTGATCTCGCTGCTGATCACCACGTAAGTAATCACCTGCAGGTTGACAGGAACAACGGCAAAAGGGTTAGTAAAAGGTCCCGCCAGCAGGGACGCAGCATCCCGTGCCTTCGGGTGGGAACAACACAGAGCCAGCCAGGGACTCCGCACGCGGTTTGGGACCAGGTGCAGGTCTCGCATTCACCCTGGACGGACAGAGCTGGGTGGACGTACAGAGCTGGGTTGACACGCCCCGATGATTGTGTGTTGGAACTCACGTGCGTGATGAGCATGAGCGCAAAAATGGCGTAGGTGTGCTTGCGCAGCTTGTCCATGGGTTCGGCCAGCACCGGGCCGCACACCAGCTTCTGAAGCGCCTTGAGCAGCCGCCCGCGCCGCGAGTCGATCACCAGCTCGCCCGCGCCGCTGGTGTCCGTGACGCCTGCAACAGGACGGGCGGAGGATACTCAGCAATGTGTCGAGCGCCACACCCGCCAGCCACACCTGCCAGTGCATGGAACATGAGCGAACCGCCACCGACTGGCCGAGCAAGCAAGCACTCACTTGTGTAGCCGCTAGCGGCCTGGCTGCCCGAGGCGCTGGACTCGGCCTCACTGCCGCGCTCCCACTCCTCGCCCTTGTCAGCGCCATCTTTGCCGCCGCCCTTGCCGCCACCGCCCCCGAAGTCATCCTCGCTGCCGTTACCGCCGCGGGCTCCATCCGGCTGCTGCATTGGTGGAGCCGTCGCCTGCCGGCCCCCCATCACCAGGCTTCTGTTGCCCAGCATACCGGTAGAGCAAATGCGCCCAAACGGCGGCGGCTTCATGTAGCCGGCATCCGGCGCCGCCGCCAGCTGCCCGCCGCCGGCGGCGTCCACAGCCGCTCGCGTCGGGCCGTCCGCGCCGTCCTCGGGAATGGGCGCCAGCGCCAGCTCCAGCCCCGCCCCACCCCCCACCATCACGGGCGCGGGCGGCGTGCCGGGCGGAGCGCCGGGCACCAGCGAGGGCTTGCGGCTGGGCGCGGAGGGGTCCAGCGCGCCACTGGTGTTCTTGGTGAGGGTGCGCACCCACTGGGCCACGAAGTCGGACTTGGAGGCGGCCTTGCCGTGCAGCTTGGCCTGGTCCTCGGCCTCCAGGTCGCGGCTCCCGCTGCCGTCACTCCCGCGCTGCTGCTTCCGGCCGCGCCGCCCCCCGCTGCTGGCCCCGCCGCTGTCGTGCGATCCATCCCCGTCGCTGTCCTCGCTGACGCCACCGCTGAGGCCGGCGCTGCGCGGCCGGTCCTCCTCAGTGACACCCTGCTCCGCGGCCTCTGCGCCCTCCTCCTCCAGTCCATTCGTCTCATTGATCTCATGGTCCTCGCCGTCCTCGCCAGTGCCCAGGCCGGTCACCGCCGGCGCCCGCGTCGGCGTGTCGGCGTCCGCAGCAGCAGCCGGCGCGACCTCCGCCGCAGCTGCCGCCTCATCCCTGTCCGCGCGCTTCTTGCTCTTGGACTTGCGCATGCTCTTCTGCCGCTGTGCCTCGGCTCCCGCGGCCGCGTGCTGACCGGCGGCGGTCTCAGCGGCAGCATCGTCTCCGTGCTGCTGGCCGCCGCCGGCGCCGTTCATGCTGCTGCCGTCCAGGTGCAGCACGCGCATGAGGTTGGCGTGCGCGCCAGCGAATGTCGTATCCGGGTGCAGCGTGAGCGTGATCTTGGGGCGGCCGCCGGGCCCCAGCACGGACACGCCCTGCGTCAGGATTCGCATGGTGCCTGCGGTGCAGCCATGATGGGAAGTTTGCGTGTCCGGTCCTGCCCACCACCTTCGGACTATGGTTCCCACAAGTGCAGCACATCCGGTTTAGGCTCATAGAGGACGGACCCCCCGATGCTATACTTGTTGGATTGTACCCACAACGGTGATTGCCGCGAGCAAGCCCCTCGGCTTGCTAACACATGCATGGGTGCCTGCTTCCCCGCTAGCAGCTCTCCTTTGGCATCCCTGGCCCACACATGACCATGGCTCACCTGTGTCGGGGTGCGGCCCGATGAAGGGCATGACGGGGCTGACGGTGCCGCGCGCGCCGGCCGCGCCCTTGAGCGCCGACCGCTGCTTCGCGCCGTGCCCCTTGCGCGCGAACTGGGCCACCAGCTCCTCCCAGCTGACGTCGGCGGGCATGTCCAGGAACCTGGCGGACGGAAGAGGTTTTGTGGGGTTGAGGGCGTGAGGTGAGGGGTAGAGGTAGGGACTGAGATGGGGAGCGTCGTGTGTCCACAGGATTGCAACACAGTTTCGCCGCATGTGCTTGTGGCGGGCGGTTGATCGGCGGGTGGGGGCACATGCATGTCACGTTCTTCCGACTGCTGAGCAAGGGCGTCCATACCAGGTGCCTACATACGGAGACGTTCTCACTGTAACCACGGCGCACACGCCCCGCACCTCTGGATGGGCTTGCGCATCATGGCGGTGGAGGGCAGGCCCACGATGAGCCCCGCCATGGGCGAGGCGCGGCGCACCGTCAGCCGCTCGTCCAGCTCCACCACGCCGCTCAGCAGGTCGCGCCGCCACAGCGTCACCTGCAGCGGGGCGGAGGCGCGGAACGGGCGGTGGCCGGCAGGTGGCCTGCAAGGTACGGGGGAGGGCGCGCGCCAAACCTGCCCCATGCCAGGTAACCGCTACGAGAGCGAGTCTGGGAGTCCTGCTCACCGTCACCAATGTGGCGCCCTCGCCCTCGCTGCCAGACTCGCTGCCGGCGCCGCCCGCGGCACTGCCCGACTCCGCTGCATCGTGCAACTCCACCTGCAGGCAGGCAGACTTGGCGCCTGTCGAGAGCTTAGGGGCCCCTGCGGCGCCGCGCACGGCGGGGAGACGGGTGGCCGCCACGGTGGGCGGCGCGCGAACTCGCACACGCCAAGAGGTTCCTGCGTGGGCCATGCGGGAATGTTGCCCACGTTGCAGCTCACCGCTGGAAACAGCAGTAGGAGGATGGGCAAAGCGTGCTGTTTGAAACAACCGCGCTCAAAGAGCCCGGCCAACGCCTTGTCCCGCACCCACCTGGCATCTCCTGCTCTTTATCCAGCAGCGCAAGCATCAACAGCTGCAGCTGGCTGTCGCCGTTGCGCTCGCGCCACTGCAGGGCAGGGCAGCAGAGGCCGCATGTAAGGCGCAGGGTCAGGCACAGCTGGCTGCAGCTCCCTAGGCCCCGCCCCCAAAGGCCGCGCGCCCCTCATACCTCGGTGAAGATGTCGATGGTGTCGCACAGGCTGCAGCCCACCAGGTCCGACCCAGCAAAGTCGAAGAGCTCGGAGTCGGGCCGCGTCACGGAGCGGATGCTGCCGCGGATGTCAGCCTTCAGCACCCAGCGCTTCTCCTCCAGCTGCTCCTCCATGCTGACCTTCTCAACCTGTTGGGGGGTTTGCAAGGGGGTGTTGGGGGGCTGTGGGGCGGCATGTGGGGCTCGTGGGAGCGCACGGCACGTGAAGGCAAGTGCGTCACCACGGCGGCGTGGCGGGCTACCGTGCAGCTGGCTAGGGTATTCGGCTTGTGCGCACACGCGGGTAGCTCGTCCTTCCCTGCGTCGCATCCGTCGCCCACATCCGCACGGACCCTGAGACCGAGTGGGTTCAACGCCGCGCACCCACCTGCACCACGTTGAGCGCAGCGATGTTGGCGTCGGTGCCGCCGCTGCCTGTGGCAGCGAGAATCTTGATGCGCACCGGCACCGCGCTGCCCGCCTCGTTCTGCAGGTGCACCACCTTGCCCGCGCGGCAGCTGGTGGTCGGGATGTTGGGCGGCGGGTTCTGCACGCAGGGACGCAAGGGCGACAGCATGCTGAGACCGGTCAGTTCCGCGCGCCCCCACACGTCGGATCGCGGAAGCCACTGACCGCATGCATGCACACGCTCATCGTTGGCAGCCGTGACAGCCAGCCCCTCGCTCAACACACACAAAAGCATGTAAGACAAACAAAATAGCACGTAATGTAATGCATGCCGCGAAGCACCTGTATCCACGTGGCGTGCAGCGTGTTGTACGGCGCCGGCAGCAGCTGGTCCAGCCGCATGGTGGCCAGCTTGCGGGCCGGGTAGCCCAGAAGCGCGGCGACGCCCGTGGAGGCAAAGCGCAGGCGCATGTGGTGATCCAGCACAATCACGTTGGAGGCGGCCTCGTCGATGCGCGTGCAGTTGAGCACGTAGATGCGCTGCGAGTCGGTGCCTGTAGATAGCGCATGGAAAGGGCGGCCTTGTGCTTCCGTGTGTGTGTCGGTGTGTGTCTGTGAAGCATGTGGTGACCAGGTAGGGGGATGGACGCGCTGCGAAAACGCTGGCTTGGCGTGGGAAGTGGGGAAAGCTGGCGTGGGCGGGTTGCACGTGGCCGCCTAGCGCGGGGGCAGGGTTTTCCAATTCCCAAATCGACCATTGCCGACCCAAACCCCCTATGCGGGGGATGGGGTGGCGAAGTACGTGGCTGGACGCGCTGCGGGAAGGCTCGCATGGCGTGGGCGAAGTGGGGAAAGCTGGCGTTGAAATGGTTTTCCATGGCAGCCTAGAAACCCCCGTGTTGTTGAATGGCGCCCCAAGTGGAAGCGGACATGCGGCGGCGGGTGCGGGGGCGCTGGGCACGGTGCGCTGTCAACCCTTAACCTCTTTGTCCATGCCCCCTTGTGCTTACCCGCCATGCCCACGATCACGTTGACGGGCACCGTGTCCATGAACCGGTGCCGCAGCATCAGGCTGGCCCGAATGGCTCCGGATGCCAGCTCCGCCTCGCTGGCGGCACGGCACTGATCCAACAGCTGCTGCACTTCCACGGCAGCCGTCAGCGAAATGCCCTCCAGCGTGCATCCCACCTGGTGGTTAGGTGTGTGGGATGGGCGTACAACCAATTTAGCGGGCATGGAGGGTGCGGAGGGTGTGGCGGCGGAGCCAGCGGATGGGGCAGAGTGGAGGCCGCGCGAGGATCACACCATCCACCAGGTCACTGCCCGGAACTAAGACACAGAGAGGCGTCACAAAACGAGGGGCTTCGCAAGCAGCCCGGCAAGCGCTTGCACGCCAATCTCCTCCCCCCTCAGCTTGGCCTGGTGTTCACAACTTCCCCATCCTCCCCCGCAGCCGGCGGCCCACCAGCTCCGACTCGGCGATACCACACATGCTTGCGAACTGCGTGTCGCCGCACAGGAACACGCCGTTGGGCGCGATCCAGGCGCGCACGTTGAGGCTGTTGGAGGCCATGGGGCGGGCGACGCCCAGGAACACGCTGCAAGGTAGGAGGGCGGGCGGCATGCGAATGAAGGATGGCAGAAATCGGCCGTTTCATCAGGAGGGCACAGGGTTTGTGACACGATGGCAACGGCGCAGGGCCCGCCTCACCTGTCGCTGCCGGTTCCGTTCATGCGAGTGACGCACAGCGACAGCGGGAAAACGAAGCGTTCCTGCGCGCCGGCGGCGACAACAGAGAGGTTTTGCATAGCCCAAGGGAGCGCTTGTATGCTGCTGAACGCACGTGCGAGCAACACGATGCTGCCTGCTGGGTGATTCAGCGACACACTTGAATGCTTGAACGCGCGCGCGCGCTGCACGCCACGCACGCACCTTGTGCAGCCCGACCACCTCACGCACGGTGTCCAGGATGTGCGGCTCGCCGCCGGCGATGTAGCGCGACATGTAGCTGGGGTGGCGCTGGCTGAACGGCTGCGGCATGAGCAGACTCACGTTCATGCCCTCCAGCTCATTCTTGGCTGCAGGGCGTGGCGCAAAGGAGGCGGGCCCAGGCAGCGCGCGCGGTGAGGGCAGGGCGATGGTTGAGCGGCAACCAGTTTGCCCATGCTGACGCGTGCCTGACTGCATGCCGCCACGGATCCTTAGCTACCTGGCGGCAACCCACACAGTCAACCCGCCGGTCAGTTCATGCCCACTTGCTTGCCACGCACCGTATCCGAACACGCTGTTGACGGCCTGGCTGCACATCATGATGGTGCCCTCGGCGTTGATCACGATCACGGCGTCATCCTCCATGGACATGGACGTCAGGAACTCGGGCTTGTCGGCGGCCGACTGGATGGCCGACAGATCCTGCAGCAGGTGCATGCATGCGGCCGGCATGAAACAAACCGGGTTACACAGATGCGCAGGGGAGGGCAACACAAGGGGAATGAAGCGTCGCCCTGATGCAACGCGAGTCCGGCGTGCCCGCCCCTTGAAAGACCGTTTACAGCTCTCCGCACTCACCAGGTTCAGGATTGCGTCGCCACCGCCATTGCGCGAGGCCTCTCCGTACACACGGGTTGCGGTGACGGGGTCGTGCTTCACGTCTTCCAGGAACTTGCCATAGCAACGCAGCAGCTTGCCGTTGTTGGGGTAGCGCTCCAGCACCCTGCAGCAGCGCGGCCGCCGCAAACACAATGGCAAACGCCACCGCCACCTGCTTGATGCACTACCGTGTGCATTGCCTTACTTAATGAGCCCGCGCATCCCTCCGACGCTGGCTCTGCCGCCGGCTGCCGCCGTCCTTCAAGCATGCCCTCGCCCGTACGTACCCCCGCCCCAGCAACCCATCAACCCACTCCCCAGCAAAAGCAACGCACCGCCCCTCCCACCTCTTGTACACCTGGTGCGCACGCTGGCTGCCTGCCTCCAGCGCCTCCAGCGCCTTGTCCACTTCGGACACCCGCAGCACGGACCGCATCATGAGCTGCCACAGCTCTGCCTGCATCAGCAGCACCTCCTTGTGCACACGCAGCACGGCCCTGAAGGACGGAACCGAAAGAAGGGGCAGCAGGCGGCGGTACGGGGGCTTGATGGTTGCGCATAAGGGCGGGGCACGCGAGCCAACATGCGCTGCGGTGCGACATCAAGCCCTGGACACTCAACCCGAGTTGAGGCCAGCCCCCCTCCCCCACCTGAAATTGCGCCTGAACTCGATGTAGGCCTGAAGGTCCATGCCGCCGTCTTGGCTGTCCTTGAGCTTCTTGCTGGCCTCCCCCGTGCAGAAGATCTGGCAGGCGAGGAACGTGCACGCGGGGATGAGAACATCCGCATCAGGCAGGGCAATGGACAGGCCCCAAGGCAAGCAGCCGCCGCCAATGCGCCCCTGATCGACAACCTCGCGCGGGAACAAGCTGGCACTGCAGCAGTCGCTGGCACTGCCGCAGTCGCTGCAATAGGTAGCGCACCCATGCCCACGTACGTACGCACCTGGTACCGCTCCAGCAGCGTGGGCGAGTGCTTGCTGGCCAGCTGCAGCTGCGTGCGGGCGGCGGGGCCGTCCTTGCGCACCTCCAGCAGGAAGTTGGCGTACAGGATGAGCAGCGTGGGGTGGTTGGGGAACACCGCCATGCCAGCCTGAATCACGCGCACACATGCGGGCGGGCGGGGGAGGGAGCGGCAGGGGGAGGAGTGAGAAGGGGGGTTACATTCATCATTAGTTAAGACGTGGGGGGGGGGGGCAAGCCAAGTGCCTGGCCAGTGCGCGCGGGGTGAACGCGTCCATCAGCTAGACATCATGCTGTTGAGGCTGTTGGGACGGGTCGATCGATGCGACTGCCGCCAGGAAGACTGCGGAGTGAATTTCATCGTGGAGCCCACCGCCCACTTGCCTGCCTGCCCACCGCCCACTTATTCGGATGCCCGGTCGCTTGCTCTTTACTCACCCGGACAACCTTCTCCGCCAGCGCCGCCGCCTCCTCGATGACATCGCCGTCAATGTTGAACTGGCGCACCACCCGCACCAGCACCTCCACGTCCATTGGGTCATCGAACTTGTGCACCTTTGACACCTGGGCATGCATGGGTCCGATCCGAGCGGAGGCGTTGTCGCTGTTGCCCCAGTGCGTGTGCGTGCGTCGCTAGTGTGAACGTGTGACACTGGGGCAGCTAGCTACCGAGCATAGTCAAGAGCGCACGAGGCACGCACATAATGACCAATGGGATCCGCCGGTCGCGTGTTACCGCGTGCATGCTACTTCCTCAGCTGACCACGCACTTTTACACCCGGCTCCAGCGCCTCAAACTTGGCGGCCGGCCGCAGCGCCAGCCGCGACCTCCAGTAGCTCAGCACGGAGGTACCCACCACCACCGGGAAGATCCCGTAAAGCACCCACTGCATGTTACAGAACACGGGGCAGACCGCATAGGTATTGTGGCAAGCGCGAATATGACTGTGTTTATGCCCCATCATCCAACGCCGCATGTACGGCGTACGTGAATCTGTATGCATGCTATCCACTGGACATGCACACACGCACCCACACGCACACGCACCAGCGTCACGTCGCGGCGGTGCGATACGCTCTTGACGTGCCCAAAGACGATGTACACAAGCAGGAGCGCCGTATAAAAGGTGCCGAACCACATGCCCGTCCAGATGCCGTTGACAGATGTGCGGTAAAATGGTACCTGTCGGTTGGCGCGCCATTAGACAATAGGTGCACGGGCACGTACGGCCTTGCAGCTGGCTCCTACAAGATGGGTCGGTATATGCTACTTGTGCTGCTGCTGCTGCTGCTGCTGCTGCTGCTGCTGCTGCTGCTGCTGCTGCTGCTGCTGCTGCTGCTGCTGCTGCTGCTGCTGCTGCTGCTGCTGCTGCTGCTGCTGCTGCTGCTGCTGCTGCTGCTGCTGCTGCTGCTGCTGCTGCTGCTGCTGCTGCTGCTGCTGCTGCTGCTGCTGCTGCTGCTGCTGCTGCTGCTGCTGCTGCTGCTGCTGCTGCTGCTGCTGCTGCTGCTGCTGCTGCTGCTGCTGCTGCTGCTGCTGCTGCTGCTGCTGCTGCTGCTGCTGCTGCTGCTGCTGCTGCTGCTGCTGCTGCTGCTGCTGCTGCTGCTGCTGCTGCTGCTGCTGCTGCTGCTGCTGCTGCTGCTGCTGCTGCTGCTGCTGCTGCTGCTGCTGCTGCTGCTGCTGCTGCTGCTGCTGCTGCTGCTGCTGCTGCTGCTGCTGCTGCTGCTGCTGCTGCTGCTGCTGCTGCTGCTGCTGCTGCTGCTGCTGCTGCTGCTGCTGCTGCTGCTGCTGCTGCTGCTGCTGCTGCTGCTGCTGCTGCTGCTGCTGCTGCTGCTGCTGCTGCTGCTGCTGCTGCTGCTGCTGCTGCTGCTGCTGCTGCTGCTGCTGCTGCTGCTAGAGGCGCTCAGTGTGCCTTTCTGCTTCCGAGTGCCCTCGCCCAGTGTTGCCATGCCAACCAACGCATGCAACGCAACGGCACGCACGAGCACACCGCCGACCCCGCCCCATACACAGCAGGCACCTGACATAGCGGTTGCGCGAGGTGGATGGGGGCCACCAAATAAACCCCACGCACGCACCCGTCTCAGGTTCCAGTACACGATGAGGCCCACAGCCAGCACCACGCATAGCGCCTGCAGCTTGGGCCACGACTGCATGTCGTCTGCCACGATCTGGGGTACATGGCAGGGCGCCGAGGCGATTGTCAGTGCCCCAACGTATCATCATGATACGCATGTGCCCGGTCGATCAGTTCGCTTCCATGCCATTCCGCAGACTCACCACGTAGAAGGCTTTTGCGGCGAGGATCCGCAGCCGCGTGATGGCAGCGGGTGAGGCTAGGTAGCCGCGACTCACAGGATTCAGGTCAGATGACGCAATTACCCTGCATGGGTGACGCGTGATCGCAGAACCACCAGAGAGTACATGCAGAGGCAGTTGCTTCAAGCTAGCGGCAGTTACTTCAAACGGCGCTTAATGAGGAGCGTGCCACAAGTGTCTGCATTCACCAGCAGCGCAGGACACTCACATCAAGGCGGTCACGCAGAAGAAGACCGCAGCCGTGACGACGGCCACAGCCATGTTCAGGATGTGCGGCATCTTCAGGCACTCCACCCCCACGAAATACACGTGGTCCTGCGCGGCGTTGTCGGGATGGGGCCATGATGAGGTAATCGCACTTGTACACATGCATAGAGCACCTCTATCTTCCACCTTGCACCTGCCCAGAAATGCCGACAACGACGCAAGCACTCGTACTCTGCTGCTGTAGGCAAACCCACCTTGACCGGGGCGCTGAAGTTGCAGTTGGCCGTGAAGACGAAGTAGTCAAAGAAGGAGACGTACTGTGGCAGGTCATGCATGGCGGCCATCCATGGCGGGCGGGATGCGTTACATTCCAAACCCTTGTCCCACGACCCCGGAGCCCCTGATGAGTAGATAGCCTCAAGTACGCCGGATGAAGGCACAACTAGCATAACATGCAACCCATCCAGCACATGCCATCTGTCCACCCACAAGCCCTCGCAACCACACGCACGCGCGCAGCAGCATTGATGGGCAGGCCGACGCACCAGCATCATAAAGACTAGGTCGAACAGGATGTGCAGGAACACGGCGGCGTGCTTGAGCCACTTGCTCTGCTCCTGCTTGCGCATGGCCAGCGTCAGCCATACCAGCCCCAGCACCGCCAGGTACACGATTGCCACCATCACGTACATCACCTGTGTGGATGGAGGACGAGCGAGGGGGAGCAGGGACGAACAGACACGTTTGGTGGTACGTTAGTTGCTGAGGGGGTCGCGTTGCGTTGCTTCGATGCGGCCAAACAAGTGATAGGAGCTGTGTGTCGCATTAGTCGCATACGTTCATGCGTGTTTCATGGTCCCTACCGCAGCCCGCGTACTGCTGTATGCGATGTCAAGCATAACCAAAAGGAAGGAGTCATCCCCCATATCACACACACCAGGATGTAGGTGTCGTATCCGTACAAGCGCATGATGGGGCTGCGCCACACCACCCAGCGTACGATCTGCCATACTGCGGAGCGAAAAGAAAGAGAAGCACGCAGTGCCCAAACAACCATTTGCTGAATGCCGTGTCTCGTGTATCAGTAGTCGCATACGTACCTCCGTTGTTCGTGTCAATCACCCATGCAGCCATACTCGGGTTGAACACGACTGCAGTGCGTGCATGCAAGCAATGGGTACGGATGAGTCCTGGCTCATTGCGCATGTAATGGCCGTGAGATGTGAAGGTGCGGAGAAGGGACAGGGTGTACCATGGCCTGTGAAATCCACATCCATACCGTGCCGACCCCTGTCTGCCGCCCTGCACTCACCGATAAATGCCATCTGTACCGGCACGGCCCACATTCGAACGGCGGCAGGTGCAGCAGGAGGGCAGGCGGCGTGTCAAGTCAAGTCTTTGGCCGCCATGCGCTTTGCGTCCTGTCCTCGCTGGTTGCAAACGCTACGCCCTAATCACTGCATTTGCTTGCGTGTTCGCAACAGCGCGCAGGGGCCGCAGCTACCTGCCCTGACCTGTCCCAACCCCTTCGTGAGTCGTGACCCAGATCACTCACAAGCCCCTCCAAAAATATCTTCAGAACGGCGAACTTCCAGCTGCTGCGGGTGCGGAGTGCAAATTACGGCCACTGTGAGAAGCAGCTGCAAGGTTCATGATGACGTCATCAACGCCCACCCATCCACCCACCCACCCATCACACCGACTCACAGCCACCAACCCACCCCAATGAACCAAGCAATGAGCGCACCTGAGCGCCGACTGACGAACGAGAGTGTACATACCTGCGATAGAGCGCGCATCAGTTCACACAACGTCAAACTCACGTAGATGGCACGGCCTTTGTACCGTGCTTTAGCGCTGAGACAAGCCCTGTATCCTGCCCTCAGCAGTGCAGAAAATTCACCGCTGTCAAACCAGAGCATCCTTGTCCACCGTCCGTGCCCAACGGCCTTGCCATGCTGATGCATGAGGCCATCAATTGAACGTGCGGGCGAAAGACACCGACCGGCCCCCCTTCGTTTCGCAGTGGGTCCCACTGCTCTCCTAATAGCACACCTGGCCCGCGCGCCATTACTCACATGAATACACTCCCTCTATGAAGCTCTTCTTCTGCTCCAAGAGGTCCTGCTCCTCCTCATTTCCATGCCTGTGTAGAATGCCCAATTGTCAGGCGGGCACCAAGTGCCACGGTTCCAAAAGAGCCAGGGGTGCCCGCAGCCGCTGACGTGCCGGGCGGCACTGGCGCCGTGGCCCGTCAGCGGCTCAAGTACCGATGAGCTTCTAGGTGCTTCATGCATCAGCACTGCTAGTGCTAACAACACCGCAACCAGTTCCCGACCAAAGGCCACTCCTTTGCGAGGGTCGAAAGCGTGGACAATTTGTGCGAAGAGGCCGTTTGGCGGTCCTTAGGCCGAGAGCCGGATGGTGACATAAAGCCGCCATGAAATCTGTGCGATCGCCGCCCAGACAGTCTCCCCAAGTCGCGCCGAAAGCCTCGTCGGACACATTCACATTCGTGTCGTCGAACGGCGCGCACTGCTGTCGCGACGAAGTTTCGTGTATTCGAACCCATAGTCGAGGCTGGAAGTAGTGCCGCATACTTACTTTTCACGGCGGGTCACGGCGGGTTCAGTGCGGGGCCCGACTTGTGGCTGCTGCCTTGAGAGTCCGCGCCGCTTGTGCCACTACGCTCTGAGCTAGCACCATCATCATTATTGCTAGGAGCCATTCTGCGACTCTAGTACAGGCGTGAACAAACTTTAAGAAGCATTGCTATAGGCGTGAGCTAGGCCTGACTGGCTTTAGAGCTTTGGCGATTTTTTTGTGCTTTACCATAAGGTCACATGAGCAGTGGTTAATTGAAAAGAGCACGAAAACTTATGGGATGCCGGCCCGTCCCGCCGAAAGTTTTCGATGGCGCGGACTGACAACCCCAAAGTCACACAGCAGCACCGGACGCTTCAGTCTTAGACCTAGACTTATCTGCAATCAATGCGCATCCTTTATAATGTGCACGACCTCGTAACAGGCGTGGGGTTCGGAAGTGTCGAGACTGTACCGCTTGTTCACACAGGCTGGCCCGTGGGCTGGCCGCCGACGTTTGATCATGTGATGGCGCCGAAGGCCGAAGGCAGACTTGAGGGGAGGCGTACATCATCTGCCTCTTCATTGACGACACGCGCCAGACAGGAGGTTGGAGTCTGCCCCGGTCTGCGCCAGCCGGAGAGTTGCTATGGTTGCATGCCCGTGAACCGAGCGGAACGGTTGCACACAGTGGATAGAATCAACCTAGCTCGACAGGTGTGGGATTTCCCAACCCACCCGCGCCGGCGCAATCCTCCCCCGGTACCCATGCCCGCTTGCAACCAAAATGTTTTGCCGCAAACGGGGATGCATCACACTCGTCCACACCAAGCTTCATCATAGCTACGAGAGCTGCCGCCGTCTTGCAGCTGCGGCCGTGGCCGCCCGGGACCACTGGGGCCTGCCAATCAGTCCCATGCCCTGGTCCTACCACCAACACACTCAGAATCCACATGTCAGCGCTCGCGCGCCGCACAGGCTGCACATCAGGCGCTGCAGCAACCTGCCTCGCCTGATCGAAGGTGAGAGCTGCGCACAACGCACATCCCGTCATGTTCGACTCTGTGGGCCACCTGCGCGTATCGCATGTCCGGCTCTGTAGGCCGCTCAAGTCCCCATTCCTGGGCCCACCACACAAAGCGTCGTCACACTCGACTGTTCGTCAGTCCCCGCTCCTCATCTCTGTACATGGATGTGTCTATTCAACGGTCATTCCACTGGTGGATCCTGACAGCCGCCCGTTTCGGTGGGTGTCGCCATGCGCTGTCGCGCGTGCCCACACCACGGACGTTCCAGCCGGCTAGCCGGCACCCTCCCCCGCACACCCACTGACCCACTGGCAAGCGCGCCAAGACGGTCGTGGCCAAGTAACCGAGTAATGTTTATGTCGCTGCTCGCGGGGCTCCAAAGTAGCCGTGCGTGGCGGTTTTGACTTCCTTTTTGACCTCCTCCTGCTTGACAAAGCGGCCATTGGCCATGGCCGCAGCCTGTAGGCAGCCGGGACACGCGCAACGCCAGCGTCACATGCGCGTGCGAGACAGCAGCTTACACTACGGCAATCACACGTGCACTACGTCATGCTGTAGCATTTCATAATTAGCTTCGGCTGGCCACGCCATCGGTGCCAGCAGCATCTCGCTCATCACAGTAGACAATGGGTCTGGGGGAACACAACGCATTGCCGCAACGGCCAGCAAAGCACAGGCACACCTCCCTACCTTGAGCCAGTTGGCCTTGACCGCGTCCTTGCGCTCCTCCTGCTCCTTAAGCGCCATCTCCTCCGACGTCAGCTTGGGCTGTGCCGGTTGCTGCGCCTGCTGCGGTGCCGGCACCGGCTCCTCGTCCAGGTCCCTGCCGCCACGCTGCACCACGATGCGGTTGGTGGCGCTGCCCTCAATGTCACGCATGACCCGCTGCACCACGTCGATCTGTTTGGCCATCTGCATTGCGAGGAGGCGGGCGGTTGACATGCGGTATGTGAGTTTGCACTAGATTGGAACGTTTCAAGGATTGTGGGTGCCAACTCCCATGACAGGCTTGCCATAGCGCAGCTCTACCCCACCGACTTGATGCTCCATAACCCAGGGACCGCAACATGAATACCGATACCAGGGCAAGGCACCATGGTGGCTCACCCTTATAATGGTCTGCTCGTACATGCGCAGCCGCTCCTCCACATCATTTGAGACAAGCTGCAGTATCAGAAAACAGCACAGGCGGGTCAAGACCAATCAGTCAGAACCATGGTGTGACTGGTCCTCCTAAGAAAGCCGGATGCCCACGTCCCCTCCCCACTCTCACCTGCATGTGCCGGTCGACGTGCAGCACCACCTGCTTCACCTTGGCGTCCACGATGGCCACCGCCTGCGCATGCACGACCAACAGAGGCCGACTAATATTTAGACACAATACCGCTGTGTTCATGTTCACCGTTGCCATGTTCCCAACGGTCCTAGAAGGGGCACGTGCAATCCACATGCAGTTCATCAACGAACATTCTGACTCCGCATGCCTTGCTCCCACCTGATGTGCGATCATGGCGGCCTTCTGATGTTCCGCCTTCTCCTGCGCCGCCTGCTCCTCGAAGCTGTTCAGCAGCGCCCAAGCGCCATTCAGCCCACCACCTCCGCCTCCACCGCCGCCGCCCATCTGCTGCTGCCGCGGCATGCCTCCACCTCCTCCACCCATGCCGTAGGCGGCTGCCGCCGCTGCCACGCCAGAGTTGTCGGGCATGAAGCCGGCGGCCTCCAGATTGAATTGCGGCATGGCGCGCATAGCGGGCTTGGCGAACGCGCTGCGCAGCGACTCCTCCAGTGATCCCGACACTGAAAGGCAGGGGAAGGATCCTGCACTCAGCGCTTCAGGTAGAAGTGCAAGTACGGTTCGCAACTATGGCATAAGCAGCAGGCATGGTCGTGTCCTGGAAGTATGAATGGTTGGGCATTCAGTTGCACATTGAATGCCCAGCCGCATGTCGCGCACCTCCGCCGGTGGCCGCAAGCGCGTTGGCGACTGCATTGGGCGCCATCTGGGCCGCGACGCCAGGCGCGTGTTGGGACTGGGTAATGGCGTTCAGCACGTTGGTCTGACTCTGCATGCAGCATACGTACACGAGTACGGAGGCAGCTAAAGATGATGGCATCACGACCTCAACTGCCTTCACTCAACGCCAACATGCGTAAGCTCACTTGCACGACATGCCTGCAACACCCACCTGCACGGACAGGTCCACAATGGACTTCTCCAGCTGCGCATGCGCCTGCGCGGTGGTCTGCTTGTGCGCCTGTGAGGATGATGATCGGGAACATGGCCACACAGCAGTTAGGCATGTCATGGCACGGCCACCCTGCAATAGCCTGCTGTCCCAAAGGTTCGACATAGCACTTGCGAAGAGCTTACCGACAGGCCCTTGTGCAGTGACACCACGTCCTGCGGAGCAGAGAAGATGCCGGCGGGAATGTGAGCAACGGTGTGTGTGCGCATACGGTAATGCCTGCAGTGTCACCAACAATAACGCTTGACCCAACCACCCGATCCTCCCACCATGGCGATCTGGGTCAGGTTGCTCTTGAGCTGCTGCACGGCCTGGTCTTGGCCCACCATCGCCTCGGAGATGGCGGAAGTGCCGCCTGGCACGATGGTGTTCACGTGCTCGCGCAGCCGCACCTGCAGCCACCACGCAAACCGCACCTGTCAGCCTGCATCTGGAATGAATGGACCCCGGCACCACCCAAGGCCTGCTAACATTGCTAGCTCATAGGGGCCATTCACTTAACCGCACACACCTACCAGGTTAGCGGCAAGGTTGGCGAGCTCCTTGCGCAGCTGTGACATGTCCGACTCCCACTCTGCCGCGCCGCCGCCGCCAGGCACCAGCTTGTTGCCAACCGCTGGCCGAGCGGCGGCACCCGCGCCCGCAGCAGGCGCCGCACCGGCGGGCGGTGTGGGCGTGGGCCCAGCGAGCTGTGAAGGCTTCTGCGGTGCCGGCTTGGCCGCGCCGTTCTTGGGTTTGCCGGACCCTGACTTCTCGTCGTCTGAGGGCTCATTGTCGTCCTGAATGAAGTCCTCGTCGGACACCTTCGCAGGCGCAGCGGCTGCAGGTGCTGGTGCGGCCGCGCCAGTCTCGCCTGCGACCGCGCGCGCGGCGGGTGCCGGGCTGTTGGTGCGGCTGTTCGTCTTTGCGGCGGCCGCGGCGGCCTGCTGCAGCGCAGCCACGGGCGCAGGCGGTGCTGCGATGGCCGGTGGTGACGGCGGCGGTGCGGCGGCGACGGCCGCAAGCTGCTGCTGCGTCGTTTGCTGTGCGCGGCTGAGGGTGGACACCTGCGACTGCAGCTGGCTGATGAGCGTCATCAGCTGGTTCTCCCGCGCCTCCATCTGTGTTGGACGCGGAAAGGTCAAATGCAGCGCCGAGGATACGTGTTGGGAACGCAACGCAGGCTGCCAGGACCGATGTCCTATCATGCCAGAACAGCATCATCCCAAGCGACCCGGTGTGTCATATCCCCCGCTGGCGCCCGCGCCCCCCCCGCCCCCCGTGACTCATTCTGCTTGTGCAACGCCCCCCTCCCAAAGAACAAGGCGATTGCCCTACACACCTTCTCCAGCCGCATCTCCAGCTGCGCCTGCCGTTCCAACATGCCTGGCGGCGCGCCCATCGTGGGCATGTTGCTCTGCACACATAAGCCAAGTGAGTATGTGAAGGCCAAGGACACAATGGCATAACCAACACTGCGCATATGCTGCCCTGCATCCATGCCCTACCCCCCGCAATGGCTGATTTGGGAATTGGAAAAAACTGCCCCCTCTCCGCCCCCCCCCAAAAGCGAGCATGTGATCGCCAATGGCACGCTGATTCCCAACACTGCGCATCTGCCGCATCCATGTCCTACGCCGCCCAAAGCGACCTTACCATGGGCGCCAGCAGTCCGCTTCCACCGCCCGCTGCCCCAGGCGCGCCCGCCACCGAGCGCCGCATGTTCATGGGGCTCTGTGCGCGCACCGGTCCCAGCCCACCCGGGCTGGCGCCCAGCGATGGCGAGTTGGGCGCCTGGCCTGAGCCGGAGTTGCCCGACAGCCCCGGCAGCTGCATGGCGGCCTTGCCAGGGCCCAGCTGTGGCAGCATCACGCCGCCGCCGCCCACGCTGATGCTGCCACCCAGCGCGCCACCCGCCGATGCGGCGGCCGCAGCAGACGAGCGAGGTGTCATCGGTCGCTGGGGCTGGTCAGGAGAAGCCGATGGGGGATTCGGGGTCAGGACACAAGTGCATGTCAAGACTAGGCTAGGCAGGGGGCCATTATGATGGATATCAAGGCAGATGGCCCTCCCCCAGGATTGCGTACTGTTCCGGCTTACCATGTCATGGCTGGACAGCGTCGCCCCATCCGACACGCGCGGCCCAGTGCGCGTTCCGTTCCGGCCCAGTGTGCGATCCGCCTGCTGGATGGGTATGAGCGACCATGCATGTCTGGTGCCGATGTGCTTTCCTAGCGGCGCCGTAACTGCAGCTAGCCAAAGCCCATCATCTTGATCCATGGCCTGCACCCCGCGAGCGCTGTCACCTCCCTGGTGTGCACCTGTCCTTAACGCTCACCTCTCCCCGCTCCCCCCGCAGCATGCCCAGCTCCGCCATCAGGTCGTCCAGCGTGTTGGTCACCAAGCCGCTGGCCATGGGCAGCGGCTCGCGCGGCGGGCCCTGCTGCCGGCTGGATGTCATGGGCCGCTCCATGAGCATGCGCTCTATCTCACTGCCGAACGCATCGCCATCCTGAAAGGGTTGGTGGGCAGGCCGCATTGTCGGTGACGTAGCGCTTGTGGAGCAGGGTGCGGGCAGGGTGCACACGTGGGCACCTGGTGCAAGGACTCCGCCTTTGTCCCAGTGGGCGGCGGTTCTCCTCGGGGGCACTCCTGAGGTCCTAGGTACCAAGCATCAATCCGCGAAGCCAGGACGGTCGCCGGCGGTTGGCACGCCGTCCACCCTATTAACAGGCGCCGCGCTCGTCCGCGTGACCCCAGGCCAGCATACTCTCCACATAACAGCAGCCGTGCCACAATAGTCTGTCCTGGCTCCGCTGCGTTCGCTGGGCGGCACTCCGCATGTGGTCCGAACCCTTGCCCGAACTTGTTACACGCCACGTTTTTTACCTTTTTAGACATGGCTTAATGGGCTGCCGCCTTCGGCAGCCCCGAGAACGCCGGATGCGGGGCACTAGAAGCTCGGCTCGAAGCCACGGGCTTGCGGCTACTGAGTTTAGTATGCAGATAACATAACGTGTGTTACGCAGCTCGATTATGAATATAAGGATACAAAGGTCGGAGCGGGAGCTTTGCAAGCGCAGCTAACACTGAAGTTGGTTATCTTTAATACAAAGCAGGAATGAAGTCGTGTAAGGGACCTTATTGAAACATTGGCCAGTATTCAGACTTCACAGTTCAGTTCAATTGCGTGCAATTGCGTTCCGCGCCGGGTGACAGACGCTTGCAAGCTGGTTGTATCTGAAGTATCTGCTTTCTATGCTTCATCATTATTAAATGGCAGCTGCCGCTGACAAACTAGCACGGATTTGCACACCATGCACTGACGGACAGTGCCTCCCAGCCAGAACCTGACAATAGAGAACTGGTGAGGGTTAAACTCAAAGCTTTTTTGACCTGGTTGAAATGACCGACGACGCCACGATCTGACACGCCGACACGTTCATAACACCGCACTCCAAACCCTCGCAGACCCCAGGTCGTCCCACAGCGATTCTGTCCCCGCGTGGAAGGCAGCAATCATAGTGATAGTGCTTCAGTCAACGTGGAAGGGGGAAGCTGATGGCGCTGCTTAAGATCTCTCTTGGCGTGGCGCTGATAGCCATTACCTTGCAATACTTCGGTGCGTGCCTTGCAGCACATAACAGCCCCGCCACGTTGAACTGTTCAAGGTGTCCATGCATGGGCCTAAATTCAATGCATGGACATTTCTTAACCTGCAGGAATCACACCGCCAATCCCGGGCCTGGAGTTCCTGTCCCCGCGCTTGAGCGGTAACGGCGTGGGCGCTGGCAGCATCAACACCGCAAAGCTGCTTTCGGACCTCAACAGCGATGTGCGACCGCAGCACCCACAGCATGGGGCCGCACATACTGACACCGATTCCAGCTCTACCAACGGCATGTTTGAGCAGGAGGTAGACAAGCTGGCGAGCCTGCAGCGCTGCGCCTCAGCAGCTCTGTCCGTCATGTATCTCGCGTCCATGCCGGGGCTCCGGGACCAGGTCAAGTCAGCGCCAGGTGCGCGTTAATGACACCACGGTGCTGCCGTGACCTTCCGATCTTGGGCATGATTTGGCTGTGTGCCATGTGAAACGATAGAATTGCTATGCTCTAAGCTTCCCACAACAGATTATGGGCACGGAACTCCGGAACTGTTGGCACAGCCAAGCAAGCCCCCTTCCCAGGCGTGTCCACAAACATCCCCTTTGTGCAGGCGTAATTGAGTCCCTGGCCCGGCGTGTGCTCACGGTGGACCTGGAGCTGGCCAAGCAGGTGGTGCTGCAGCAGCAGGCAGCACTTCAGCGTGCCCATCAGACCGCACAGCGGGCCACCCAGGGCGCAGCAGCAGCACAGCCGCCGCCGCCTGAACTAGTGTCAGTGGGGCTGCTGGCGTTGGCCAAGCTGGCGGCGACGGACGCGGCGCTGCAGGGCTGGCTGCTGGGCGGCAGCAGTCGGGGTGCAGGCGCGGGAGTGGCACGTGCGCGCCTGGCGGAGGGTCTGGTGCTGTCCCGTGTGGACGAGGTGATGCGCTCAGGTGAGGCTAGGATGCTCTTGGGATTGGGTGGTCCTGACACAGCGTGGTTGCTGAGTGTGCCCCAACCGTGAGCCCCAACCATGAGCCCCAATTGTGTGCGCCAACCCGAATCAAGACTGTCGCTGCGCCGCGTACAGCTACATGTGGCCCATGTCGTTGCAGGTGTACCATCTTGGCAGGCGGCGGCTGCAGTGTTGCTGCGAGCGTTGGCGGGGCCGGGCTTAAGCCAGCGCTCGGTGCGGACCTGGGTGGCGGAGCGTACCGAGGGACTCATCGACGTGGGCATGGGGCTGCTTGAAACAGGTGCGCATGCCGTTCCACTTTGGGACGAGACGGCATACCTGCATTGAATGGATTGGCGAGATCGGCGTTCGATGGCGAGCCTAGTAATGAGCACTTTCATGCTGCCCTTCTCACCTGCCCCTTTCCAAGGTGCCTTCATGAACAGCACGGACGCGCTGTCGTCTGGTTCGCAGCTGCTGGAGCTGGTGGCGGTGGGGCCGGCCGGCCGCCAGCAGCTGGTGGCGAGCGGCGCACAGCCGGTCGTACTGCAGGTGCGCATGCGAACTGCTGCGTGACTGTGCGTTCCACCAATGACGTCGAAGAACAGTCATGCTCATGCCCGGCTTCCTTTGACTGGTCAGATCACATAACAACTCCGGAGCAACGCATATGCCACAGGTGCTCCTGACGTACACTGGCACCAACGGAACCAGTGCTGCGGTAGGCGACGCAGTGCGGCTGCTGCGTCAGCTCATGGCGGTGTCGGGAGGCAGCACGAGCGCCAACAGCAGCGGAGATACGGCAGCGGCGACGGCGGCTGAGCTGATGCGCAATGTCACAAACGCCGGTGCGGTTTCCTGTGTTGCAACCTCATCTTGCCATGATGGCGAACGCACCGTACGTGTTGCCACCCTCATCTCCCTCCGCCCAACCACAGGTCTTGTGGCGCCGCTGGTGCGGGAGGTGCGACTTGCCAACCGGGCCAGCCTGGCACCGGCCCTGGCGCTGCTGCTTGACATCATGCAGGCCGCACCCGTGTCAGGCACCGGCGGTAGCAATGACAGCGGCAGCGATGGTGGCAGTAGTATCACGGCGCACGAGACAGCGCACGAGGCGGTGGGCACAGGGCTGCTATCCATATGCGCACAACTGCTGTTCCAGGTAAGCTGGTGAAAGGGCATATGACAGAGGAATGCGTGGGGTTGGAGTTGAGTGAGTCCCGTCCACAACGGAAACATAAATGCATGTCAAGGCAAAAGCGACACTGTGAAAGCCAAGCGCTGTCTCGTTGCAAGATTAATGCTCTTTCGGTTTCGACATGAGCCTCACTCCCTGCTGCCCTCGCGTGGCCAAAACGCAGGCGGACGGAAGCTCAGACCCGGACGCGCTGGTGACGTGCTCGGAAATTGTTCGACATACGCTGCGAAACTGCAAGGAGGCCGACCGGCCCGCCCCGCGGCGGGTGGACCTGGACGGCGACGCAGGGGAGGCTGCCACGCAGAGCGAAGGCGTCGAGTCCGCAAAGCGGCGGGCTGGGTCGCCGCAGTCGGGCGGCGGCGAAACACAGCAACAGCAGCGCCCTGGTGCCTACCCAAACACGGCACAGGGGCGGGAGCAGCTGGCGGCGGACCTGCTACAGATGATGCGGTGGGTCCAATGTGCAGCGCTGCAGCGCGGGTACTGAAGCTTTGGAGTGAGCGTCGAGTTCTCTGAAGCATGCACCACAGCGACCCGTGCTGTTTTTTGAGGCTTCATCCTTACAAGGTTGGGCCGCACGTGCCAGCGCCATGTATACCCCGTGCTTGGTTGCATCGCCATGTGGCGCTGGCCGGGCAGCTGCTTTGCCGGTGCCGCATTTGAATGGATCGGGCCCCCTTACCCGTGCCAGAAGCGGCTCTACGACAGAGCTGCCATTCCTTTCAGCGCGCCAGGAGCCCGCCCTAACGTCCTCCTGCACTTCGCGCCTCTTCCCCCAAAACGTCCTTGCACACTCCTGTATGGATGAAGAAGCCACCGTCGGTCCCCCGTTGCCCTCGACACGCAGGGATACTACATTTCCAGACCTGCATAACGCGGTGCTGGAGGCGTGTCGCGACGTGGCGCCCTCGCGCGCCGCCGCCGAGGCGCTTGTGGCGGCGGGCGCGGTGCCGCAGGTTGCGCACGTTCTTATGCACAACGTGTCACAGAGCCACGAGCAAGGTGCGTGCCGATCCTAGGCATGACATGGGGCGGGCTCAGCTGATGCCTTGGCCCCTAACGCCCTAACCCCAACCCTAAGAAAGCTTGGCATTTGGCGTGGTGGGCTGCATTTGCCACGGGCCAGGCCAGGGTCCGCCGCTCATGTGGTGGAGGACGGATGACTCGGACAGATGCCCCGGCGCGCCCTTTCCCTCCTCCTCACGCCCACGGCTGCGCCCTGCCCCGCGTTTGCTCCCCAGGCGTGGACCCCGCCAGCACGGCCTGGGTCCTGCAGAGCCAACGCGCTGCGGCCGCGCTGGTCGCGCTGCTGGCGCTGCAGCCGTCCATGCGACAGCAGGTTGTGGAGCAGGGAGGGCTCAAGAGCCTGGCGGCCGCTCTGGTTTTGAACTCAGGCCACCCGGGCCTCATGGCGCAAGTGCGCGTCACCGCCGCGGCGGCGCTCGTCCCTTTGCTAGGTGCGTGCCTCGACGCTGCTCATGTTATCTGGGCTCTTTGGCTCCGCTACGTATCTCGTGCCTGCGCACCATCCCGCTCACGCCTGTGAGTGCGCACCCCTTTGCACGCCCGCTCGCCCTGCAACTTCCCGCGTCCCCTTCGCCCGAATCTTCTCCTGAGTGCATATCCTATGCCCCGAGGGCATCGCGGGGCCTCCTCCGAGCAATGCCCGCAAGCAGGCAGACTGTTACAGCGTTACCATGCTAGTCGTCAGCTCTGCTGTCGGCACCAAACCCCAGCTACTCCAGCACCTCAACGCCGCTGCTGTCCTCCTTCTCTAACAGCTTGAGCGGCGCTGTAGCGGCTGCAGCTGGTGGCTGTGGTGCTTGCGGCGGCGGTACTTGTGGCATAGTGCCAGGCCGGGGGGGCCCCACCTACCGCCACCTGATCCCCACCACATTGTGGCACAGCTTGCAGCCACCCCGTCCTGGCCCAGACGTCCTGCCCCGTGCCTTGACGGTGACGCACCCCTTCTGTTCAGCCGCGCGGCGCGTCGGCAAATAAAATCATGCAGGGCGCTGGGGGTCGGCCTCCACCGCGAGGTCGCCAGGCAACGCAATGTGCTTTGTTTGAGTATGCCGTCGGCGAGGTCCTGTGACCATCAACCGCCCCCATGCCCTTTCACCCTGCCTACTCTTAGCCCGTCCTTACACCCGCTATTTCACATGATCGATATACTGTGTGTGCTGGCCTACCATTCCTTTCAGCTGATGCGCCCTTTAGCTGGAAAACAACCTGCGCCCCGCCTTCCCCCTTTTACACATGTCGCGCTCCTGGCCCGGCGGTTGCTGTCTGGCGTCGGGGTCGCTTTCCTGGTCGCCAGGTAAGTTTTGGGCTTGCATTGGCGCATCCACGTGTCTGTTTGAGTTGTGTGCGCGACGCTGACCCGGGTGGCATTTCCGTCTACCTCGCGCCGCCCGCGCCCCGTCAACGTCATCCGCCCCAATCCCACAAGCATTGCATTCCCCTATCGCATCTGCCGTGACTGCTTCTTGTTAGTTTTAATTTAGTGTGTGTGGGCTGGTGTTCACGCGCCTCCCCTTTACAGGTGAGGACGGGCGCTACCTGGAGCTGGCTGTTCACCTGGGTGTGTTGGAGCCGCTGGTCAAGATGTACTATGCGGCGAGCGAGCAGGAGCAGCGAGCAGCCAGGCGCGTGCTTAAGCTGCTGGGCCAGGACCCCTCAGTTGCAGCTATGTTCGAGCGTGTGGGTATCAAGCCCTGAAACGAACGGACATTGATAGCATGTAAGGATGATTCCTCAAAAAAAAGCATGGCGTCAAGTGACACGATGCACACTTGGGGCGCTGCCAACGCCAGCAACAGAGCAGTGCGGAGCAGGGACAGGACATGGCGGATGTTTTTGGCGCATGAGGATTGGTTTGGCTGCGAAGCCAAGAATCACAAAAGTGGCGTGGAGAGCGGCCTGGGGGTGGATGTTGAAGGGGAGGCATGGAAGGCGTCTGGAGCTACGGGCCTGTGAAGCGACGCATGAGCCAGTGGGGCATGATTCGCCGCCGCCCGCGGTTTGGTGCTTGTCAGAGTAGCCTTTTCGTGATTCCCTGCTTGGTCCCTGCTGGATGAAGCCTAGAAAGTGGTGTGTTTTGCTACAGACTTCTCTTCTGCTGCTGCTTCCTGCGGGCTGTGGGGTGTTAAGGGTTCCTTGGAGGGTGCATGCGTTGCTTGCCTCTCCTCTCTGTACCGTCCACATCGGAAAAAAAGCCCGTGGCCACGCTACCCTACCCTGGGTGGTGGATGTCGCACGCACGTATGGGGCGCCTGGGGACCACAACGGTGTGCTGCTCACCCTGTCCTTGCCCGACCTGCCGCATGCGCACCGGGAGCAGTGGCGCTTCCCCACGTACCTGCTGTTCCACCCCTCGCTGCGTTTGGAGTTTGAGCAGCGCTTGGAGGCGCACATTGCCGCAAATCCCGTGGCCAGTACAGGTGACGGCGCTTGCACGCAATGGGAGGCGGACAAGTTCTTCTTGCGTGAGGCCGCCACCAGCATCCTCCGTCGCCATGCACGCCAGACCCGGGATGGGCTGCATGGCGTGGTGCTGGCCGCAGACGCGGCCGCTGCCCTGGCCGACCAGCCGGGCGCCAGCGCCGCGCAGCGTCAGGCTGCGGCCATGGCCAACTTGGCGGTGCGGGAGGAGCGGGCAGCTGCCGCAGCGGCCAGCCACAATGCCCGCGCTGCCCTCATGGAGGAGCATGGGGAGCGGGGCACTCGCTGGTTCCATCGGCAGGCGGACGAGCCAGCCGCCGGCGCGCAGGAGCCCATCACGCACTTGAAGGTGCCGGGGCAACCGGCGCCTGTGGCGCTCACGGGGCCGGGCACGCGCAACACTGTCTCCGCAGCCGCCACAGCCATGTACAGCAGCACCAGCCCCACCGGCCTGTTTCGCGTGCAGCCGGTCTGTACGGCGTCGCAGCAACAGCTTCTGGCGGCCATTGACCGCAAGGTTCCGGCGGATCTGCAGGCCGCCGCAGAGGGGTCCGGGGACGGCGCCCTCGGTGATACCGAGCTGATGGCAGCGCTGGCTGGCTCCGCTAATGGTAAAGCGCCGGGGTCGGACGGCGTCCCGTACGAGGTGTACAAGGTGTTCTGGGCGCTGCTGGGTCCGCGCTTGTGTGCTGCTGCTGCCGCTGCCTTTGCTGCTGCTGCAGACGCCCACGATGGCGGCGAAATGGCGGCGGCGCTGCCCGCCTCCTGGCGGGAAGGCATCATCACGCTCATCTACAAGGGGAAAAGCCTGGACCGCGCCGAGCTGGCGTCCTACCGGCCCATCACGCTGCTCAACTGCGACTTCAAGATGGTGTCCAAGGCCGTCAGCGCCCGCTTGCAGCCCGCCCTGGATGCAGTTGTGGATGAGCTGCAGACCGCGTTCATCACCGGCCGCTGGATTGGAGACAACGCGCTGTACCTCCAAGGCCTGATCGAATGGATGCGCCTGGACGTGGGCACGGACGGCACGCCACGGCAGGGTGGTGCGCTGTACTTCTTGGACATTGAAAAGGCGTATGACCGGGTGCACCGGCAGTGGCTGTATGCGTCCGCGGAGGGACTGGGGTTTGGGCCGCGCATGCTGCGCTGGATCCGCCTGATCACTGCCAACGGCTCTGCTCGTGTGTGTGTGAACGGGATGCTCTCTGACGCCTTCCCCGTGCTGAACGGCTTGCCGCAGGGCAGCACCGCCTCACCACCGCTGTGGGTCATCCAGCTGCAGCCACTGACGTCCTTTCTGCGGCGGCAGGTGGAGCAAGGGGCACTCCGCACGCCCCTGCTACCCAGCGGAGAGCAGGCGCCGCCTGCTGCCCACCACGCTGACGACACGACCCTCACGGCGCGCGACCCGGCGGTGGACGGGCCGGTCCTGATGGCGGCAGTTCAGCTGTTCTGCCGCGCGTCCAACGCCCGTGTCCATCCGGACAAGAGCAAGGCCATGGGCCTTGGCAGGTTTGCGCACCTGACGGGCCCTTGCCCTCACACGGGGGTGCCGTTTACCACTGGCGCCGTGACGCACCTGGGTGTGCCTCTGTCGTGGGACACTGATGCGGCTGCAGAGGACCTGTACACCCGGCGGGCTCGCGGCATGGCGTTTGTGGCGCGTCTGTGGGCTGCCCTGTCTCTGACTCTGCCGGGTGACGACATGGGGGTGTGGGCCTCAGGCCCCCGGGGGGCGGGCGCGCTGCTGTGGAGCACGTTGCGGGCCACCTTCTTGTACGCCGTCTGGTGTGCTTACTGGTCCCGCGAGCCTGCTAAGCAGACGTCGGAGCACGTGGTTCGGGAGGTGGTCAGCGAGCTGCGCAGGGTGATGCAGCTGCGTTTCACTGCCGCCACGCTAACCCCTGAAACCCTGTCGGCTCTGCCCACACAGCTGCTCACCGCGCAGCTCAAGGCGGCTAAGCTGGAGCACTTTGTGGCCATCTGGACGGCGGGTGGCGCGTTTTGTGAAGTGGAGGAGGTTCAGGGTGGGTCGCCAAAGCTGAGCTTGCGGCTGACGCTTGCTTCACCTGTGCAGGCCCCCTAGGTTTCCTTATGGGCGGCGGTTTATTCCAGGCGCTGGCGTGGCGTATCATCGTCATCAGCTTACCTGGCGCCCATGTGTACTAGCGCTGGCTGGCTTCGCAGCGCCTGGGCGGCTGTGGGACTTCCTGCACAGCGCTTCTTGCAGCGGGCTGGAGCCCGTTTAGTCAGCGCCACATCTGGCCCGTTTAGTTTTTCTGCTTGTGTTTCCTTTGGCGGTTTTCCTGGGGTGTTGCTTAAGCAACCGACTTGTGGGGGTGGGGTGGGTTCGGGCGGAGTAAGTGCTGGTAGCGCTGGTGTTCCTGGCGCGCAGTGATGTGTTTTTCAGGTGGAGGTGTTTCTGGCGGATAGGCTGTGTTGTAGGTTGGTGCTTCGGTTAGGTTGTCACGCCAGGATGGGTGACCGGACATGGCGTGGGACCGTGCCGGTAAAGGCGTGAAACCCGGGGTTTGGATCCAACTCGGGTGTCGAACGAGGTGTCAGTGCGCGCCTGGGCGCGCGGCATTTATTTGCGTGGCTTTGAATAGAAGTGTTGTTTAAAGGACTTGTGAGCGCCATTCGGGGCAGCGTTCGTGGAAGGTCGCGTGGCCAGACAGACTCGCGGCCAGTAGCTGCACGGCGCCCGCCAGGCAATTGGGCCGAGGCGCGGTTCTTTCGCCCCGCACGTTCAAGCAAAGCCACTTTTGCTTGAACTATCCGGAACATACTGCTGGTTAGTGATTCCAGAGCAATCGTCCATGCCAATACCCGCGTAAACGCCGTGCCTGAGAGGCCGAGCCATTCTGTAAATCCGACGGAGACAGGAACGAAGTACTCTACAAGTCCCAAGCGAGTCTACGCGCTCATAGGAGCAGTGAGCCACGTAGCGCAGAGTTCAAGCAAAAGTGGCGAGGCGCCCCGTGCCCCGCATTTTGCTCATTCTTCGACAATCCTGGCGGGCTCACCGCGCGCAAGCCCAAGTAAGCATTCGGGTACTCTACCTGATACTACAAGGCCATTAGCCAGAGCCTCTCAGGCCTGCGCTAGCGTTCAAGGGTCAGCTCCAGCCAGCCCGACGGGGTTGCGCAACTGCGAAGCTGCTCCCAGCCTCACCGACGTCATTGCACACAGGCGCCACTGTTTAAGTGTTGCAAGACAGTCCTTTGTTCTGCTTTGGGCGGCGAGTATTACAGGCGAAGTGCAGCACGTCACGGAATCAGCAGCGTGATAGGCCATCACGTTTGTTTGTTTCGCGGCTACTGCAAGCTAACTTGTTTTCTACGCTGTACCACCCTTGAATTTACGTGCAGTGGACCGATCGGACGAAGAACGTCAGTCGCCCCGCGACCGTCAGTCGCCCCGCGACCGTCCGTCCGGCCCACGCCCCGCCTCGCGGGGGAAGTCGCCCATCTCTTGGGACCCTCCCAAGCATCTGCAGCTCGCGCGGAGCCGCACCCTCGACGACGAGCTCCGAGCTCGCCGCCGCAGCGCGGGCGACCACAGCCCCACGCGCCGCACCAGCCGCGACGGCTCCAAGAGCCGCCGCAGCCGCAGCCGCAGCCGCAGCCGCAGCCCCCCGCGCAGCCGGCCACTTGTCACCCACGCTCCGGCACCTGCGCGCCCGCCGGCAGACCGCGAGCGTACCGCCGTGCTAGCCCTGCTCGCGTCCACGGCCTCGCCCACTCCACCACCTCTCCAGTCCGTCGGGGGCACAGCGAGTGCTGAAGGGCTCACGGGGGTCGAGCCTGTCTTCAAAGTCCTCAGGCCCGAGACCGAGGAGGAGCTGCAGGCCGGGGCTGCCCAGTTCACCTACACCGTCCACGTCGGTGAGCGCCTCGAGCTCGTGCAGGGCTGCCTGATCCACGGTTACCGCGCCAACCACCACACGTCTGAGTGTTCCGTGCTCCGCCGCGCGCGAGCCGCTGTCCTCGAGTACGCCAGCACGCGGCCGCCCAAGCCGGCCAAGCGCACCCAGCCAGCCAACGCCTAGCCAACTACAGCGCGCAGCCTCCGTCCAGTGGCTCCGCGAGCCCGCGTCAGCGACACCTGCGCGCCAAGGCTACGTGCGACCCCCGGTCGCGCACGCTCCCCGGCTACCCACGTGTTCAAGCAACGCCTCCCAGGCTAGCCTCTGAGATACCCGTTCGTCCAACTACAGGCGCCTCCCAGGCGCGCTCAAGACTGTCGCAAAGGGAGCTGTTGAACCTATTTCGGCTCCATCCTCCGGTGCATCCCGAGCCCCGGCCTGACGACCAGCAGCCACCCGCTCCGGGTGCAACCAGATCAGGCGCAAGGTTTGCAGGCGGCCTACAACCCTCGCCGGCCAAGCAGCCGGCATCGGTGAAGCCCCGCAGCGTCTCCCAGCCACGTCAGTCGCCGACCAAGGCGACAGCAACTTCGGGCTCCCAGCTCTTAGGCAACACCGGTGCAGGGCCCTCGGCTCCGCGCCGGCGCACCAGTACCAGCAACAGCAGCGACACCGAGCAGTCGGGCAACCGCACCGGCAGTCGTCACACGCTCTCTACCGGTCAAGCCGCTCCGCCTCCTCCTGCTGCGCTGCTCCCCGCCGCGCACCTCAACCCACTCCCAGCGGGCGCTCCAGCACCGCCACCTCCGCCAGCGCCCCCGGCGCTGCCAGCCGTGCCGCCAGCACCCCCGGTGCTGCCGCCAGTTGTCATCAACTACTGCGGTTCCGACGACGACAACATGAGCACCATGTTCAAGCCCATGGAGCGCTTCAGCCACCTCGAGGTGGCGCCGCTGGAGAAGCACCTGCGCGACCAGCTCAACCTCACGCGCAAGTTCCACAACAACTGCGCGTATGAGGACGTGCCGGCCTCCGAGGCCATGCACATCATCAACGGCCTGCCGGAGGCCAACACCCCCTACCACTTCTGGCACGCCGGTGTGGGTCCCACCCTCCAGGCGAACGCCGACCGGCACCTCCAGCAGCAGCACCAGGCGCAGGTGGCGGCCGCGGCGGCGGCCAACCCCCCCGCGCAGGCCCCCACCGCGCCCGTCCTGAAGGGCCAGCACGTCATCGCCTACTACGTCCAGCTGCTGAACGAGCACTTCAAGCTGGACCGCGCGACCTACTACGAGGAGATGTACGCGGCCCTGCGCCTGTCCGACAACCAGGTGCCCTCTGTGCTGCTCGCCAACATGCGGCAGTGCAAGCCGCACCTCCACGCCATGCCGGACGAGGAGTTCGCCAAGGACTTCGTGCGCAAGCTCACCCCCAAGATCGGCGACAGCGTCCGCTCCCGCTGGGACGCCACGCCCGTCAGCGACTGGTACCTGCAGCTCGACCGCATCGCCAAGGACGCCGACGTCGTCTATGACCACGGGCGGCGCGACGCCGTCGCCGACGGGCGGCGCCACCCCGGCGGCAGCCCAGTGCTGCGCGCCTCCCCGGCCAGCGCCAGCAGCGCCGCGGCTCCCGCGGCGCGCGCCCCCAAGCCCAGCGCCAGCGGCCCCGCCGCTGCGCCCAAGGCCGCCGCTGGCTACTTCTGCCAGCACCACGGTGCCAACCGCTCTCACAACACGGAGAACTGCAACGTGCTGCACGGCAAGCGCGGCTCCGTGCTGGCCACTGCCGGCGGCCCCGCGGCGCCCGACACGCTGCTCTCCAGCCTCTTCAGCAAGTTCGTCGAGCAGATGGGCTTCCAGGGCTACGCCGCGGCCGCCACCAGCTCAGCCGCCCCCAGCGGCTCGGCCGGCGCCGCGACCAAGTACCAGGCCGAGGCGGACAAGCGCAATGCCCGCGGCGGCGGCAGCCGCGGGGCAGGTGGGAGCGGTGGGACGGGTGGCAGCGGTGGGGCGGGTGGCAGCCGCGACGCCTCCCGCATGGGGCAGGAGCGCGATCGCTGCGACTACTGCCGCCTGTCGCACTGGGGCACCTGCTACGTCAAGTTCCCGCACCGCGCGCCACCCGGCTACCAGCCGCGCTCCGAGGCGCTGCTGGACCTGTTCAACTACAACCTGTCGCGGCAGCCCCTGCCCGACAACAGGGCCGGCAACAACAACCAGCTGGCGGCCGGCAACGTGAAGAACGCCGCCGCCGCCGTGACCGGCTACGACGACGATGAAGACCGCCTGTACAACGCCTGCGCCACCGCCCTGCTCAGCGCCAACGCCGCCACCATCAGCAGCTCCGCCGCCAGCAGCAGCGCCTCCGCCAGCAGCCCCGCTGCGGCGGCACCCGCGACCGCCAGCAGCGGACGGCCCTGGTTCCTCTTCGACCGGCCGCGCGACCTCGCCGCCGCGGCCGAGCCCGAGCGCCTGCCCAGCGGCTACCGGCCCCGCAACCGCCTGTACCACGCCTGCGTCACCTCCCTGCTCAGCGCCAGCACCACCGCCGCCGCCAGCAGCTCCGCCGACAGCAGCTCCGCCGCGGCGGCTCCCTCCGTCGCCCGCAGCAGCCGGCCGTGGTTCCTTGCTGGCCGGCTGCGCGGTCTCACCGCTGCGGCCGGGCGCATGCCCGACAGCGGCGGCACAACCAGCCCTGGGGAGGCTGGCGTGTGCCCCAGCACACCCGTGCTGCCTGACCGGCGTCACGTCCTCAGCCGCAGCCACCTGCACTCCGCCTGCGTCACCGGCCTGTCCAGTGCCGCGCACGACGCGGGTGCGGCTCAAGACGGCGGGCCCAGCGGCTCTCAGCCGCCGCCCCTGACCTCGCTGGCCACCCTCAAGCAGCAGCCGGCCCCGGTCGGGTTCCAGCCGGCGCCTTCCAGTGCCGCCCCGGTACGTGCCTCCCCCAGCGCCCCGCTCGTGCCGTCCCCGGCCGCGCTGGAGGTGGGGCACCTGCTGCAGGCCCAGATCGGCAGGCTCAAGACGCAGGTCGCCACCATGTGCGACCAGCTGGCGTCGCAAACCGGTGCCCAGCTCGCGCGCCTGTCTGTCGCGTTCCCGGACCAGCCAGCCGTCGTGTGCGCCGCCTCCGTGGCGGACCCGCCCATGTACTTCCACTGGGACTCCGCCAACATCTACGCCGTCGCCAACGCGCCCCCGCCGTGCGACGCGTCCCCCCGGGGCGGTCCCTACAAGCTCCCTCGGCACTGGCGCACCATCTCCTGCGTGCCCACCACCGTCTACGAGAGCGTCCTGGAGGAGAGCCCGCAGCTCCGGGATTACTTCAATGCCGAGCCGCAGATGTTCTACTGCAACAAGGGTGACTTCGCCATCGGCAACATCTTCGTGCAGCCGCGTGTGCTGCGTGACCACAGCGCCAGCGTCAACCTCGTCACGGAGTCCTTCGTGCGCGCGCACAACCTGCCCACGCAGCCCACCACTGCGCGCCTGGCCACCGCCACCGGCAGCGCCACCCGGCAGTACCTGGAGCTCCAGCACGACGAGCTGAACCTGTACGTCAAGCCCGGCGCCATCTTTGAGGTCTGCCTGCCCATGACCACGACACTGGTTGTGGCGGACACGCCCCTGTTCGACGTACTGCTCGGCAACGCGCAGATGAAGCCGCTAGCTGACTACGTCACCGTGCTGCCGCAGCCCCGCCTTCACTACTTCCCCAACCTGCTGGAGTATCCAGACACCATCGTCACCCTGCCCATGTACAGCGCCAGCGGCGTCCGCGCCGCCCTGGCCGCCGTGGAGCAGTACGCAGCCTGCTGCACCAGCCTCTGCGACCCCGTCGCAAAGCTGGGGGGGGGGATGCAACTCGCAGGCCGCGCACACCTGCGCCGACAGCACCTGCGCCGAGCCCCCCAACACCAAGCCCGAGGCCTCCCCGGCCGCCGGCATCATCAGCGAGCCCGCCAGCAGCGACCAGCCCCGCGCCCCCGTCACCTGCGCGGCCTCCCAGGCCGCCAAGGACGGCGCCACAGCTGCACCGCCCGGCTGCGCCGAGCTCTCCACCGCCGGCGCCACCAACGTCAAGCCCGAGGCCCCCCCGGCCGTCGGCACCAGCAGCGAGCCCGCCAGCAGCGCCCAGCCCCGCGCCTCCGTCACCCGCACGGCCTCCCAGGCCGCCAAGGACGGCGCCGCGGCTGCGCCGCCCGGCTGGGCCACCAAGACTGCAGTCAAGGGCCTAACCTACCTGGCGCGTTCAATGGAGCCCGACGTGTTCATCTACGCGCCGATCGACCCGCCCAAGCAGGTGGGCAAGCGCCGCAAGCGCCGCGTCGCACGCGGTGAGCGGCAAGTCGGGGCGCACCGCAGCTGGTTCGGAGTCGCCACCTTCCTCCTCTTCCTCCTCGCCCTCGTCTTCATGGCCGCCAGCGTCGGCGCCGTGGGCGGCACCTTCAGCGGCGAGCCAGGCCTGCAGGCCCTGCATCACGTGGAGGCCATGCAGGCGGCGCTGTCCACCGTGCCTCCGCACCTCCGCGCCCGCTGGGACGCCGCGCACCGGCCGCCGACCGACACCCGAACCCCCAGCACCGCCGGCCCCCCAGGCCTGTCGCACGTGCTGGCCAGCGTCGAGACCTTCACCTTCGACGGCAAGATGGCGGCGGCGGCGTGCGAGCGCTACGAGAAGGACAAGGACGGAGGCTGGGTGTGGGGCAACGCGGTCGGCATGACCCCTGAGCACGCCACGCTTCTGCGCGCTACGGTGCGCTCCCGCAAGTCCTCCGCCTTCGCCTACAGCATGGAGGAGCTTCCCGGCTACAGCGGTGAGCTGGGCGCCTTCCGCCTGGAACTGACCACCGACAAGCCCGTCATTCAGTCCCCGCGCCGCTACAGCCCCAAGGAAGTCGAGGTCATCAAGCAGAAGAGTGACGAGCTTCTCAAGCCCGGCATCTGCGTTGAGTGGACCGGCGCCACCACCGTAGCCGTCAACCCCGTCATCGCCGCCAAGCGTGACGAAGCCACCGGGCTCTGGACAGGAGCCCGCATGGCGCAGGACTACCGTCCCGTCAACAAGGTCACCAAGCCCGACAAGTACGGGCTGCACCGGCCTGAGGAGATCTTCCAGAGCGTCGAAAAGGCGCGCTTCTTCAGCAAGCTGGACATGCGGCAGGGCTTCTTGCAGATCCCCATCCACCCTGATGACTGCGGCAAGACGGCGTTCTGGTGTGGCAACCGGCTCCTCGCCTACACCCGCATGCCCTACGGCCTCAAGAACGCCTCCGCCGCCTTCCAACGCCGCATGGACCACGAACTGCGGCGCGCCGGCCTGGACAAGGTAGCTGTGGCCTTCATTGACGACGTGCTCATCGCCACCGAGACCGCTGAGGAGCACATCGAAGCCGTGGCCAAGGTTCTGGACACGCTCTCAGCGTGCGGGCTCCGAGCCCATCCAGACAAGTCCATCTTCGGCGCCGATGTGATCGAATACCTGGGCCACAACCTGTCCACGTTCGGCATCTCCCCGCACCAAGCCAAGGTCGCCGCCATCCTCGCCCTGGCGCCGCCCAAGAACGTGTCGGAGCTGCGCACGCAGCTGGGATTCGTCAACTACTACCGGTGCTATATCCCCGGTATGAGTGAGATCGCCGCGCCGCTCCACGAGCTGCTCAAGGCTGGCGCCCCCTGGCGCTGGGGACTCGCGCAAGAAGAGGCGCACCGTGCCCTGAAGGAGCACTTCATGAAGCCCAACGTCGTGCTCAAGCGTATTGACTACTCCCGCCAGCTGATCCTGCACACCGACTTCAGCAACAAGGGCATCGCCGCCGTGCTGGGGCAACGTGATGACGAAGGGCGTGAGTACATGTGCGCGTGCATCTCCCGTTCGCTCAACAAGCATGAGGCGAACTACAGCTCCTACAAGGGTGAGATGCTCGCCGTGGTCTGGGCGGTCAAGATGCTGCGTCACCACCTGGTCGGGTCCGACACGCCGTTCAAGCTCGTCACCGATCACCAGCCGCTGCTGTACCTCATGAGCTCCGAGGGCCTCACAGGCCAGTACGCGCGCTTCGCCCTCGTCCTGCAAGAGTACAACTTTGAGGTAGAGCACCGGCCTGGCGTCAAGCACCAAAATGCGGATGGGCTCTCACGGAACCCGCGGCCCAGCACCGTGGACGGCACCGGCGCCCGCCTTGACGAAGATGATGATGATGAGGCGGCCACGCTGCCTGCGGTGTCAACCAGTGAGGATCCCCCAACCGCGGCGGCAGCGGCAGCCAGCCTGTCAGCCTGCGAGCTCGTCCGCGTAGCCCTCGCCACCGCCGTTCCCGTCGCCCCCTTCTCTTCCGACTTCATGCCCAGCTCCGAGGAAGCCATCTCAGGATGGAACGGCTGGGGCTACGAGTCCAACGCTCCGCCACCTGACGCGCCCGACCGTCAGGGCAAGGCTGCTCGCGCACTGCTGCGCGGCGCGGCGATTGAGTGGCGGGCGGCCTGCAAGCTGCGACGGCAAGGCGGCGACGCACCCCCCGTGCTACCTTCACCTTCGCCCACCGCAATCAACGCCTCGGTATGGTTTGACAACGCGCTGCGCCAAGGTGTGACGCTTTGGGAGCCAACCGGCGGCCTCGGCGGTGCCCTCGACGCAGTCCTGCTCAACGGCATCCCCGTCCGGCGCTACCACTACTCAGATGCGGTGCCTGAGGCACGCGCGGCGCTGCACCACCGCCTCTCAGGCGTCACCGACCTACGCCCGGAGCTCTTCCCGTGCACGGCTTGGGAGCACACACTCCTCACGCTGCCGCAGGACATCTCACAGCCTGCGGACTCGGATATCCGCCGGCTTGGGCAAGGTGGCGAGCCAATTCTCATTGCCGCGCAGTGGGAGTCAGGTGACCTCGTCACCCAAGCGTCTGTGCTCAGCCTGGCGGCCCGCGCCCGTCAGCTGCTGGGCGAGCAGCGCGTCATGCTGATCTGCAACGTCACCTTCAGCGCCATCAACACCCCGCCGCCGGAGCAGCGCGCCGCTGACGCCGCGGCGCGCGAGGCCTGGGGCAGCCCACTCGTGTCTGACGCGGCACGGTTCGGCTCCGGCTTCCACCAACTCTACCGTACCTGGACAACGCTAGCGGACCCCGCGGACCTGCGCGACGTGGCTGAGGCCGCCACGCGCCCCGCGGCCTGCGACGCGCAGCAGCACCTGGGTGAGGGGCGCACCGTGCCCGTCACCGCCAAGCAGCTGCGTCCACCCTTCTACCCCTGCGACATCGAGGGCAGGCCCGTCAAGGCACTGATGGCCTCGACCGTGCGCGCCGACGTCAGCTCCGAGGCTGTCTCCGGCGCCTGTCCCATCTTCGACACCAGCACTGGGCGCTACACCCCACCGACGGCCGATGAGTGTGAGCGGCTGCTGGGCTTCGACGGGCCGGTCACATCGGCAGCAGGGCGCACGGAGCTGCAGCGCAAGGCTCTGCTCGCGTCAGCCTGCAACGTCACCCACCTCGCCAGCATCATTGCCATCGGCCGTGTGCTTGCGGACAGCGTCAACGCGGGCAACCCCTCCAGTGCTGCTGTCCTCATCACGTCATCCCCATATCGCCGCGGCCTCGCCGCACCCCTTACCCTAACTCCACTGTCAGCCAACGACACCATCATCGCAGCGCTCGCCTCCGCCGCTCTGGAGCCCGAGTCGGCCACCGAGGCCCCCTCGCCCGCGGATGCCTGGGCAGACGACGCGCTGCTGGACTACCTGCGCACCGGCACCGTCAACGCCAGCCTCCCGCAGGCCGAGCAGCGGCGGCTCCGCAAGCGCGCCGCCCGGTACCGCTGGCAAGGAGATCAGCTGCACCTCACGGGCCTGGACGGGCGCCTGCGCCAGGTGCCGCGTCCCGCCGAGCGCGGCGAGCTCGTGCGTCGCACGCACGAGCAGTCAGGCCACTTCGGCGTGCGCAGAACCTGCGCGCTCCTGCTGCACACGTACTGGTGGCGCGGCATCACCGACGATGTGCGCAGTGCGGTCAGGCACTGTGAGGCCTGCGACCGCGTCAAGGCTACCTACGGCGGCCGCCAACCTGAACTGCACCCACTACCCATCGGAGGCCTGTTCTACCGCTGGGGCGTCGACCTCTGCGGTCCCTTCAACAAGACCCAGCATGGCAACCGCTACGTGATGGTCTGCGTGGAGCACTTCAGCAAGTTCGTCCTGCTGGTGCCCATCCCGTCCAAGCACGCCCACGTCACCGCCCTCGCCTTCAAGCAGCATGTGCTGGGCGTCTACGGCTCCTGCGCCGAGGTTTGTACGGACCAAGGCGGTGAGTGGAAGGGTGAGTTCGCCACCGTCCTGCTGGACGCCCTCATCGATCATCGCCAGACCTCCGCCGACCACCCCCAAGCAAACGGTCTCACCGAGCGAGCTGTGCAGACCTGCAAGAGGGCGCTGACCAAGGTGGCCCTCGGCGCCGCCGCCGTCACCGACTGGGATCAGCACCTCCCCTCCATCCAGCTGGGCTACAACTGCTCAGTGCAGTACTCCACCAAGCTCAGCCCCTACAGCCTCGTCTTCGCCAACGACCCCGTCGTTCCTCCTGCTGTGAAGCCCCGCTTCGAGCAAGAGCTGGATCTCGACGACCCTGAGGCGGCGGCACGCTCCGTGCTGCTGCGCGCCGCCGCCCTGCGGCGGCACATGGCCATCGCTGGCGGCAACCTGGCAGTGGCGCAGCATCGTGACAAGCTGCGCTATGCCCGGACGCGCGGCGGCGGCTACGACCCCAAGATTCGCAAGCTGGAGGTGGGCGACTACGTCTACTACCGCAACACCAGCGAACGTACCGCGCTGGAGGCGCAAGCGCGTCCTGACATCCTGCGTGTGTACGAAGTGCGTCCGTCCGGCGTGATGGTGCTTGAGGGCCGCTGCGGCACCCAAATCACCACGCACATCACCCACGTGGCACCCTGCCACCTGCCCATTGCCGACACCGACACCGACCCTCGCCTCGCACGCCCGTCCATCACCTTCTCCTGCGAAGTCTGCAAGATGCCTGACAACGAAGAGTGGATGCTGTTGTGCGACGCCTGTGGTGCTGGCTGGCACACCTTCTGCCTCAGCCCGCCGCTGGACAGCGTGCCTGAGGGCGCCTGGGTGTGCCCCACCTGCAGCGGCAGGGGTGTCACCGCGGAGAGCTTGGGCCAGGAGCTGGCGCAACGGCGCGCGCCCTCGGCCGTGCCCGCCAAGTTCCAGAAGCTGCAAGGCGCGCTCGCCATGCGGGCGGCCAAGGGACGTCGTGCGCGCAGCCCTGCTAACTCAGGCGTGGTCAGCTACGCGGGGCAGCGGCGTCGCGTGCACCAGTTCCTCATTGAGTATCCCGACGGCAGCAGCGAGACAGTCACGCATGCCCAGCTGCGTCCGCGGCTGGTCTCCCAGCCTCGCTCGGCCATGGTCAGCAGCGCGGCTCCTGCGCTGCCGGCACTCGTCAGCGCGTGGCCCGGCCGCGTCAGTTGCCCTGCTTCCACCGCTGCGGAGCTTGATGCGCTGGCGCAGGTGGTGAACATCGCCCACGTGCCGGCGGTCTACGCGCCCTGGAACCTGCCCGACGCGACCGCGGCCTGGCTGCGGGCGCACGGTTGCAACCTGCGGCGCGGTAAGCCTACCAACGGAGCTACGGCGGCGTCAGCAGAGTGCCTGCGGCGCGCCACCAGTGACGGAGTGAAGATGAATGTATTGTGGTGTGAGGCTGAGCCTGCGGTGGTGGATGCGTGCCTTGATGAAGCGCGCGCGTTTGTGACTGAGGCCGTCATAGCCCGCATGCCCCGTGATTATGTTGCATCTGCCAGCAAGGCCCGCCTCGCCTGGCTGCGCAAGCGCCACGCAGATGGCGAGCTTATTGTTGCATCGTGTGCGACCTGTTTGTGGCTAGTGTACCTAGCAAAGACTGTGAGGAGGTGGGGGTTCGTGACCGGCGGCTCCGCCGGCGAGCCCGTGCTGTGAGGTCGCGTCACGCGCACCGCACGTGTGTGTGTTATTTGTGCATCCCCTGGGCGGGTCGGAGCCCCTTGCACCGCATGCGCCAGCATGACCCGAGGCTGGCGAGCCATACTTGACTCGCGTGAACCTGTGTGTCGCACGTCTCCCGTGCGCGCGGTAGCCCTCGTAACACGCAGGGTGTTGGAGCCCGCGGCGGTGACTTGCTCCCGGCAAAGAGTTGACTCGCTCGTGGACTACCCGTGTGGCCATGTAGGAGGGCAGCTCGCCTTGTTTGATTATCTAATGAGTTGGCGCGCTGGCGCGTTCGTTGAGCCTTCTTGTGTGCATCAGCCCGGTAGGGTCAGAGACTTGCGTTGCGCGCCGCGCACGTTGTGATTTCGATAGCAGTCCGTGTCGGCACTTTCTGTCCACTGAGCTTTCGCATTCGGTCATGTGCATGCCTGCCGGCACCCCTCCATGGTACTTCGCGAACTTGTCGGCACCTCACTTCCCCTGTTCGTGCTCGACCCGACTCCCCTTGCCGTACTTGGCTGTGCCGCTCTCTGCATGTATCGGACTGCCGGCCGCATGACGCATCGAGGCATTTATGGGTGAGTTGTTCTTTACGCGGTTTGTTATGGCAGCGCACTATGCGCGAGTGTGTTTACGGGCCTGTTTAGCCAGACCTCGGCTTGTTTTCCGCGCCGTGGCTGGGGGGGGGAGTCTTGTCAGGACCCGTTATATCAACGTCAGCACGCGTTAGGGCGTGACAGCTGTCACGCCAGGATGGGTGACCGGACATGGCGTGGGACCGTGCCGGTAAAGGCGTGAAACCCGGGGTTTGGATCCAACTCGGGTGTCGAACGAGGTGTCAGTGCGCGCCTGGGCGCGCGGCATTTATTTGCGTGGCTTTGAATAGAAGTGTTGTTTAAAGGACTTGTGAGCGCCATTCGGGGCAGCGTTCGTGGAAGGTCGCGTGGCCAGACAGACTCGCGGCCAGTAGCTGCACGGCGCCCGCCAGGCAATTGGGCCGAGGCGCGGTTCTTTCGCCCCGCACGTTCAAGCAAAGCCACTTTTGCTTGAACTATCCGGAACATACTGCTGGTTAGTGATTCCAGAGCAATCGTCCATGCCAATACCCGCGTAAACGCCGTGCCTGAGAGGCCGAGCCATTCTGTAAATCCGACGGAGACAGGAACGAAGTACTCTACAAGTCCCAAGCGAGTCTACGCGCTCATAGGAGCAGTGAGCCACGTAGCGCAGAGGCGTTGTTGGGAAACCCCTCCCGGGGGGTGGGGGGGCCAGCCTCCAGCTCTGTCTGCCGGGTCGGGGTGGGGTGGGTGCGGGTGGGCGTTGGCGTTTGCTTGGAGGTTTGTTGTTTTTCGTTTTCTTCTCTTTTCTTCTCTTCTCTTCTCTTCTTGCCCTGTCAGGGTTCTGGTCTCGGGGACCAGGCTGTCTTCGGTCAGCAGGGGGGCAGTGCGTCTGCCCCTGTTCAACCTTGTAAGGATGATTCCTCAAAAAAAAAGACTCTCGTTGGCCGTGTGCACATTGCGAAGCAGGTGCTGGCGGCGAAGCTGGCCTACCATTTCAGCTTCCTCAACCCGTCGCCGGCGCAGCTGAAGGAACTCACCGGCCTGGTGGACCACTTTGCTGCGCGCTCCATGCACGCTGAGGACGCCAGCCTGGTGTCGCACGGGAACCCGCTCCTGCTGCCTAAGCGGAAAACGGCCTGTCTGCCGTACAAGGATGGGGGTGTCAACCACGTCGACCTGCCTGCGTTCCTGTCTGCCCTGCAAGCTAAGACATTCGCCCTGCTTGCCCAGCCAGGCCGGCAACCCTGGAAGACGCTCACCCGGGCGCTGCTTACCCATGTGCGCCCGGACTCCGCTACCACGTGGGCGTGGGTGTACAGCGACGCGCCGGCGCCAGCGGGGCTGCCTGCCCGGCTGGCGGCCGCGGTCGGCCACGTGCGGAGCTCGGGCGTGGAGCTGCATCCACCGCAGCCAGCCGCCCAGCCGCCTGCGGCGCCGCCGCAGTGGCGGGTTAGCCTGGACCAGCTGTGGGTGGCTAACGCTGCGGGCGCTGTGTCCTACGTCCACTACACGGGGCGGCTCTTGGAGCCTGGGCCTGGCGTGCTGCCCCCGGCGGTGGGCGGCGCGTGGCAGCCTGCCTGTGTGCTGCAGCACCGCAAGCCGCGGCACCTGTGGACCTTTGAAGAGCGGGCGGCGTACGATGCAGCACCACCAGGGGATCGGGCGGGGGCGTGGCCTCGGGCGCCGTACTTCCTGGCGCCGGAGGCTGGGGTGGTGGTGCACCCGGAGCACTGCCGGATTGCGGGTGTCAGCTTGGCAGACTACACGGTGCGGGACGTGCGGCGGGCCATCACGGCGGCCAACCCGGCCGCCCCTCCGGCTCCGGCCCGCCCCGCAGCCATGCCGTGTCCGGCGCCAGCACAGCAGGCGGGGGGCTCGGGGACCCCGCCGGCGGCACAGTCGCGGCTGGCGGCGCGGGAGGCGGAGTGGAAGGGTGCAGCGGCGCAGCTGACCACCACGGCGGCGCAGCACTTCCACAATAACCCGGTGGCTCTGGACCCCTGGCTCCACCGCACCTTTTTATTTTGAGGAATCATCCTTACAAGGTTGAACAGGGGCAGACGCACTGCCCCCCTGCACCTCAGCGGCCGCCGGGCAGCAGAACACGCCGGCGAGAGCACTGCAGTCGTATGCGTCCCCGTCCCAGCAGTCGGGTGAGGGGCAGCGGCGTTCCGCGCGGCTGCAGGAGCAGGCGGCGGGCGGGGCGGGGCATAGCACGGGGCCTGCCACAGCGGTGGCGGCAGCCGCAGCGGCGGTGGAGGGCGACCCTCGCACGCCGCCCCCGGATGCGTCCCGTCTGCGGGGTACGTGGCAAAGGCTGTGGGACAGCCACGCCAGTCGGGGGGCAAAGGTGCTGGTGTACCGGCTGCAACATGCTTACCTGCCTTGCGGGCTGTACCGGGCGGGCAAGGGCATTCGGCCACGGGTGACCACGGGGTGTGGGGGGTTGGGGGCGCACTGTCCTCACCCCGCCTGCGGGCCACCTGGCCCGCGGGCGTGGGCCAGCCTGACGCACATCTTCCTGGAGTGTCCAGCTTATGCGCAGGCGAGGACGTGGCTGCAGCAGCTGTGGGCCTGCGTTGCGCCCCAGGCAGCGGCGCCGCCAGTGACGGACGTGGCCTTCATGCTGGGTGACGACATGGGGGTGTGGGCCTCAGGCCCGCGGGGGGCGGGTGCGCTGCTGTGGAGCACGTTGCGGGCCACCTTCTTGTACGCCGTCTGGTGTGCTTACTGGTCCCGCGAGCCTGCTAAGCAGACGTCGGAGCACGTGGTTCGGGAGGTGGTCAGCGAGCTGCGCAGGGTGATGCAGCTGCGTTTCACTGCCGCCACGCTAACCCCTGAAACCCTGTCGGCTCTGCCCACACAGCTGCTCACCGCGCAGCTCAAGGCGGCTAAGCTGGAGCACTTTGTGGCCATCTGGACGGCGGGTGGCGCGTTTTGTGAAGTGGAGGAGGTTCAGGGTGGGTCGCCAAAGCTGAGCTTGCGGCTGACGCTTGCTTCACCTGTGCAGGCCCCCTAGGTTTCCTTATGGGCGGCGGTTTATTCCAGGCGCTGGCGTGGCGTATCTTCGTCATCAGCTTACCTGGCGCCCATGTGTACTAGCGCTGGCTGGCATCGCAGCGCCTGGGCGGCTGTGGGACTTCCTGCACAGCACTTCTTGCAGCGGGCTGGAGCCCGTTTAGTCAGCGCCACATCTGGCCCGTTTAGTTTTTCTGCTTGTGTTTCCTTTGGCGGTTTTCCTGGGGTGTTGCTTAAGCAACCGACTTGTGGGGGTGGGGTGGGTTTGGGCGGAGTAAGTGCTGGTAGCGCTGGTGTTCCTGGCGCGCAGTGATGTGTTTTTCAGGTGGAGGTGTTTCTGGCGGTTAGGCTGTGTTGTAGGTTGGTGCTTCGGTTAGGTCTGGCGGTGTTTTTGGGAAACCCCTCCCGGGGGGTGGGGGGGCCAGCCTCCTGCTCTGTCTGCCGGGTCGGGGTGGGGTGGGGTGGGTGCGGGTGGGCGTTGGCGTTTGCTTGGAGGTTCGATGCTTTTCGTTTTCTTCTCTTCTCTTCTCTTCTTGCCCTGTCAGGGTTCTGGTCTCGGGGACCAGGCTGTCTTCGGCCAGCAGGGGGGCAGTGCGTCTGCCCCTGTTCAACCTTGTAAGGATGATTCCTCAAAAAAAAGAAAGGACGTCAGTGGCTGCAGCTTTTTTTTTGAGAATCATCCTTACAAGGTTGTGGAGGTAGACGCACTACCACCCTACTGCCAAGGCAGCCTGGATCATATCACAGAACCTCGATAGGGCCAGAGATCAGAGAAGTGAAGAGAAGTTTTTTGCTCAACCACACACCTACTGGAGACCTCAACAGCTAGGTGCCACCACACACCTACTGGATTACTCAACAGCTAGGAAATAACACCCACCCACTGGAGACCTCAACAGCTAGGTGCCACCCCACACCTACTGGATTTCTCAACAGCTAGGTGACAACCACACCCACAGGCTTGACCACACAGATCATCTAGAGCTCTCCAGTTGACAGGCCCAGAGCTCCACTTGAATCTTGGATCTTGAACTTGAAAGCTTGCCAGTTGCAGGCCCAGAGCTCCAGCCTTGTACCCCAGAGTTTCCTTGCACCACAGGGGGGGTCTACACACCACCAAGGTGTGGATGGTTTTTGGTAAACCAGGACCCTTCCTGGTGGGGTGACTGGGATTCGAACCCAGGATCTCTCAAAGCCTTAACGAAATCGGCTTGAGTGTCTCAGCTGGATGACCCACAGCGGTGGTGAGGCGGTGCTGCCCTGTGGCAAGCCGTTCAGCACGGGAAGGCGTCAGAGAGCATCCCGTTCACACACACACAGGCAAAGCCGTTGGCAGTGATCAGGCGGATCCAGCGCAGCATGCGCGGCCCAAAACCCAGTCCCTCCGCGGACGCATACAGCCACTGCCGGTGCACCCGGTCATACGCCTTTTCAATGTCCAAGAAGTACAGCGCACCACCCTGCCGTGGCGTGCCGTCCGTGCCCACGTCCAGGCGCATCCATTCGATCAGGCCTTGGAGGTACAGCGCGTTGTCTCCAATCCAGCGGCCGTTGATGAACGCGGTCTGCAGCTCATCCACAACTGCATCCAGGGGACACCATCTTGAAGTCGCAGTTGAGCAGCGTGATGGGCCGGTAGGACGCCAGCTCGGCGCGGTCCAGGCTTTTCCCCTTGTAGATGAGCGTGATGATGCCTTCCCGCCAGGAGGCGGGCAGCGCCGCCGCCATTTTGCCGCCATCGTGGGCATCTGCAGTGGCAGCAAAGGCAGCGGCAGCAGCAGCACACAAGCGCGGACCCAGCAGCGCCCAGAACACCGTGTTCTGCCGCGCGTCCAACGCCCGTGTCCATCCGGACAAGAGCAAGGCCATGGGCCTTGGCAGGTTTGCGCACCTGACGGGCCCTTGCCCTCACACGGGGGTGCCGTTTCCTACTGGCGCCGTGACGCACCTGGGTGTGCCTCTGTCGTGGGACTCTGATGCGGCTGCAGCTGACCTGTACACCCGGCGGGCTCGCGGCATGGCGTTTGTGGCGCGTCTGTGGGCTGCCCTGTCTCTGACTCTCGTTGGCCGTGTGCACATTGCGAAGCAGGTGCTGGCGGCGAAGCTGGCCTACCATTTCAGCTAACCTGGTGGCTCTGGACCCCTGGCTCCACCGCACCTCAGCGGCCGCCGGGCAGCAGAACACGCCGGCGAGAGCACTGCAGTCGTATGCGTCCCCGTCCCAGCAGTCGGGTGAGGGGCAGCGGCGTTCCGCGCGGCTGCAGGAGCAGGCGGCGGGCGGGGCGGGGCCTAGCACGGGGCCTGCCACAGCGGCGGCGGCAGCCGCAGCGGCGGTGGAGGGCGACCCTCGCACGCCGCCCCCGGATGCGTCCCATCTGCAGGGTACGTGGCGAAGGCTGTGGGACAGCCACGCCAGTCGGAGGGCAAAGGTGCTGGTGTACCGGCTGCAACATGCTTACCTGCCTTGCGGGCTGTACCGGGCGGGCAAGGGCATTCGGCCACGGGTGACCACGGGGTGTGGGGGGTTGGGGGCGCACTGTCCTCACCCCGCCTGCGGGCCACCTGGCCCGCGGGCGTGGGCCAGCCTGACGCACATCTTCCTGGAGTGTCCAGCTTATGCGCAGGCGAGGACGTGGCTGCAGCAGCTGTGGGCCTGCGTTGCGCCCCAGGCAGCGGCGCCGCCAGTGACGGACGCAGCCTTCATGCTGGGTGACGACATGGGTGTGTGGGCCTCAGGCCCGCGGGGGGCGGGTGCGCTGCTGTGGAGCACGTTGCGGGCCACCTTCTTGTACGCCGTCTGGTGTGCTTACTGGTCCCGCGAGCCTGCTAAGCAGACGTCGGAGCACGTGGTTCGGGAGGTGGTCAGCGAGCTGCGCAGGGTGATGCAGCTGCGTTTCACTGCCGCCACGCTAACCCCTGAAACCCTGTCGGCTCTGCCCACACAGCTGCTCACCGCGCAGCTCAAGGCGGCTAAGCTGGAGCACTTTGTGGCCATCTGGACGGCGGGTGGCGCGTTTTGTGAAGTGGAGGAGGTTCAGGGTGGGTCGCCAAAGCTGAGCTTGCGGCTGACGCTTGCTTCACCTGTGCAGGCCCCCTAGGTTTCCTTATGGGCGGCGGTTTATTCCAGGCGCTGGCGTGGCGTATCTTCGTCATCAGCTTACCTGGCGCCCATGTGTACTAGCGCTGGCTGGCATCGCAGCGCCTGGGCGGCTGTGGGACTTCCTGCACAGCGCTTCTTGCAGCGGGCTGGAGCCCGTTTAGTCAGCGCCACATCTGGCCCGTTTAGTTTTTCTGCTTGTGTTTCCTTTGGCGGTTTTCCTGGGGTGTTGCTTAAGCAACCGACTTGTGGGGGTGGGGTGGGTTTGGGCGGAGTAAGTGCTGGTAGCGCTGGTGTTCCTGGCGCGCAGTGATGTGTTTTTCAGGTGGAGGTGTTTCTGGCGGTTAGGCTGTGTTGTAGGTTGGTGCTTCGGTTAGGTCTGGCGGTGTTTTTGGGAAACCCCTCCCGGGGGGTGGGGGGGCCAGCCTCCTGCTCTGTCTGCCGGGTCGGGGTGGGGTGGGGTGGGGTGGGGTGGGTGCGGGTGGGCGCTGGCGTTTGCTTGTAGGTTTTTTAAGGAATCATCCTTACAAGGTTGAACAGGGGCAGACGCACTGCCCCCCTGCTGACCGAAGACAGCCTGATCCCCGAGACCAGAACCCTGACAGGGCAAGAAGAGAAGAGAAGAGAAGAAAAGAAAGCGAAAAACAACAAACAACAAACCTCCAAGCAAACGCCAACGCCCACCCGCACCCACCCCACCCCACCCCTCCCCACCCCGACCCGGCAGACAGAGCAGGAGGCTGGCCCCCCCACCCCCCGGGAGGGGTTTCCCAAAAACACCGCCAGACCTAACCGAAGCACCAACCTACAACACAGCCTAACCGCAAGAAACACCTCCACCTTAAAAACACACCACAGCGCGCCAGGAACACCAGCGCTACCAGCACTTACTCCGCCCAAACCCACCCCACCCCCACAAGTCGGTTGCTTAAGCAACACCCCAGGAAAACCGCCAAAGGAAACACAAGCAGAAACACTAAACGGGCCAGATGTGGCGCTGACTAAACGGGCTCCAGCCCGCTGCAAGGAGCGCTGTGCAGGAAGTCCCACAGCCACCCAGGCGCTGCGATGCCAGCCAGCGCTAGTACACATGGGCGCCAGGTAAGCTGATGACGAAGATACGCCACGCCAGCGCCTGGAATAAACCGCCGCCCATAAGGAAACCTAGGGGGCCTGCACAGGTGAAGCAAGCGTCAGCCGCAAGCTCAGCTTTGGCGACCCACCCTGAACCTCCTCCACTTCACAAAACGCGCCACCCGCCGTCCAGATGGCCACAAAGTGCTCCAGCTTAGCCGCCTTGAGCTGCGCGGTGAGCAGCTGTGTGGGCAGAGCCGACAGGGTTTCAGGGGTTAGCGTGGCGGCAGTGAAACGCAGCTGCATCACCCTGCGCAGCTCGCTGACCACCTCCCGAACCACGTGCTCCGACGTCTGCTTAGCAGGCTCGCGGGACCAGTAAGCACACCAGACGGCGTACAAGAAGGTGGCCCGCAACGTGCTCCACAGCAGCGCACCCGCCCCCCGCGGGCCTGAGGCCCACACCCCCATGTCGTCACCCAGCATGAAGGCCGCGTCTGTCACTGGCGGCGCCGCTGCCTGGGGCGCCACGCAGGCCCACAGCTGCTGCAGCCACGTCCTCGCCTGCGCATACGCTGGACACTCCAGGAGAGGACTTAAACCTCTTCTATTGCTTCTCTTGCATCCTCCTTTATCTTTTGTGCAGCTTTGAACTTGTCGGCATCGTTTTCTCACGCTGTTTGACTTGCTTCCTTCTGTTTTAGGCTTCTTAAGACCTACGAACCACTGTGAAGCGTTTTGCATTTGTGGGCTCACTCATTTTTTCGTCCGTCCACTTTGCAGCTGTAGCGTGACACTCCCTCTCCAGCGCCCTTCTCAGCCTTTGCCGGCTTGAGCTTTGGCACTCGACACAGCTATGGAATAGGATTCTGGCGGTTCAGGAGTGTCGCCGTGGAGTTGGCGACATTTTGCTCGTCGGCATCTTAACATCTCGGCGAGCACCGAGCTGCACCAGCTTGGAGCAGGTGGCGTATCGACCTCTGTGGTTGGTCATTTGCATCCGCGCGTGCAGCAGGGTGCTTTGGGTGTGGCGGTCGGGTGTGCCCTGCAGCACTGCGTGTGTTGCCATCGGCTCTGACCTCGTGACGTACCAGAACCGCTGCGCAGATGTGCAGGGGTATGAGTGGGCGCCGCTGGGCCTCGACGCGCTTGGCGGCCGCCTCCTTGCCTACCTCCGCGACCAGGGCGCCGCCGTTCCGGACTGGGCCGTCTGCCGCGTGCCGGCCGGCCGTG